>OX421495.1:50825702-51425702 GCA_949126835.1 Anisus vortex | reverse complement strand
TCTGAGACTATAAATTTAATAAATGTTTGAAAGGAGGCATTTAATGAGGTCCTGCGGTTATTATAATAGGTATAAGCTTAATTGGCCTACACCGGACCGACAACAGAAAAACGGCCCGGGTTCTATAATAGGTGGATTCTAGCTCTATCGTCAACAAATACCTGCCGCACTGCGCGGGAGGTTTGGGCCTAGGACTTATATGTGAAAGTCAATTAGGTGTAGGCTAATGTGCGAATCCAGCACGGCTTAATGGCTTAAAATATTTAGTTCAGAAAAAAAATCGTTGCCCACCACCCGAAGCCCGAAATATATATTTATCTACCAACAAAACCGAAAATCGGTTTTAGAATTTAACCAGTTTTAGATCAGCATGTTAATTCATAGGATAGCGGGTAGGGTATAAGGCTAGGCTACATGTTTATTAGGCCTAGGCCCTCCTCGATGGACAGGGGGGGAGAAGGATCGAGTGACCAGAGTGGCCTATCATTTGTGTTTTGTTGTAGTGTTTTAATTTTAGAACTACGTTACGAGTCAGTTACGACAGTCAATTCAAATGTTGAAGGAAACTCGAACCTAAAACTTTACTAGCCTATATATAATATATTATTATATATATCACATGTCCAGAACCGGCTCTAGGGTTTTTGACGACCTATGCGAAAACAAATATTGCGCCCTCATTAAAGTGCCTTCGGCGGGAAGAAACTGAGTAGTGTAAGGGTAGGGCACACTTTCCTATTTTCTAAGACAACTTAAATAAAATACCCTTCGCCTTTTATTAAATTACCTAGTAATTCGTCTGCCTATGCTAGTAGCGCGCAGAAGTAGCCTATTAAACTTTAATTTTGTTAATATTTTTATTTTTAAATCCTCAAACTTGAAAAACAAATCCTCAATTGTGCGCCCCAAAAATTTTGCTCCCTAGGCAGCCGCCTAAGTTGCATATATGAACAGCCGGCCCTGCACATGTGAGAAGCCTATAGAACCCGCATAGGGCCCAAAAGAAGTTAATAAATAAGCCAATAAGGTTCTACATCATGGGTTCTAGTTCTACACACTGAGCTATATAATATATTATATAGCTCAGTGGTTCTACCATCTACGGTTGACCACTCCTGGCCTATGTAAATATAATAGGAGGTTGGCCAAGGCTCAAATGGTTCAAGGGTTATTGTTTGTTTTTATCAATTTTAAAAATACTTGACCAGTAGTTATTTTTAACATTTGAAATAAATATAAATCGATGCTTTTGCTGTTAATCTGTAAAATTTAATTTCTAGGTTTAAAGCTAATCAGAATTTTAAAAAAAAAAGAGATTATAAAAAATGAAATTAAAAGATAAAAATTGGCAGCACTAGTGTAACTAGTCTATATAACGGTGTTATGTGTTAAATCATAGATATACACTGGATCGCCAACTGAGGGGCCAAGTCTATTGATTTTAACCAACCGGGATATGCATTGGTTGATTCTTGTGATTAGGGGAAATTGCGACTTCCGGTTTATAAAATCTTTTATAAACCAAACGTACAGCTTTGTGATATTTACACTTACAATTTCCTGATATTTGTGAAATTCTACACATCGGACGAGTAAGTTATTTATTTTATTATATTGTACAATCAATGTAGATATTATTTGTTAGAATAGTTTATACTTTAATTAAAGTTATATTGATATTGTCTTATAATCGTAAACAATTCACATGCAGCAAACAATAACAATGAGTCAATGTAGGCCTATAGTCTATAGGCGTATAGAGTATAGACGGTATAGGCCTAATGTAGGCACGTACTGTCAATGATGCTTTGACATTGTATTATTATTATTGTAGGTTACTGCCTGGCTTAGGATTAGCCCGGTTAGACTTATTATTTTATTGAATGTCCGCAAACATTGTAACTTGTTGACGCCTGTTGAACTGTTCCTGTTGTTTATTAGGTCTATTGTATTAATATTAATTAGCCTTATTAATGTAGGCCTACTACAGACATTGCCAAACTTAAACAACTTAAAAGTGTATTAAGTTATTGTGATTCTTTACAATCATCTTTAAAAGTCTTAAATACAACAATTAAAAAAGTATGCGATATCCGATATTTTTTAAGGAACTTTCACTATAAATGGTTTTGTATTTTCAGATAAATTCAATCTATAATGGCAGCCTTAATGGAAAGAAGAACTTCTTCTGGTAATGTGAAGATTCATTCTTTGCCAACTTGTATAGAGTAGGCCTATACATTTAAAAATTGAATTAGGCCTAATTATTTTTTTAATGTATTCCAATTTGGTAACAAAATTTAGTACAAAATTTAGATAGTTTTGTGTGGTTTTAAGTTTTAGACGCTTTGGTTTCATCTGTCCCATATTTGCTTATATTAAATAAAAGTTATATTTCCACATATATTTTTTCATGTACCGATACCAGTATGCAAACCAGGACTGTGGAGTCGAGGAGTCGGGGGACATTTTGGGTACCTGTAGTCGGAGTCGGCACACAATGCACAGACTCCTACTGAATTTAGATTGGAATTTTAAAAAAAAAGCAAGTTTAAATGTCCTAATTCACAAAAAGTTATAATTAATTACTTCTCTACTGTAAGAATAAGACCAATGCATGTAAACGAACACATTAAGTGATCGTGAAGAAGCATACCTTTCATCTCCCTCACTATATGGCAATATATTCGCATATTAATACAGAGGAGTCGGGGGATTAGGAAGTACCAAAAAAATGAGGAGTCATAGTCCGAACATTTATCTACCGACTCTACAGCCCTGATGCAAATATTAGTTTTTTAAAAATTTGTATTTAACTACATGTAACAATTGTAAAAATATTTTTCAGATCACACATGCTACATTGGAAAAGGTGCTGCTTGTATTAAAAAGTGATCCGTGTCTTCCAGAAAGTTTGAAAGAGGTGTTTAGTAAACTTGAAAGTAAGCTTTAACTTTTGTATAGTATTATATTGTAGGATTTAAAAATAATAAATATTATATCAGTTGTTATATGGTCACTGGTCACAAATATCTAGTAATAGTTTATAGTTACAGTTTCATACAAAGTAAACTACAGCACTAATTTTAAAACAGGGTAATGAAATGCAACCATGGGAAGAAGACATATACCCCTATAGCCTATTGTTAATTATCTGTTGTAAGTATAGATCTAGCATTTAGAAATTTATTTACTCATTTTTTTTTATTGCAAACAAATTTTAATATTATTATTATTATATTATTTGTCAATAGGGTACAAGAAAGAACTGATGCCAAAAGAGTGGAACAACATCAATATACCATCACACAAAGCAATGAGGAACACTGTAAAGCCTACAAAGGAACAAACAACAGAATTTGAAACTAGAAGAAACATTGTTTGCTTGCAAATTGCATACATTTATTTAGTTTCATCATAATTGTGGATATTTAAAACCAGTATATATCTCGCTTGGGAATCTCTTGTCTGTTTTACGAGTCAGTGTACTACTCTTTTCTATCTTCAAGACGCTGAAAGATCCACCTTGCAAATTGTCGATGAAAGATCCACCTTGCAAATTGTCGATGAAAGATCCACCTAGCAAATTGTCGATGAAAGATCCACCTTGCAAATTGTTGATAAAAGATCCACCTTGCAAATTGTCGATGAAAGATCCACCTTGCAAATTGTCGATGAAAGATCCACCTAGCAAATTGTCAGTATGCCACATACCCGCATTTTCTGAAAAATGTAACAAAATGTATTACTAAGTTATCTGTATTTATATTTGTCAATAAATATTTTGCTCAGTATTCATTTCAATTTGTGTCCGTCATTGTGCTTGTGTTTTCGTCTATTTTTTAACATTTGGACCTAATAAAAATTTTTTTTATGTTATTTAAAAAAACACTTTTTTTTTCAAATATTAAATGAGGTTAAAGGAAAGCTACATTTCCTAATTTAATTTTCATAATTAACTAATAAATCTTTACTTTTGGAGACCTTCGCACTCGACCCTTCTTACCTTCTTATTCTTAGACTTGTTTTTATAAAAGTCAATAATATTGTGAATATTAATAAAAATTGGCAGACTTGTTAATACCAAATGTAGTATTTGTGCCTATAGCAATTTCGCCTATAGTTGTATTGAATATATAAGACCTTATAGTTATAGAATACTTGAAATCTGTAATAATTTTTTTTTTTATAAGTTATAAGGATTTAAATGAAAAATGTATTTCTTGAATTTTATAATGTCTTTATCAGTAGTACGCTAACCTTTGCCTTTTTATGTAGGCGTGTATCTATACAAATTTAAATTGTAACTATTGAACCGAATAGTAATTTAGTAACATATGACCCCAGGTCAAAAGGTGACATGCATTTACTGCCGTATTTTGATACATCAAATTTTTTTTAAATAGGACACAATCTTTGCCACTATTGATGAACTTACTAGAGAAATGGCCAAAGACATACTTTTAGATAATGCAATGACTACAATGAGTTTAAGGTTAATGTAGAAAAAAATATTTTAATATTATAATTAAGAGTAAAAAATGGTACATCATAATGGACATAGCATAATAATAATGGTGGTACCGGTATTAGTAATTAGCAGTGGTAATTTATAAAATTATAATAGAACAATAATTACCATAGGTTATCTGCCAGCACTTGCTCCTCTATGACATGGTCTGTGCATAGATATACACGGTCTGTGTCAAGTGTCATTTGAATTTATTTCATAGCTTTAAGGTAGCCTATAAGATATTAAAATATAATACATTGTAGTAATTCAATGAATTATTGAAAAGTAGTTTTAAAAATACAAAACTTTTTTTTTTAACAACAAAATATACCCTGTTATATATAGCCTAAAACACAAAATGAACCCTATTAAATTTAACTTCTAAAATTAATGGACTATAGCTATAGACACTATAGCCTAAATATACTTAATATAGGCTAGGTATTTCAATATATTAATTTATTACGCTCTAGTGCCTCTAGGCCTGTAATCTATAGACTATTCTATCTATAGCTATGGCATATTATAGGGTATAGAATAGTCTATACTAGAATACTAGTAGCCTATAGTACTATACACTACTATACAGTGCAGTCCAATGCTCTGGCAGAAAGCCTTATCTTAAGTCTATGTGGATTAAGTTTAAGTAGGCCTACAGTTTATAATAAATATAATATAATAAAAGATAGATGCAAAAAAAAAAGTTTAACTTACCATATTAGCCATATTTCATATATTAGAAAACAGGAATCTGAGAAATGTCTCAGTCAAATCAGAGCTCCTTAGCCTCAGCATAGCTTGAGTTAAAACAAAGTTTAAAGCTTTTCAATATCATCATGTCATGTCGCTTCCATTAAGTTACGAACGTAGGCCTAAATTTACCGGAAGTTTTGGTTACCCATAGTTTATTTTTAGATAAATTCGGCACAAGTGGAACTCTTTTGCGTCAGTTGGCGATCCAGGGATATCTATGGTTAAATACTAAAGATCCACATTTTCGAGTTTTTCAAAGCAGATGAGTTCTAAATTATAATTTAAATTATACTCCTCGTCAGCAACGTTCACTGTTATAATTGTTACAAACTTCAAACATAATACTAAGATCTAGGGTTTCAGATACATGGGTACCAAAAGGCGAACATAGACATAGTCATCATAGTGTCACATAGAGACAAAAAAAGGATGAGGGCGTATTAAGTGCTTCATTTGAATCATTTAATTTTAAATATTTTCAATTGCGGGTTTAACCGGCAATCAGTAGCCCACGCTTATAATTGTTTTTTTTGCAATTTGAGACAATTACAATAGACTAGTGAAATAGTTGCCAATAAGTATCTACTCTACTACTACTCTAGGTTATCTCTATTGGCAGTATTGGTGAGTATGTGACATGAAAATTGAAATTACAAACATTGTTGTTTTTTTACTATAAAATTATCTAATTATGAAGCCTATCGATAAAAGGGTAGGCCTATTATACTATTAAAAACTAATTTTAAAGAGAGGTTTCCATTAAAATACCGGTAGTAATTAATAGACTTAATAGTAGAGCCTACCTACATTTATATTTATATCGTATCTTAAATTATTATAAAATCAAAATTGGATAAAAAATTAAAAGTAGGGATGTGACAATTCCGACTTTTGCCGAGTGCCGACGCGTCGTAAAAGTTGCTTCCGACTTTTTAAGGACTTAGCGACACTGGTACTAATTGAATAGAATTTGCATAAAAGCACTTATTGACCAATTATAATGTAGCGTAAATATGAATGTAGTAATTGGTGCGCAAGAGAATGCACATTTTGAACGAAAGAGTGATGACGTCAGTTGTTTTGTGGGTACACATGTTTTGGGTTATGTGAGATAGCAACGATAGAGAGAATAGGCTAGTAGTTTGTTGAGGCCGGTTGTATTGATATAGAGAACGGTCTTAATAGTTAATTGTTTGGCTGTTAGAATTACTGTTTTATACATCGCATCTTTGCATGTTATTTGGTAATTAAAGTTTGATTATTGTTTACTACATGGAGAGTTATTATCTGATGTCATTGTTACGCACCCTGAGTAGTAAGAGAGCTAGCCGTTGTTGGATATAAGAATACCTCTATGTGATGTTTACAGTTACATAGAGAAGACAGACGTAACATATTTGGCAGCCCAACGTGAAATACAGCCCAACGTGAAATACAGCCTAACGTGAAATACAGCATAACGTGAAATACAGCCTAACGTGAAATACAGCCCAACGTGAAATACAGCCGACGTGAAAAGAAGGTGGTCTAACATAGATTGTCAGCTCAACGTGAAAGTACAGCCCAGCGTGAAAGGAAGGTCGTCTAACTTATACTGACAGCCCAGCGAGAAAAGTACAGAACAAAGAAAAGACTACACAAGATCAGTAGTACAGAACAAATCGATAGTTGAAGGGTACATAGAGGACTAGCGTAACGGTTTCTGTTTACAAGTAAAGGTGACCTTGTGAAGTCAGAAGAGAACTGAATTGCCTGAGCTTACACTATTGCGGTTACTGTGGCCAGACTATACCGAAGGAGCATCACTGGACCTGTTCACTCCAGACGTGCTGTGTATTGGGGAAAAGAGGAGGACAGGAGTTTGATAAGATAAGTCTGGTGTTTATGTTTATGTTGTATTTCAGTGTGTCTAGATTTATTTTCTAAATCATTGACACATTAGTAACCTGTAGATTTGCCTGTGGTTTGTGTTAGTGAAGGATCCTAACAGCGTATAACTGTTGGTGAGAAAATAGCCTTCATTAACATAAAGCACATGTAGATATTTGTTTAGTAGTGTTGTTTAGTTTGTATTGTGTCATATCGGTGTTTGAGTGTTGGTCATTGTAACATATACTGTACTCTATCGTTGAATTCTTCTATCTGTAGTGTCATAATTATTTTATTATATTGTGTACCTTATTATTATTATTTATTATATTATTGTATTTGTGTGTATTTGGATTAGGGAAAATTTTTGGTTGAAATGGAATGCTTTTCAAATGAGTTCTATTTAGAATTGGTAAAGGCAGGGGAGAAATGTGGTTATATAGGAAAAGAATTAGATGATTGGGTCGAGAAAAAATGGAGGGACTATGTGCACAACAAAAATGAAGAAAGGGAATTTGAGGAAAAAGCTAAAGAGAAAGAAAGGGCAGAAAAAGAGAAAGAAAGGGAATCTAAAGAAAGGGAACTGAAATTGCAGTTGGAAATACTGAATAGACAGGCCGAGATAAACATGAATGTTGGCATTGTATCTGCGCCGCTAGTAGTGGGAGGTAGGAGAGAAGATAGGGGGTTGTTAAATGCAATGGCCAGGTTTACGATGCAGACATACAATGAAAAAGTGTGTGATATAGACACCTATATAAGGAAATTTGAGAGGGAAATGGAGTTAAATAGGTTTCCGGAGGACCATTGGTCGGGGTTGTTGGGGAGAGGTTTCTCATCGGAAATCCCTTCGAAAATCTGCTTAGAACAAAAAGAGTACATACATGCTAAGACACAATTGCTTATTCATTACGGCAGTACAGAGGCCAATTATAGAAAAAAATTCTTTGAAATTGTATTAAATCAATCGAGTGATCCCAGGGATTATTTTGACATGTTGGAAAATGCTTTAGACAAATGGTTGCAATGCGCAAAAGTAAACAATACAGTTGAGGATTTAAAGAGGTTTTTTATCATGGATAGGGCTATTCATACACTGGACACTGGGTTAAAGGCATTCATACAAGAAAGAGTACCTAAAACTATTGAAGAATCGGTGAAATTGATTAGGAATTATAAGTTGGCTCACCCAAATGCACCAGTTTCAAATAAAGATATTAGCCAGGAGATAGTCTGTTTTAGCAGGTATAATAATAATCAGTCCATGAGAAGAGTTAGGAGTAAATCATTTGATGGTAGGAAGGGTTTTCAGTGTTTTATATGTGGAAAAGAAAATCATTTGGCTAGGAACTGTAGAGATAGGACTCAAAGAAAAACATATTGTTACATATGTAAGTCACATTACCATAATGATAGAGAGTGTAAACAAAATAATGGTAGCGTGGGGAACAAAGGCAGTAACTATTTTGGGAATGATAAAGATAGGAAAGATCATAGGAAACGTAAAGAGAACAGAAATGGTAATGATCATTGTAATGCTATTGTGTCAGGGAAACAGGGTCTTCAATTGTATCCTGGATATGTAAATAATAGGTCGGTGAATACTTTGAGAGACAGTGGTAGTTCTATTCTATGTGTAAAATCAGAATTTGTGAGGGCAGATCAATATACAGGGGACTTTGGGAAATGCCAATCTTTTGATGGGAGATACATAAATTTACCTAAAGCATATGTGGATATAGACACACCATTTTTGAAGGGAAAGGTATTGACATATGTCGTTGAAAGAGCACCAATAGATTTAATTGTAGGAAATGTAGAGGGAGTTAAGTGTTGTTCAGTTGAAGAAATAGAAAAATGGAAAGAAGAAAATTGCACAGGAATACATAGGAGTAGTGAAAATGAATGCCATAGTAATATGATTGTCAGTCATGAGTTGGTTAGTGATAAGAGTGTAGCTATAGAACAATGTGAACATATTACTGATAGCAATGAAATGGATCAGGGAGATAGAGAAGTAAAAAAAATAAAGGAAAGTGAAAATAACATAAACAATAATGTTATTGAAGGAGATATCAATAGTTTACAAATAGATAAAATGACATTAGCTAGAGAACAAAGGGAAGATCCTGAGTTAGAGGGATTATTTAAAGCAGCAATGAAATCAAATAAATCAGGGGGCAAAGCTCATTTCATAATAGACAAAGAAACTAATATATTGATCAGAATAGCACATGATGAAGGGAAAGATTTAAAACAGGTGGTAATTCCAATGAAATATAGAGGCATGATTTTGGATTTAGCTCATTCCATTCCTTTGGCGGGACATATGGGAATATCTAAAACTAAAAATAGAATTTTAATGTACAATTTTTGGCCTAACTTAGCAAATGATGTAAGAGAAAAAATAAAGAAATGTAAAGTGTGTCAATTAAAAGGATCAAAAGGTAATACTACTAAGGCTCCGTTACAGGTTGGTGTAGCAGCTCAAAGACCCTTTGCCAAGGTAGCCATTGATTTAGTGGGTCCATTACCTATTATGTCGGCTAGAGGCCATAGATACATTCTCACAATGGTGGATATTTGTTCTAGATGGGTTGAGGCTATTCCACTTAAAAGAATAGAGGCTAAAGATATAACACAGTGTTTGTATCTTATATTTACTAGAATTGGTTTCCCAAATGAAGTTATTTCAGACAGGGGTACACAGTTTACATCAAGTTTAACAAAAGAATTTTTGGAAATGTTTGGGGTAAAACAAAAATTCACTACACCATATCACCCTCAGTGTAATGGGATGTGCGAGAGGTTTAATAAAACTTTGAAAGAATCTTTGTCAAAAATATCAAACGATAAACCAAGGGATTGGGATTTGGTTATTCCATCCATCTTATTTGCTTATAGGGAAACCAAACATGAAAGTACAGGGTTTTCTCCTTTTCAATTGGTTTATGGTGCCAATCCTAGAGGACCCATGGCAATTTATAAAGATTTAATGGATAGTGGTGAAAAGGGAAATGATAAATCTGCCTATGAAATGGTGATAGAAACCAGAGAAAATATCATAAAATCTTGTGAAATAGCTAATAAAAACACAGAAAAGAAACACATGATGTGTTATGAGAGAATTAATAAAAATAGAAAATTGAGAGTATTAAAACCTGATGACTTAGTGTTAGTTTTGTTGCCCAGTAAAGAAAACAAGTTTTTTACACAGTGGTTGGGACCATATAAGGTTACTAGACAAATTAATGATGTAGATTATGAGGTGTTGGTTAAGGATAAACTAAAAGTATTGCACATTGATTTACTAAAAAAATATTTTGAGGAACCTTTGCAGATTGTTAGTGGACAGGATACTAATGGTAGATTGTGCTGTGGTATATTGGTTGAAGATGGGGAGGAAGAGGATACCAAAGTGATACAAACAGTAGAAATTAAGAAAAAACAATCAGAGAAAGATGTAGATTTGTCTAAATTGGAAGTAGATAAAAGGTTAAAGGTTAAGGAATTAATGCAGGAGTATGAGGAAATATTTTCAGATTTACCAGGGCATACTAGAGTTATTGAACATGACATTGTGTTGACAGATAATAAACCAATAAGAATGAAACAATATCCAGTACCTATACACTTTGAAAAAGAATTAAAAAAAGAAATAGATGAGTTGTTACTTATGGGTATGATAGAACCATCAGACTCACCTTATGCATCACCTATGGTACTGATAAGAAAAAAAGATGGGACACTTAGACTTTGTGTAGATTATAGAAAATTAAATAAGATTACTCAGTTTGATGCTTATCCAATGGGGCACATGGAAGTCATGTTTACTAAGTTGGCTAATGCTAGGATTTTTACAAAGCTGGACATGTCAAAGGGTTATTATCAGATATCACTCACTGATAAATCTAAGCCATTTACAAGTTTTATCACTCCTTTTGGTTTATTCCAATGGAATGTCATGAGTTTCGGTTTGGTTAACGCTCCAGCTACTTTTAACAGAATGATGAATACTTTGTTTGGGCATAGGGATGATGTAATTTTTTATCTGGATGACATATGTATTTTCAGCAACTCTTGGGAGGAGCATTTGAAGAGTTTAAAGGACATTTTTCAGATATTGAGAGATAATAACTTAACTATAAAGCCCACAAAAATTGAAATAGGGTTGGAGGAGATAACTTTCCTGGGACATAAAATTGCTGGTAATTCTATTAAGCCTTTGGATGAGACAGTTTCTAGGATTTTAAATATACAGATACCTAAAACTAAAAAAGAAGTTAGGAGTGTATTAGGTTTATGTAATTTTTACAGAAAGTTCATTTCAAATTTTGCTAACATAACTGATCCATTGACAAAATTAATAAAAAAGGGAGAACCTAACAAAATCAAATGGTCAGAAGAATGCAATAGGGCATTGGAATTAATTCAGAAGGTGTTTTCAAATAAACCGATTCTTAGAATTCCTGATGTGAACAAACCTTTTGTATTGTGCACTGATGCATCAAATACTGCAGTTGCGGGATGTTTAGCACAGGAGTATAATGGTATTTTACACCCTGTACAATATATTAGCAGGAAACTTAGAAAAGGGGAACTTAGGTATGCCACGGTGGAGAAAGAGGGACTTGCGATTGTTTGGAGCATAATTAAATTTGATAGATATTTATTGGGGGTACATTTTACACTGTGTACTGATCATGCTCCTTTAGCATTTATTACTTCAAAGAAATTAAAGAATGGAAGGGTTGATAGGTGGAGTTTGATTTTACAGGACTATAATTTTACTGTGCAAACGATACCTGGGAAGCAGAATATAGTGGCTGACTGTCTTTCTAGATGTACATAGTATATTTACAGTGGTATTGGTGTTTATTGTATGTTTTAACATTTACACCAGATTTCTTTTTCGCGTTACGCGTTTAGTGTATTAAAATGTTTGTTCAGTTACTATAATGGGTTACATTTTGTGTTTTTCCATAGCTTGGTCTGTGAGAGGACGGGTTCGGATGATCCGGAAGTGTCTTCAGTTGTTGATTAGTATGGGTCGTTTGTCCTAAAACACCTATAAAAAAAAAACTGCTTAATACTGGAAGGCATATCTTCAAGCCATTCTGCTTGGTCTGTGAGAGGACGGGTTCGGATGATCCGGAAGTGTCTTCAGTTGTTGATTAGTATGGGTCGTTTGTCCTAAAACACCTATAAAAAAAAAACTGCTTAATACTGGAAGGCGTATCTTCAAGCCATTCTGGTACGTCATCACCGTACGTTATTCGTTTGGGATTTGAATCGTGATGTCAAAGGACTGATTCTCACTAAGGGATTGAAACTATATAACTATGCAACCAGGTGAAATGACATGGCTTATGGATGTGTGTTCGTCATATTACAATATGAGTTAATGTACAGTGGAACTACAGGTTTATGAACTATAAGACAATTATAACTAAGTGGTACAGAAGAACTGGAACTGAATGGCGTTTCTTAATAAACTGGAATAGGACTGGATTCACTTGTACTTGAAATAAATGGACCAAATTGACAAGGTTGATTAGTGTTGTGATTTTTCAAACAACGTCATCATAACAGACTCGCTATAACGAACATTGTGGTTAATTGGATTAATTAAGCTTATTATTTAATATAATAATTGGTTGATATTGATGTTAAATGATTTTGAGTATGAATCTTGATTATATATATATATTTGATTATATATGTGGTAGATTGGGTAGTATTTTGTGTATGAAATACAGGAAATTGTATATAATAGAAATATGAAAAAAATTGTAAACAATTTTTTTTAGGGGGTGAAGGGGGTAATGTAGCGTAAATATGAATGTAGTAATTGGTGCGCAAGAGAATGCACATTTTGAACGAAAGAGTGATGACGTCAGTTGTTTTGTGGGTACACATATTTTGGGTTATGTGAGATAGCAACGATAGAGAGAATAGGCTAGTAGTTTGTTGAGGCCGGTTGTATTGATATAGAGAACGGTCTTAATAGTTAATTGTTTGGCTGTTAGAATTACTGTTTTATACATCGCATCTTTGCATGTTATTTGGTAATTAAAGTTTGATTATTGTTTACTACATGGAGAGTTATTATCTGATGTCATTGTTACGCACCCTGAGTAGTAAGAGAGCTAGCCGTGGTTGGATATAAGAATACCTCTATGTGATGTTTACAGTTACATAGAGAAGACAGACGTAACAGTTAACAACTTTAGAAAGTTCATAGTTCTTATATTGACCTACATTTTGATTATTTTTTTACATTTGCGAACTCGGGAATTTATTTATTTTTTCCATTGGAAAATATAGTGTTTTTTTAAAGTATTGCTACGCACAAAGTTACGAAAATAGTTCAATGAAACTTTGTTTTTCTTTTAGATTGAGTATGTTTCTACATTTGTGCCAAATTTAATCAAAATCTATCGTAGCGCTAATTTTTTTTTTTAATTTTCTAATCTCGGGGTATTTTCCTTATATGGCCTTTGTACTGTGTATTTTTAAAGTAAGGCTACGCCTAACATTATAAAAATAGTTCAATGAAACTTTGTTTTTCTTTTAGATTAAGTATTTTTCTACCTTTCTGCTAAATTTTATTAAAATATATCGTTGCGCTCATTTTTAAAATTAATTAAATATGTATTTTTAATACAGGGCCTGGTAGCCATATTGATCCGCCATCTTTTGTTTATAAGAGGTGTAACTAATCACGTGACACTTTTCTTAATTATCTTATTGGTCCACGATCATAGCCATTTGCTTTCTTAATATATGTTTTATTAGTAATTCTAGGTGTAGGCCTACATTAATCAGGACAAAAAGTTATTAAAGAGATTTAAGCTTATTATCACTATAATATGCTTTAATATGGTTATCACTAGGTAGACAGTGCACCCGACAACTTTCTCATCTGTTTTATCAATAATCAGCAGGCCTAGTGTCTAGTCTAGTGAACTAGTCTATACTATCTCTAGCTTTCGTTTTACATATAGTCATAGAAAAAAAAGTTACTAAGAAGAGTAAGGCCTATTCAAAATTGACACTATAAGTCTAGTCAAATAAAATTATTTTTTAATAGATTTTAGGTCTAAGCCTTGGAGCCTTGGTCAATAAAACACTTGCAGTAGGCCTAAATTTAAAAATATGTTCATAATTTTTTAGTTTAAATTTGAAGTAGGCCTAAATCAAGATTATATAGATATTTATTATATTTATAAAAATAAAAAAGAATAGCATTTGTTTAATAAAAGGGAAAAGACAGCTCATTTATATACAAGTCATAGGTAGGCTTAGGCTTACATGACATTATACTCATTATAGTTATACTGTTAGGCTATAAATAGGTTTACCAGACATGAAAACAAATAAAAAGCTCAGAGATTAAACTTGGTTTTCCTCTTTTATTCAAACTTCTTTAGACTTTAATTTGCTGGGCCCTATTGTAATAACGTTTGGCATGTTTAACTGAAGTGGCCCATGTTTATAAGCTGTATTATTAATACAGTAAAAGCATTTAAACCAGATGTCCAGAAAGAAACAGCCAAGATTATATAGATTTTAACCCTGCCTGTTATAGTAAAAGGCTAAAGCAAAACTTGATGGAAGAGAAAATAATGCAACTATTTCTTGTTTATAAAGCAACTTGTAAATTTTAACTTTTTGGCTGGATAACAAAAGTTTGCAAGAATGACTTGATTCTAAAGTAAGCAAGAAAGGCTATGAATAGTATGATTGTACAAGACAGAGAAAAGGAGGCGCTAGGATGTCATTCTATGACCATAATTCCATAATAAAACAAACAAACATTTTATAAATAATATACTTTTTAATAACAACAGTATGAAACATAATGCTTAAATTAACCTTTATTTTTATCTCGTTATAATTTATTTTTTTTTCACCTAGAAAAAAATAAATACAAACAAGATATAGCATGAAGAAAAAACATATTTTATTTATCAAATTGATCAAAATGCATGCTTTAAGGTTTATTGGTTGTTTCCTTGTAGCTTGTATCATGACTTTCTAAGCTAAAAGTTTTAAAATCATGATTATAGGTCTTCAATAGAAATTAAAAAATGTACATACCTTTTGATGAGTCAGCAAAAAATATCACATTATAATTTCCTTTTTTTCTAAATTGGTATAGTGAACTTTTAATAATTGTTTTAGTCTAGTCCTACAATACTCAATGAGATCTTTCCAATGGTAGCTAAATCAAGACTCTGTGACAAGTAATCAAGTTATGATTTTTTTTGTGAATTGTTAGCAAAAATAACCCAAATTTTTCATCATAATTTTCCTTCCCATTAATGATGCTTTAAGAATTTTGTTGTTTTTGTAGTGTAGCCTTATAGTACTTTACAAGACCTTTCCAATAGTGGTTAGATCATGACTCTAGGTTGAGAAATGGCAAAGTTATGTTACTTTTTGACAAGAATTCTCAAAATTTTGGCACACTTTTCCCTATATACGCCATGTAAAAAAAAAAGACCACTAAAAAATTTGTAACTTTTTTACTATTCGTCATAGAGAGATGCTTTATATACCGTTGGAAAACTCAGACCACCAGCTTTAATATGCTGCTTTCAAAAATGCATTTGGTTAATTTTGAAAAAAATTGTCACATCCCTATTAAAAGTAATATGAATGTTTACGACCATTTTAAATTAAATTGTTAAGTGACTTAAAAAGTGATGAAATCGCAAAAGACCAAATTTAATAACAAATAGGGCCTACAATTTAAAATGCTTTTAAATTTTAAATGATAAAACAAATTTGGGTAATTAAAACTTCAGTACTCCTGCCCCACAAAAAGTAGGGTTCTAAAAAATTCTAAATGAAAATGTTTTCACGTGGAGCTATTGATAAGTGTCTTAGAAAGAACGGCAGACTATTGAAAATGAAGAAAAAAAAATTATTTGTATTGTGTTTACAATAGGCTTGTGACGTCACACAACCATGAAACACGATACATTAATCAGGGTTCCCGCGGCCTCCTGAAATTTCAGGATGTCCTGAAATCCTCCTGAAATTGAAAAAAAGGGCAAAAACTCCTGAAAACCTCCTGAAATTTGAAATAATCTCCTGAAATGTCCTGAAAAATTGAGCTGACCCCTATTTTTTCCTTCTCCAACACGTGTCCCTAATTCAACAGCCCCACCTCCTGCTTGTTCGCTTACGCTTGCTACGCCAAGCCTATCCCTTCTCGGTAAAGATGGTATACAATAGTATACATACAGCTCTTCCTCCTCTTTCGCTCCCTCTCCCACAGTTTGGTGTCTGCTAGATTTGATAATGATAAGGACTATGGTGCTTATTTTAGCGATCAATGTTTAGAATGCCTGATTACGCTACGCGCAGCGCCTACTAGTCTACTTGGGGTCAGCGAACCGACACATTTTGCAAATTGATTTATTTTTAAATATATTTATATCAAAATACACAGAAATAGGTCTTTTTATTAGTTAAAAAGAAAACGATGACGTTTAAGAAGCTATCTTATATTTATATCATATGCTGAAAATTCCAGTAGGCCTCTTTAGCTAGCCCTACTAGAGGAGTTGTTCGCGATGTAGGCCTACGCCGACATCATTATCAACTTTTTAAAGGTGTAGGCCCTACATGGTTTTACTAATTATTAAATCGTATGGGTAGGCCTACAATGTGTTTTTTTTTATCACTGTGGGAAATGTATAGGCAGACGATTTTGGGTCTAGGCATAGGCCTAACTGGTGTGGCCCTAGGTCTATCAGTTTATCAGTCTAATCTAGAAGTCTAAGTCATTTTATTCACCAATACATTGATGAAATGCACTCAATGCTGAATATATCTGACTAGAAATCATTACAAACAAAGTTAATGGTAATTAGGTTAGGTCACTTGTATAGCGCGTCATCAAAACCGGCGCCGTTCTGTCTAGAAAGCATAGGCAGGCCTACTTCAAAAGACTTTTTTTTTGGTGTCAACCCACTATAGTGTTAGCCTACTATAGGGATAGGAACGTGAGTATGGACAGTCACTTAGATGTAGAAACAGATACATTACTTATGACTAATGGCTGTATTGATCGGTTGTTTTAAATAAGTGAAGCGCTGTGTATGCCTTATATGCATGATTGAAACCATTTTTTAAAGGAAAGTTTTCAAATTAGGGTGAATTTTTAGTAGCTTTTATGTTTAAATGGTATGAATTTTTTAGAAGTTAAAAGGCAGTATGCAACTTATCCTCAGGTGTTGTGTTTTTTTTTAATACGGTAGTTTAGGGAGATATTATATGCACCAGTTCAGAATCAGCTACTCCCTCCCCCCTTGCACTATTTGCCCCTCCTTAAAATTACCTGCTGTAAGGTTTTATTTTTGTAGCAGGATTTTAATAGGCTTAATGATCATAATGATTGGAAAGTAATCAAATTGGATTATCTACATGTCCTTTACAATAGCAGTTTTTTTTCTTGTCATAGTGATAGTTTTTTTAACTTGTAAATCTGTAAGCTTTCTATATACTTTCCAATGTAGGCCCATATAAATATGTTCTCTATACTTGTTAATGTAACACTCTATATGTTACAGATGCCCCTAACAGGACACTATATTTCTATTCTCTACCCCCCCCCCCCTCCTTTTTTATTTTCATAAACCAAAATTATATTTTTTTTTTTTCATTATAAGATCTCTAAAGACAGTTAAAGGACTCTATATAATGAACATAGCTTATTGGTACATATTTAGCTTTTACATTGTAATGCCCTTAAAAATATTTAATTTAATTTTATTTGTATCTGAGACATTGTTTAGTGATATAGTGAATTCGGTTTTGCCGCGCCTCCTGAAATTTTAGATTTTCTCCTGAAAACCTCCTGAAATTTTGATTTGAGTTTGGTGAAGGAACCCTGATTAATATAGTCTGCCACGCTTTCAAAGACATTCATCAATAGCTCTGCGTATTAAAATTTTCAGTAGGAATTTCTTAGAACCGAAAAGGGAATAGGGGCGAAATAGCACGAAATGTAGGCCCTATAAAAAATTATAAATATTCTTACCGTATTTCATATGAAAAAACACATGGCCACTATGACACTTACGTCACAATACCTGTCTTAGTCATGGGGGACTACATTTTTGACAAAGCTTACATGGTACCGGTAGCATGCTATACTCATTAGCAATTTACACACAAGAGCACCGTTTTCACGTTTCATAATTCTTTCTTTACCTCCACTGTTATAAGTTTGTGCTTAACCAGTCCTAATTCCTAATTAGTAAGGCAGCTAAGCAATTTTAGTACTGCAAGGTTTTTGTTTGTACTGTACGTGATCAGTTGTCTCCAACATTAAACCTTCCTATCTGTCTCCCGCCTTCGTTCATACTCTGAGGCATGCTTCATTACCCGAGACAAAAACTTTTCAAAGTTGTAGTTCGTAATAATTGTAAATAAAATAAATTATCACATAGTTTTAGTCATATCCTTTTTTTTAACCCTCGTTAAATTATTTTTTTTCGAATGGTTGTGTGCAAGAACCATAAATTTATCTTCTGTTTTGTTGTAGGTTTGTAGCAAGGAATTTTGTAGTTTTAGTTTTTTAAAAGTTGTGAAACAGGTGTAAATTTTGTTTTGAAAAAAAATGTGAGAACCCTGATAAACAAAACATACTAATAAAGAAAAAGACACCTTATTTAGGGTTGTTAAATGACTATCTTTTTTTTTGTATAGTTTTCAGTGTAGCTGCACACACATTGTTTACGCTACATTTGAAAAAAAATACTTAGAAAACAAATAACCTTGCTGGAATCACACAAAACAATTGAGTATATTGTTTGCAAATGGTAATTAACAAAATATTGTGTATATTCACTTAGCAGTGCCAGTGAAGTATGAGACAAGAAAATGCTTACATATGTGAAATATGTAGAGACAAAGAATAACCAAAAGCAGAATCTCAAGGGAGAATCTAATTTAACATCTTGTGAGTATTACACACAATGAGAAAAAGAACATGAAGCATAAAAAAATTTCAATATATATGAATAGACATTCTTCTTCTTCATTACAATGTGGGGACTCGGTAGGGCCTGAGGAAAAAGTCAACAGTTTAAGGGTGATTTGATTGCGAATGCTCAAAAGTGTGTATTAACTATCTATAAACTTATAATAATATTTTAGAACATACCGGTACAAACAATAGTTATAAACAGAGTTTAATTTGCGGTAATTAGTCCAACCCTTTTTCCTGTATACATTTTTGTCTTTTATTCGTTTGTTTGTACCCTGTCTGTGACTGTTGACAGCGCATAGAACTGTTCCCAACGGGATATGCGCTATATAAGTCTTATTATTATTATTATGATTTGAAAGCTGGCACAGAGGGGGCAGAGATGTAGGCTTATTTCAGTGTGTTCCACAGTCTTATGCAGCGGTCGGCAACCTTTTGATAACAGTGTGCCAAAGTAGGATTTCTAATTCATAAAGCATGCCAAAAGCCTAAAGGTCATATTGCTTTAGCAGTCAACTTCTTGTAGAAATCATTGAATTGCCTTTCTTTAGTAGTCATCCGCGTGCCATTTAAAATCGCTCCCTGTGCCAAGTCTGGCAAGCATGCCATAGGTTGCTGACCCCTGGTCTAATGGCTAATGGAAAATGACATTTGTAAATGGTGGTGTGTCGAACACGCAGTATGAGCTGATAATCTCTGGTAGAAAATGTCTCCTGGCGGTATTTTAAGTGACTTTATTATATTCACACAAGACAGGAGCGACACAAAGTATAGTATAAACTAATCTATTTAGAAGTGGCTTTGTAAAAAAAATTCTTTTAAGCTATTTACTTTAGAATTGTGAGACAAAATGTTTGGCTTGTAATGATTCATATTCTCTGTTCAATATTTTATAGTAACTTATTTTCATTCATAGAGAATTTTTTTTTTAAAATATCATAGAACTACAGGCATAGATGAGAAAAGATATTTAAATGTTTGATTTGTGTTTGAAATATGTTCTTTTTTCTTCAATTTTTCAGATTTCCCTTTTTGTATTCATACTTTTGGAAAAGCTCTTTCAAATGTCACAAATAATGTAAAGAATTTTACTGGAGCATTAATATGAAAGAACTGGAATAAAAAATTTGTATTATCAACTAATCTCTGGTGAAATTATACAGATAAAAACTAATTTCAATGTGGTATATGTAGAAAACAATTATCTCCTAAAGAATCCTTTCTGAATTAAAATCTTATAAATGTGACTTATAATTATAATTAGGAACTTCTCAACATGGATGCTTAAATCAACACCAAAGAATGCATTCTGGAATAAAGCCTTTAGATGTGGCACATGTTGAAAATAATTTTTGTGGAGTGTAAGCTTAAAAAGACATCAAAGAATGCATTCTAAGAAGAAACCTTTTAAGTGTGACATATGTTTTAAAGCCTTTACTCAAAAAGGAACATTAAAAATACACAAAAGAATCCATTCTGGAGAAAAGCCTTTTAAATGTGACATATGTTATAAAGCATTTTCTGAAAATGGAACATTAAAGAAGCACAAAAGAATCCATTCTGGAGAAAGGCCTTTTAAATGTGACCTGTGTAGTAGATTTTTTCGTCAAAAAGAAAGCTTAAAACAACATCTAAGATATCATTTATTAGACTGCCTCTTTCAATGTGTGATTTGTAATAAGAGATTTTTTACTGTTAGAGATTTAAAAAGACACTTATGTATTCATGCAAAAACAAAACATTTTCATTGTAAAATATGTGGCAAGAAGTTTTCTGAAAATGGAAGTTTAAAAGTACACCAGAGACTCCATTCTGAACCTAAGCCTTTTAAATGTGACATATGTAGTAAAGAGTTTTCTCGAAGTCAAACATTAAAAATTCACCAAAGAATCCATTCTGGAGAAAAGCCTCTCAAATGTGACATATGTAATAAAGCATTTTCTCATAATAGAGCATTAAAAATTCACAAAAGAATCCATTCTGAAGAACAGTCTTTTAAATGTGACATATGTAATAAAGCATTTTCTAGGAGTATTGAATTAAAGAATCACAAAAGAGTTCATTCTTTAGAAAAGCCTTACAGGTGTGACTTATGTAATAAATCATTTTCTCAAAGTGGAGGATTAAAAGGTCACATAAGAATGCATTCTGGACATAAGCCTTTTAAATGTGACATATGTAGTAAAGAGTTTTCTCAAAGTGGAACATTAAAAAGTCACAAAAGAATCCATTCTGGAGAAAAGCCTTTTAAATGTGACATATGTAATAAAGCATTTTCTCAAAGTAAGGCATTAAAAAGTCACAAACGAAACCATTCCGGAGAAAAGCCTTTTAAATGTGACATATGTAATAAAGGATTTTCTCAAAGTAGCCAATTGAAACGTCACAAAAGTGTTCATTCTTTAGAAAATCCTTTTAAATGTGACATATGTAATAAAGCATTTTCTAGGAGTGATTCATTAAAGAATCACAAAAGAGTTCATTCTTTAGAAAAGCCTTACAGATGTGACATATGTAGTAAAGAATTTTATCTAAGTGGAAGCTTAAAACAACATGAAAGAATCCATTCTAGAGAAAAGACTTTTAAATGTGACATATGTTTTAAAGCATATTATGAAAAAAGACAATTAAAAAGGCACAAAAAAGTACATTCTGGAGAAAAGTCTTTTAAATGTGACATATGTTTTAAAGCATTTTCTGAAAAAGGAACATTAAAAATTCACAAAATAGTCCATTCCGGAGAAAAGCCTTTTAAATGTGACGTATGTTTTAAAGCGTTTTCTAGATATGGAACATTAAAAATTCACACAAAAAAACATTCTGCAGAAAAGTCTTTTAAATGTGACATATGTTTCAAAGCGTTTTCTAGATATGGACCATTAAAAATTCACACAAAAAAACATGCAGAAAAGTCTTTTAAATGTGACATGTGTTATAAAGCGTTTTCTGGAAGTGGAGCATTAAAACGTCACAAGAAAGTCCATTCTGTAGGAAAGCCTTTTAAATTTAAATGTGACATATGTTTTAAAGCATTTTCACAAAATGGAATGTTAAAAAGTCACAAAAGAATACATTCTGGACTAAAGACTTTTAAATGTGACCTGTGTAGTAAATTATTATGTCAAATAGAAAGCTTAAAAGAACATCTAAGATGTCATTTATTAGACTGCCTCTTTCAATGTGTGATTTGTAATAAGAGATTTTTTACTGTTAGAGTATTAAAAAGACACTTATGTAATCATGCAAAAACAAAACATTTTCATTGTAAAATATGTGGCAAGAAGTTTTCTGAAAATGGAAATTTAAAAGTACACCTGAGATTCCATTCTAAACATAAGCCTTTTAAATGTGACACATGTAGTAAAGAGTTTTCTCAAAGTGGAACATTAAAGAAGCACAAAATGGTCCATTCTGTAGAAAAGCCTTTTAAATGTGACCTGTGTGGTAGATTATTTTGTCATAAAGAAAGCTTAAAACAACATCTAAGATATCATGTTGTAGAATGCCTCTTTCATTGTTTGATTTGTAATAAGAGATTTGTTTTCATTCAAAGTTTAAAAACTCACTTATTGAGTCATGCAGATAAAAATTAAAAATCCATTTCAGTGTTGCATATGTTGTAAAGAATTTTCTCAACAAAAATATTTTAAAAACACCTTCAAATCCATTCTAGAAAATCCTGATGAATTTGTCAAAGTAGAGAAAAAAAAAAAATTACACTGGACTTGGACTACTAGTGGAATGATTAGATAACAGGGTTTGTACAGCTCCTGGAAACTCCTGGAAAACAAAAAGTTGTGTTCCAGTCCAGGACATGAAAACTCCTGGAAAAACTGAATTTAGTCCTGGGAAAATACTAAAAACTCCTTATTTTTCGAGTGAGATTAATTATTAATTAAAAAAAAAATCATAATCAATGCTCTTAGACTTTACTTTCACTTTTCCAGAAAGCCCTATTGGAGTTAACCGGCTTTACCACTATCTATTTCCATGCGCAAACGTTGATGACACCAGTGATGCTACTCCTTGTTTTTTTTACTAGATCTTGTTTTTTTTCGATCCAAACTTGGGGTGTAGGCTATATCTACTTCTTATCTTATACATTACAGATGCTCCTTCTATAGAGAAGATTATTGCGTCCTACGCCCATCTGTGGTCTGAGTCTAGTCCTGCATTTTTATTTTAAATGATAAGTTACTATTTTTCCTGGTTTGTTCAGGCAACCCATTCCATGCCCGAATGCCACTTGGGAAGAAAGAGTACTTATATGCATTTGTTCTCGCATAAGGGACAAGGAAGGTGTTTTTGTCTTTATGTTTATCTGAGCTTTGCAACAGATTGTTATTGGGTTGTATTTCTAAATTAGAGTATAATGCCTTGTGTATTATTACTACTTAACGCTTTGCCCTTCTGTCCTCTAGTGTTTCTAGGTTAGTGATTTGACTAATGGTGTTACTCTTGTTAATTGGGAATATTCACTAGTTATGAACCTTGCAGCTCTTTTTTGAATTTGTTCTAATTTTTTAATGTTTTCTTTACTTGATGGGTCCCATACAGATCCTGCATATTCTAGTATAGGCCTAACTAATGTGAGATAGCATTTTAGTTTTTTATTCTTATTACATTTGTAAAAGTTCTTTTTATGAATCCTAATGTTTTGTTTGATTTTTTTAATCACTTCATCAATATGAGGATTCCAAGATAACTTATCATTTATTATTGCTAATATTACTCCTAGATACTTAGCATTGTTAGTTTGAGTTAGTTCTTTACCATGAATATAGATCTAGTAGTTCATTATTATTTGTTTCTTTTTCTTTGATACCCTTCAAATAAATTAGTTGGCTTTTTTCTGGGTGAAAGTGAAAAGACATACTCCAGTTTGATTCCCATTTTTGTAGTTCATCTAGGTCTTTTTGTAAAAGTTCACTATCTTTTCCTGTCTTTATTATTCTATAAATTATGCTAGCATTGGCAAATAATCTTACTTTTGTTTCTGTGTTGATGCAATTTCAAAATTTGGTAGATCATTAATATAATTAGAAATAGTAGGGGAACTAGAACAGTTCCTTGTGGAACTCCTGAGTTTACAGTTATTGGTGATGACTTAGAGCCATTTATTATCACTGTTTGTTCTCTGCCTATAAGTATAAGAAAGTCCTAAATCCACTGGTGTCGGATTGTTGCTGTCAGGCTTCTGCTATTTAGAAGTAATCATTTATATCTTTGCACTTGTCCTTTATAATTAGTACAATTTAATTTATCGAGTGTAGAAAGTCGCCTATTAAAGGATGCTCTCAATAGCGACGTGCATCCATTAAATAATTGAAACATGTGGTTACTTTTACTTAAAAGATAATGCAAACATCTAGATCTATAACTATAATGAAAACAGAAATGATTTGATAGACATTATGTCATTTGCTAGTATTATTTTGTAACGTAGCCAAATTCCGGTGTGTAACTTTTGAAAAAAGGTCTCGCCACATTAAAAAAAACAACAGCAGAATTGGGAAAATCCGATAAGGCCCTCGCGTTCAACATAGTGAATCTCGCGTTTAACATAGTAAATGAACGGAAATGGCCATTTGATTTGTACGGTTATATTTATTTGCATAGTTTATTATAACATTTTGGATTTTTTTAATCAACACATTCATAAATATAAGTCATAAGATAAACATTTTCTTTTGGAGGACGTTTAATCCAATTTATCTTTTGTCCCGTTTAGTCAAACGACTTAGGTGCCTATAGCGAACAAACACATATATATATAAACAAACCTATAGGCCTAAACAAACTCACGGTAATTATATACCAGTATGTTGATTTTATGACTAAAGAATGTACATGTACATTTTTAAACATTAAAATAACTACCCAGTTTGTATGATTATTACGTATTTCTTCCTACAAATTGCAATTAGACTGGAAACAATTACCTCCGTGTTAAATTAATATGCCCCCCTCTTCTGTCCCCATAAAAATAAAATGTATTTTGTTCATGCTTTTTTCACCTATCTATAAACTGCATGACATCACCATGTTTAAAGTTAAAGTTCATTTGGTATAATGTTCAATAGTTTAAATGTACCTTAACTCTAGGCTCATGTATAGATAACCAAATTTAATCATTTCAGCTGTAATGTTGTTCTCTGGATACACAATTTGTTAAATGTATAAATTTTAAAACCTAGTTCCTTAACAAATGTTTTCTTAAATGACTGTAAATCCAAACCATTATGTGCTAATCTAATACACTTATGTTAAATGATGTCATTCTATGTTTCACTGTAAAATTCCCAGTCCCCTTTTAGCCAAGGGACATAATCTTTTAAAACCTTTTTATCTCTCACAAGCGATAGACGCCCCTTTTTCAACCGACGACAATCTGCGTCCCCTCCACCCCAATCCTAGTCACCCCATGCTTTTTACCCTAATTGTCCAGCGTGACTGTACGACTAAATTATCGCATCATGGGCGACTGGTTTCCCTGTGTTAATCAAGAGGCGAGAGACGGTGACCCGTCCGCCCCCTCCCACCATACCTCCCAGCCTATCGTCCGTCATGGTTCATTAAACCGCATGACAATCTAACTTTCGCTTCGCCCCTGCCACCCCCTGCCCTGATCCTTCATACTTTCTCTCTTTCTCTCACTCCTCCTACTAATAATAGTAATAATGTAATAACATGGTTTTTTAATATATCACAAGAGTCCCAATATTACAGTCTTTCCAATTTAAATTGTATATTATATTCATTTTCAAAACAAAGCTGAAAGGGGAACGGCACTTCATTTACATATTTGTATCTCTTTTAAAGGGAAAATAATATTTCCCAAACCTAATCATACAATGTCCGATATATCTGCTTTCTTCCATCCTTTGATTTTGTAAATTATATGAAGACCTGTCTTCTAATCTATCCTGTCTTCTTAAGGTAAAAACACATCAATTACGGAAACATTAATAAAAAGAATAGTTAAATTATTTAATCTAAGCAGCATCTGTAACCCAAGGAACAGAACAAAAACTTGTACTATGGAACACTCAGTTTCCTCCCTTGGTTTCTATATTTACTATTGAAATGTATTACCAGTATATGTAAGAATGGTTGAATCATTCAAAACCGATATGGATGCGACGGATAAATGGAATTATGTAAAATAAACGGGATGAAAGCAATTGAAAATTAGATTACTTAAAATAAAACTCTTTGTGATATAAAAATGTTGTCTTCTATCCCCTGTTATGTGTATAAATTGATCTTCTTTCCACCTTTTCTCTATGTGAAATTAAACAAAGATACTGTACATGTAAAATACTGAATAAAGACATTTGAAAATATAAAAAAATAATATGTCTGAGTCAATCTCAGTTATTGTGAGATCAAATATTAAATACTTTATATCTATTGCTAGAATAATTTCTTGACAACTAAATTCAAATGTTGATACCCGGTAACTATTAATGTGTAAGTTTTAAGTAAAAAAAATGTGTTTTAGTACTTTTAGCTATGAATGGATTTTTTTTTAAAAGCTGATAATAACAAACAGGTTAATTTTTTTTCGTTAAATATAAAACGCTTTAATGATTTTCTCTATTACTATTACGCTCCTATTCTTTTCATCTTGGTCTTGCTACGGCACTAAATAAATTGTCTTATATTTATAAAAATAATATAGTTGATCAGTTTGACTTTCACGCTGTTGTCACGCTGAATGATTTAAAATGATTCTAATAAATTAAATTGTTGAAATGCAATTTAAAGGAAAAAAAAAGAAACAGCATAAATTGTGCTTCGTAGTTTGTTAAAATATTAATTAAATAATTAATTTTTTTCCCGAAAAGGCCTTTTTTTTTCCGAAAATGGTCGAAGGGGGAGCGGCCGCTCACCCTGCTCCCCCCTCCCCTGGCTACTGCAAAAAAAGGAAACATTATTGGCATGGGAGAAGAAAACATTTATTTGCATCTGGACCTGTGCTGGGTGCCCCTCGCTGTGGCATCCCTTCCTTCCGAATGGATCTCTTGGAAATCATTCAGCAGTCAGTTTCAAATTCCCCAAAGAAATCAACTCGTAAGAGGTCTGCTGAATTGTACATTTCCCGCTCCACTCTCCAAAAGGTACTCAAAACTGACCTAAGCATGTCAGCATTCAAACCAATGCAGGTCATTTGGCTATCTCGGTGCGCCGTTTCCTGGATGAGAATTTCCCTGGCTGCTGGATTGGACGTGGATCACAGCATCAATGGCCAGCTAGCAGTCCTGACCTCTCATCATGCGACAATGCCTTGTGGACCGTGTGATCATAGGCTAGCACATGATAGTTTCAATAAATTTCATTGATTAGCGAAGAGTCTTTCTTTTCCTCTACAAGTATCATGTACAATTTTGTACATTATAACACTGATTTCCGTGGGTATATGCCGTAAACTGGGATGACTTTGCCCTATGGGGTGACTTTGCCCATTTCATACTAATACTAATAATAAAAATAATGTGAAAGTGGGAATTCAGGGATTTTTAGAGTTATTGCCCCTAATTTTTTTTAGCTTTTTTTTTTATATTTCCTGTATCTGTCAAGCCATATTTTCTGACTGTTCAAGATATTTTGTTCAGTACGTTGATTTTTTACTGATTTAGGTCAGTTCAAGCTTCTATTTGGATATAATAATGCTATTTACCAATCTATTTAATTCTGGTGTATGTTATTAGTGCAAAAGTTAATTATTTTGATTCAGAAGCTTATGTTTTTTTTAATCCTTAAGTCTTTTTTTCCATACAGTGAGGCAAAGTCACCCCATGATGTAGACTGATATAAATCTCTATACCACTATAGAAATCATTGATTTAATCAATGTGTTCAGAAGATCTGAGAACAATAGAACAACCAACAGATGAAGCACTATTACAGGTGTAGCCTTTGGCAATTAATTTAGTACCACCAACACCTTGGTCATCACAAAAAGATAACTGTAATGTCATCGATACCGATAATCAATAAACTATACGAGGGCATTTATTCTCCGACTCTGATCTAGACCAGAGTGGCCGCCACCAAAGTAAATATCATCTAAGAATATTTTTGACATTACCAATTACTGGTGGAATCAAAGCATTACTTTCTACACACTAATAATGTGATTCCGTAGTACTAGTAGTATCACAAAAAAAATCACATGATTGTTACCATACTCGGTACCATTTACATACTATTTGTACGTAAAATAAATGTTAAAAAATGTGTTTCTCAATAGGGCTTGTTTCCAATTATTTATTTGTTGTTTGTCATCAATATTAATATTCTTATTTTTATTCAATGTCTGTGCTTCCTATTATCTTGTTCTAGATTTTAAATACATTAAAACATTTTTAACAGAGTTTGTATTCAATAAATTATTCACTTACGAGGAAAAGGCAAAGTCACCCCATTTTTACACTTTTCAGATTTTAGTATATTTTTAATTTTTTTTAAATGAAATTTGGTTTCAATGAGTCTTTTTTTGGTAATAATTAATAAACATGAAGTACAAGTGGTGGCTCCATGTTAAATAGTGTTCTCATAAATAGCTTACATGTGGTGTATTTAAAAAGTGAGAACATTCCAAAGTTGAAAAATGGGCAAAGTCACCCCCGTATAAAAGTGGAGTGACCATAGGGACTTTGTGGACACCCACCTGAGTCTACCTTTCCCTTTAACATCCATAATTCTGATAAATAGACTAATATATTGTTGCTGTCTACATTATAATAGATAAAACATTAAAATTAGGTCGATTTAGTAATTTTTTTGTTTTAATTTCTAACTTTCTAGAAAAATTGTATGAGATAAAAATGTATTAGTATCGGTGGCTTCGCCGGGATTGCAAGGTGTGGATGACAAATAGTGCAAGGTAGGAGAGGCAAGGGATAGGGTTGCCAGACACATGGGTGTCAAAAGGAGGACATTGAGAGACAAAAAGAAGGACATTGTTTTTCAATTGAATAGTTTCACAATAAACCCATAATCAGTAATTTTATTACCAAGACTACCAATAAGTGCGTATTGGTAGACTGAACAAGAAACAGTTTTGTTAAGGCTATAATTGTCCTCCGTCCGGCAGTAATAGCTTAAAACCTTTAAAATATCCGCTTTTGAAGTATTTTATGTTTTGTAAGCGTGCTGTATTAAACATATTATTAACCTCTTAAGAATATAGCAAGTGATCATTTGTACGGTACGGTACAAGAAAATACCCATATAAGTACTCTTTCTTCCCGAGTGGCATTCGGGCATGGAATGGGTTGCCTGAACAAACCAGGAAAACCAATAACCTAACATCATTTAAAACATTAATAAAAATGCAAGACTAGACTCGGACCACGGATGAGCGTAGGACGCAATAATCTTCTTTATAGAAGGAGCGTCTGTAATGTATAAGATAAGATAAGATAAGCTACTCGACCAAGGTCATGCACTATTGACAGCAATCGGTGCAGGTGCTTATCGATACAGCGACAAATTATATAATATTTATTTTAGGCTATGCCTATTTATTGTAATTATTTTGATAAGGGGACTTTGATTAATTACGTCAAATTTTTTTTTAGGCGATTCGTACCCCTCCCCCTGGCCCAGCGGTTAGATCACCGGACTGTCAACCAAAAACCAACTGACAGGTCGCGGGTTCTAGCCCTGCCACCGGCGGATCCCTGTCGCCCTGCAGGAGTTTTGGGTCTAGTGGACGTAATAATCTTCTATCTAGAAGCAACGTCTGTATACTTATAAGTAAAAGAATTATCTGTTTTCTTAAAGACTCCTGTATGAGCTGTAGGCCTAAAGTTTATTTTTCAAAGTTGCCCAAAAGCAAGCTGCCTTTCAGCCTACAGTGAATTTATATGTGAAGGAGGATATGTCCTCATTTTACCGGACATCAGGCAACCCTAGACTGGGAAGGCAACTATAATACAGGCTACCGTGTGCATAATGTGTGTATGCAAAAAGAAATAGTAAACATATGGTTAAAATAAAAGGCTAATTTACAACTGATGCACAATTTCCCCCTAAACTATTTAACAATTAACATTGTACCAAAAGGAACCATGTTTGCACTCTTGACATTTGTTGACAAGGGGGAGGGGGGAGGTAAAAATCGCCTAAAAATTGTTGTAGTTGTAGTAATTAATGGACAGTCCCCTAAGTAACAGTAACTCTTCTATATTTATGTTAATTTTCAACGTCATCAAGAAAGATGTAATTAACGCACATAATACATATTATATAGATAAGTGATAAAATATTATGCAAAAAAGCACCAATTCTTAAATGGGTAAACTTCCTACTCGGTATTTACCAGTTTACGAATGGTTTACGAATGGGCTATTAATGCCCTTTTAAAAGATGGTCGGGCTTCGTTATGTTTATCGGAGTGATTATACGGCGGATCCGCCGTATAACGCTCAGCGTTATTCGGCGGATTTTTGCGTGAACTCCTGACCTATATTATACATAATTGTTTATCTATATGCTTAATTATTATTTTTTCGTACTATTTAGAACAAGGTTTGTTGGCCCAATGGTTAGTAGCTTGCGCTGTCAACAGGGGTGACGCAGGTTTAAATCCAGCCAGCTCTACCATTTTTTTTTAGTATTATAAAAAATACACCGTAATTACTCCGTTCAATTATAGTAAAACGATAAATATTTTTTAGTTTAATTCGTGATTTTTTTGTAAGTAACCATTTGTCATTTTTTATAATTAATTCAAACATAAAGGTTACCCTATTACTATTACTATGGCCTATGTCTCTTAATCACAATTAGAAATTGATTTTACGGTTAGGCCCGGTTAGGGTTAGCGTTAGGACTTAGCTAGGAATATGATCCTAATTAAAAGCCTATAGACTATAGTGTCACTATAGAATAGAATATAAAGTTTTAAGTCATAAGTATAGCCTAACTCTCACAATTTTTCGTAAATTCGGTATTATACACTTTCGGCTGTTTGAATAAAACGCTTCCCAAAAATTAGTACTTCGCGTTGTAGGCAGTGGAAAAGATCCTGTATAATAATAATATAGGTCACGAGTTCACGCAAAAATCCGCCGCATAACACTGGGCGTTATAGAGCGGATCCGCCTTATAACGCCTCCCTATGTTTATTTCTGTCAAAACTGTATTCTGTTTAGGTTACTGTACCTAATTTGTATGGGGTTTTTTTTGGGTAATTCTTTACTGTGTAGGCCTAAGCTTATGCCTAGGCTATACAGTTATACGGTATACCTATAGACTAGTAGTAGTACTAGTGTATATATAGCCTATACCTATACTATACGTATAAGTTATGATTACCGTATAAGTATATGTAAGGCATAAGGTAACAATTTATAGTAATTATACAGTGAAGAAACATAATTTCAAATTACTTCATTCTTATCTTATCTTATAGTTCTTATCTTATAAGTTTACAGACGTTCCTTCTAGGTAGAAGATTGTTACGCCCACTAGGCCCAAAACTCCTGCAGGGCGACTGGGATCCATCGGTGGCAGGGATAGAATTAGAACCCGTGACCTGTCACTGTCAGTTGTTTTTGGTTGACAGTCCGGTGAACTAACCACTGGACCAGCCGGCTTCACGGCTTAGTTATAGGCCTACATTACAGACGCTCCTTCTAAGTTCTATAAAGAAGCATCCTACGCTCATCCGTGATCCGAGTCTAGTTTTGCATTTTCATTAATGGTTTAAATTTAAATGATGTTAAGTTGTTTGGTTTTCCTTGTTTGTTCAGGTAACTATTCCTAGCTCGAATGCCACTCGGGAAGAAAGAGTAGCCTACTTATATTATATGCATAATTTGTTCTCGCATAAGCGAAAGTGTTTTTGTCTTTATGTTTATCTGAGCTTTGCAACAGGTTGTTATGTTATAGTGTTGTATTTCTAAATTAGAGTTTAATGCCTTATGTATAATTTTTAATACTTTACTCTTTGCCCTTCTGTCCTCTAGTCTGGTGTTTCTAGGTTTAGTGATTTTAATAATGGTGTTACTCTTGTTAATTGGGAATATTCACTAGTTATGAACCTTGCTGCTCTTTTTTGAATTGGTTCAAATTTTAAAATGATCCTTAGTTGATGGGTCCCATACTAAAGATCCTGCATATTCTAGTATAGGTCTAACTAATGTGAGATAGCATTTTAGTTTTATATTCTTATTAGCCTACATTTGTAAAAGTTCCTTTTTATGAATCCTAATGTTTTGTTTGATTTTTTAATTACTTCATCAATATGAGGGTTCCAAGACAAGATAACTTATCATTTATTATATTACTAGCGTTGTTAGTTTGAGTTAGTTCTTTACCATGAATGAAGTAGTTTGCTATTATTTTTTTCTTTTTCTTGGATAGGCCTACCCTTGTTAGTTGGCATTTTTCTGGGTGAAAAGACATACTCCAGTTTGATTCCAATTTTTGTAGTTCATCTAGTCTAGGTCTTTTTGTAAAAGTTCACTATGGGCCCTAGAACAGTTCCTTGTGGAACTCCTGAGTTTACTGTTATAGTATAGGTGATGACTTAGAGCCATTTATTATCACTGTTTGTTCTCTGCCTATAAGAAATGATGATTCTCATTCATGATTCATGGCAAAGAACTCACCAAAGCCAAAGCCCAAACCAACAATGCAAAATAGGACTACTTTAGTAAGTACTTAGGAGTAATAATTAATACATTTAATAAATGATAAGATCTTGGAATCCTCATAAATATGATGAAGTAGACCACACCTAATAAGTAACAAAAAATATTTAAAAAAATTAGGCCTAGGCTTCATATTTCATATAAAAAGGAACTTTTACAAATGACAAATATACCAGGGCAAACGTAACCAGGTAATAAGAACATAGAACTAAAATAATTTAGTAGTTCTTCATTTGAATAATTTAAATATTTTCAATTGAATGCGTGTTTATTGGTTTAACCAGCACTCCATCAATCAGTAGCCTATCCTATGTTTATAATGCTATGCTATGCCTACAATTTTTCTACAATTTTAGACAATTACAAATAGTTACAATTGACTAGTGAAATAGTTGCCAATAATTAAATCTAGATTATCTATAGTCTATTGGATGGTACCGGTATGAGTATGTGACATGAAATTACAAAACAATTTTTTGTTGTTGCTATTTAAGGCATAAAAATAAGACCTACCAATAAAAGGTATTAAAAAGAGGATTCCATTAGTAGGCCTGGGCCTACCTATATTTATATCATTATTATTTAAAATTGGATAAAAAGTAATGAATGTTTAAGTTTAAGACTTTTGTCAAGTGACAAAATCTGAGACCAAATAACAAAGACAATATAAACTGCTATTTATTTTTAAATGATAGAACAATTAAATTTGATCTTGAATTATTTATTATGCAAATATATAAAGAAGAAAAACAAAAACTCATTTGAATGTAATTATAGTCTCTATCAATTAATGTGAGCCTTGTTATTGCATGATTGGCATGATCTTTGATTTGATAATTGAAATTGTTCAATATCTAGTAAGCTTACATATTTAGTATTTTTAAGCTTCACACAAGGCTTCTGAATGTTTAAGTGTTTAAAAGAAAAGCGACTTCTTTGTGGGCTTTAACTTAAAACAGTTTTCATGAGTTGTTATGTCTGTCAAAAACATCAGTTTCATCAGCTTTTCTTTATCATTCAATTCCTACTAAGAATTTTTTTTTCATAAAAAAACATCTTGACTGCTTTTACTTTCAGACACGAAACGAATCTATTCAACATTTTACCTAAACCAGCAAACGCTGTTGTGTAACAGCAGATTTTCATAATTCACTCTCAATTTTTGACTACCATGCGGAAGACCTAAGTTTGATTCCTCACTGATACCTTTCTGTTTCTTTTCCACTTTTTTTTCCCTATTAATATATTTTTTTTTTTCATTTGTAAAGAATTATAGGACAAACTTTCCTAAAATGAAAAAATCTCAAAATTATATTTTAGTCGCAAGTGCAATTTAGCTTTTTGTTAAATAAAATATTAAAAATACTTGCCAATTTTTAACCTGATTGATGACACAATTTATATTAAATTACTTTAGTAAAAAATTTCAGTAAATAATAATTATATTAAACTTGTACAAATTATTAGATCTATAGCTTTCTGTTCATTAATGTTTATGAAATGTTTATCTGTAGCTTATATAAAGGCCTATTAAAGTTTTCCACGGGAAACGACAGTGTATTTAGCTTGTCTCAAATATAGCCCTTAACCCCTTAATTACGGGTGACGTCTCGTTCACGTCATCACTTTTGTATAGTTAAGTACCGAGGACGTCACGTTCACGTCATAACAAAACCCAAAAATGGCTAATCTGTAATACCGAGGACGTCACGTTCACGTCATGGTTTCAAAGCTCTATATTTCCTTTGCTATTAACGTTATGTGAAAGTTAAAAGGCGAATCAAATAGAGAATAAAAAAATACTAGCTGTTTCTTCTTTGAGTTTTTAACTGCAAGCGCTCGCAACGCTATAAATTACAACGATTTCACGAACGACAGTTGCTACTTTTTTTTGTAAACAATGGACGCGTGCGAGCCCAGTACTTCCACTGGCAAACGTAAACAAACTCAAATATTTGATATTCAACAAGTTCTGGCATTGTTGGAAGGTGATGATGACGATCATTTGTCATTGTATTCTGAATCTGGGTCAGAATATATTTACTCTGGCTCAGAGTTAGACACTGATAGTGATACTACTGATACGACAGAACAACCTGTCAAGAAAAAAGCAAAAGCTACGGCTACAGGCTACAGTGACAACGGCTATCGATAACACACCTTCACCTGTCCACTCAAAGGGTAAGCCTACTAAGTTTTTACTGATCATTTTTATGTTGTAGGCCTAATTACATGATTTCATTTGTATCTTTTTATTTATAAGTAAATAGCAAATATTTTGTTTTATTTCCTTAGGCAAAGGCAAAGGAAGGAAAGGAGAAATGACAACGACCCGTGCCTTGGTTAGGGATGATACACCTTCTCCTGTCCATTCAAAAGGTAATCTTAGTGGTTATTTTATTACATTTCATTATTGTGTGGTAGGCCTAATTATGTAATTTTATGTTGTTGTTTTTTCTTCTTTTCATTCATAAGTAAAAAAATAAATATTTTGTTTTATTTCCTTAGGCAAAGGAAAATGGAAAAAAAGACGTCAAATCATATATAATGAAATAGATGAGTCACTACTTCTTAGGAAAGGGCGATTGGTTTTCAAACAGTTTATACCTCTGAAGAGAGCTAGATTCGGGATAAAGTTCTTTTGTCATTGTGATACAAGTGGCTATTTATATCGTTTTCGTGTGTACAGTGGTAAGTCAGATCCACTCTACAACATCGACAACTACATTCCTGAAGAATGCAGAGAACTCTCTATTACTTCAAAAGTAACTCTGGAGCTGCTTGCACCATTGCTCAACAAGGGATAACATTTGTTTATTGACAATTGGTACAATTCAATACCTCTTGTAAGATTTCTAACAGAAAACAACACCCTCCGCACAGGTACTGCTCGCTCTAATAGAGTACCAAATAATTTAAAATCTCTACCAGCAAAGAAAGGAGAAGCTGTGAGTTTGAGTACTTGTCCAAAAGTTTTAGACAAAAAGACAATTTACATGATTACCAATGCTTTTCAAGCAGAAACTGTAAAGAAATCATGCAGAGGTAAAGGTGAAATTCACCTTCCAGTGGCAATCCAACACTACAATCAATGCATGGGTGGTGTTGACAAAATGGATCAAATAATTCAGCCTTACAGTGCAGCCAGAAAAACTCAAAGATAGTACATTAAACTAGCTATACATTTTATACAGCTAGCATGTGTAAATGCTCACTACTTCAGAAAGCTGTCCGGAGGGAAAGATACCTTTCTGAAATTTACATATCATTGTATTAGACATCTGGTCAAACAGAATAGTGTTAAACTGTTAGCAACTGATGCAAATCTAAATGCAGGACAACACTTTATCTACCAGATTCCTGCAACTGGAAAAAAGTCGACCCCATATAAAAGATGCAGAGTCTGCAATGAAAATGGCATTTGTCGGGAAACTAAATACCACTGCCCAAAGTGTCCGGATCAACCCGGCCTTTATGTTGGATTGTGTTATGAACAATACCACACAAAACTTTGAAAAACTTGTATGGTTATTGTATAAATTGTTTTTATTATTGTTTTTCTTGTTAAAAGATTAAAAATATTCCATGAAATTTTTTTATGATTTTTTTTTAACCTTCAAAATTTATTCTTTGTGACCTTATGACCTTGACCTTGGTCGTGACATTGACCTTTGACAGTCATAATTAGCATATTCAGAAACTTTATTCAATGGTGAATTTTTTTCATCATATATGTTTAAGGTTATATTCAAAAATAAAAAAGATATAAGCTTTACTATAAGGTTACCCCCCAAAATGCTTAACCATTGGCGGTACTACAGATTAGGAGAAATTGTAAAAATATGCTGAGTCAGCAAATATTTATATTAAAAACCCTCCCGTAGTTAAGGGGTTAATAAATAGATCATGTTTTCTACCAGAATGTTAGTTATAGCAATAAAACTATGAAGTATAAACCAGGGATCTCACACAACCAGGACTTAGACAGGTATTATAAAAATAAATTCATTGTTTTTAAAACCAGCAATTTTGTCATTTTCGCCATGAGAAATAGCCTGACAGCCATGAGTTTTTAAATACTTGTCAATCTTTGTTTTTTCTATACTTAATATAGTGGAAACTCGGATCGTAACTTTAAATATTGAAATGAATGAAATAAATATTATTAAATACAATTCATTTCAATATGAAAGAATCATTCTTTTTTTATTAAATTAATTTAAATATCCGGTCGTTTACCTAACAAAAAAAAAAGTATATTGTAATTCACACATTAAGGAAAACAACCAAAGAAATTAAAAGTTGCTTTTCTTTTGTCCAGATAAAGAGAAGATGATCAAATTTCTATAAAAAAAATGAAGTCTTTGCTTCTGCAGATTAGCCACATTGACTGATCTGAGTAACACTTTGTGCCTTATTAAAGGTGGACTACCGGTACCATGCTATACTCATTAGCAATTTACACACAAGAGCACTGTTTTCATGTTTCCTAATTCTTTCTTTACCTCCACTGTTATAAGTTTGTGCTTAAGCAGCTTCACTACCGTTCTTCAGACTCACTATTGATAGGGTTAAGAAGTAAACAAAAATATAAACAGAACTGTTGAACATAGTGTCACTTTTAAGCTATCTGTTACTGCTGTTTAGTAAGGCCGCTAAGCAATTTTAGTACTGCTAGGTTTTTGTTTGTACCGTACGTGATCAGTTGTCTCCAGCGTTAAACCTTCCTATCTGTCTCCCGCCTTCGTTCGTAACCTGAGGCATGCTTCATTACCCGTGACAAAAACTTTTCAAAGTTGTAGTTCGTAACCCTAGATACCACTGTATAAGAAATAATTCAATAATTGTAAATAAAATAAATTATCACATAAATATATATAAATTAGTCGTATCTATTTTTAACCTAATTAAATTTATTTTTTTCTAATGGACTTTTTTGTCTGCAAGAACTGTAAATTTATTTTCAGTTTTGTTGTGTGTTTATAGTAAGGAATTTTATAGTTTTAGTTTTTTAAAAGTTGTGAAACAGTTGTAAATTTTATTTTGAAATAAACAGAGTCATACTAATAAAGAAAAAGACACCTTAATTAGGGATGTTTTTTTTTTGTAAGGATAGTTTTCAGTGTGGCTGCCACACATTTTTTACACTACATTTGAAAGAAATACTTAAAAAACAAATAACCTTGCTGGAATCGCACAAAACAATTGAGTGCCGGATATTAACACAAAGGGGGCACGGTAACCGAGCGACAGCGCGTTGGACTGGCGAGCCGAACATCCCGGGTTCGAATCCTGGTGCAGGCTAGGATTTTTTCCCGGGTCTGGAGGGTGTCCCTGAGTCTACCCAGCTCTGATGGGTACCTAACCTTATTTGGGGTAAAGTAAAGGCGGCTTTGCATAGTGCTGGCCACACAACCACCTAGTATGTCGTGGCCACAGAAACTAGTGAACGCTGCTTGCTTCATCGGACCTATGGATCAACTCGGTCCAACAGGTGCTTTACTTATATTCACACAAGACAGGAGCAACACAAAGAATAGTGTAAACTAATCTATTTAGATGTGGCATTGTAAAAAAATTTCTTTCAGGCTACCGTATATACTCGCGTATAAGTCGCACCGGTGTATAAGTCGCACCCCTAGTTTAAGATTTTTTTCCTTATACGTTGTCATTTACCCGCGCATAAGTCGCACCCCAACTTCCCGGGTTACACTGCCTTTTAATATCTAAAAAATGCATACCTTTTAAACATAAAAGTTACTAAATAATCACTTTAATTTTGACATTTTCCTTAAAAAAATGTTTTAATCGTAAAAAAGGCAAACATAATCAAATAAAGGCATATTCTAATAACTCTACATAACTCCAATCAACTATAGGGGTTATGTAGGAAACTTTATGACAGAGTAGTGATGTTTTTTAAACTTTTCAAAAACAGTGTCGGGTGTATAAATCGCACCCCTACTTTTTGTAGAAATTTTCTATAAAAAAAGTGTGACTTATACGCGAGTATATACGGTATTTAATTTAGAGTTATAAGACAACAAAGAAACCTTCCTCTAGCAATGTTTGGCTTGTAATGATTCACATTCTATGTTCAATATTTCAAAGTAGCTTATTTATTCATTCATACAGAATTTTTTTTTTTTAAATATCATAGAATTGCAGGCATAGATGAGAAAAGATATTTAAATGTTTGATTTGTAATGATATGTTTTTTTTGCTTCAATTTTTCAGATTATCCTTCTTGTATTCATACATTGGAAAAGCTCTTTCAAATTTGACATATAATGTAAAAAATTTTACTGGAGCAGTAACATAAAAAAACTGCAGAGATGTCATTTAAATGTTTCATTATTGGAATAAAAACTGTGTAGGTATGTTTAGATTATCAACTAATCTCTGGTGGAATTGTAGGCCTACAGATAAAAACCAATTTCAGTGTGGTATAGGTAGAAAATAATTATCTCCTAAAGAATGCTTTCTGAATTAAAAGCTTATAAATGTGACTTATAATTTGGAACTTCTCAACATGGATGCTTAAATCAACACCAATGAATGCATTCTGGAATAAAGATGTGGCACATGTTGAAAATAATATTTTTGGAGTGTAAGCTTTAAAAGACATCAAAGAATGCATTCAAAGGAGAAACCTTTTAAGTGTGACATATGTTTTAAAGCCTTCACTCAAAGTGGAACATTAAAAAGTCACAAAAGAATCCATTCTGGAGAAAAGCCTTTTAAATGTGACATATGTTACAAAGCATTTTCTGAAAGTGGAGCATTAAAGAAGCATAAAAGAAGCCATTCTGGAGAAAAACCTTTTAAATGTGACCTGTGTGGTAGATTATTAAGTCAAAAAGAAAGCTTAAAACAACATTTAAGATATCATTTATTAGGCTGCCTCTTTCAATGTGTGATTTGTAATAAGAGATTTTTTACTGTTAGAAGATTACAAATACATTTATATAATTACGCAAAAACAAAACCATTTCATTGTAAAATATGTTGTATGGAGTTTTCTGAAAATAGTGATTTAAAAGTACACCAGAGACTCCATTCTGAACATAAGCCTTTTAAATGTGACACATGTAGTAAAGAGTTTTCTCAAAGTGGAGCATTAAAAATTCACAAAAGAATCCATTCTGGAGAAAAGCCTTTTAAATGTGACATATGTTATAAAGCATTTTCTGAAAAAGGAACAATAAAAAAACACAAAATAGTCCATTCTGGAGAAAAACCTTTTAAATGTGACATATGTTTCAGAGCATTTTCTCATTTTTCAAACTTAAAAAGTCACAATAGAATCCATTCTGGAGAAAAGACGTTTAAATGTGACATATGTTATAAAGCATTTTCTCAAAGTACAGCATTAAAAAGTCACAAAAGAGTCCATTCTGGAGAAAAGCCTTTTAAATGTGACATATGTTTTAAAACATTTTTGCAGGGTGGAACATTAAAAAGACATACACAAATCCATTCAGTAGAAAAGCCTTTTTTATGTGACATATGTTATAAAGCATTTTCTAGGAGTGAAACATTAAAGAATCACAAAAGAGTTCATTCTTTAGTTAAGCCTTATAGATGTGACATATGTAATAAAGCATTTTGTCAAAGTGGAGGATTAAAAATTCACAAAAGAACCCATTCTGGAGAAAAGCCTTTTAAATGTGACATATGTTATAAAGCATTTTCTGAAAAAGGAACATTGAAAAAACACAAAATAGTCCATTCTGGAGAAAAGCCTTTTATATGTGACATATGTTTCAAAGCATTTTCTAAACATACAAACTTAAAAAGTCACAAAAGAATCCATTCTGGAGAAAAGCCTTTTAAATGTGACATATGTTTCAAAGCATTTTCTCATTGTTCAAACTTAAAAAGTCACAAAAGAATCCACTCTGGAGAAAAGCCTTTTAAATGTGACATATGTTTCAAAGCATTTTCTCATTGTTCAAACTTAAAAAGTCACAAAAGAATCCACTCTGGAGAAAAGCCTTTTAAATGTGACATATGTTTCAAAGCATTTTCTCATTGTGCAAACTTAAAAATTCACAAAAGAATACACTCTGGACTAAAGACTTTTAAATGTGACCTGTGTGGTAGATTATTATGTCTAAAAGAAAGCTTAAAACAACATTTAAGATATCATTTATTAGACCGCCTCTTTCAATGTGTGATTTGTAATAAGAGATTTTTTAATGTTAGAATTAGAAGATTAAAAATACATTTATATAATCATGCAAAAACAAAACCTTTTCATTGTAAAATATGTGGCAAGGAGTTTTCTGAAAATAGAAATTTAAAAGTACACCTGAGACTCCATTCTGAACATAAACCTTTTAAATGTGACATATGTAGTAAAGAGTTTTCTCAAAAAGGAACATTAAAAATTCACAAAAGGGTCCATTTTGTAGAAAAGCCTTTTAAATGTGACCTGTGTGGTAGATTATTATGTCATAAAAAAAGCTTAAAACAACATCTAAGATATCATTTAGTAAAATGCCTCTTTCATTGTGTGATTTGTAATAAGAGATTTGTTTCCATTAAAAGTTTAAAAAATCACTTATTGAGTCATGCAGATAAAAATCCATTCCAGTGTAGCATATGTTGTAAACAATTTTCTCAAAGTAAATGTTTAAAAAAACACCTGCAAATCCATTCTAGAAAATCCTGATGAAAGTAGAGAATAAAAACAAATTACAGTGGACTACTAGTGGAATGATTAGATAAGAGTTATTCATCGAAAATGTACATGTGTTAATTAAATCTATAAATAAAATTTAATATTGCATTTTTCTGTAATATTTGACCATTTAATAGCGGCACTGGTAGAGAATATCTCATGCTGAAACTTTTGTGGTTTATTAAACCTTTTCCCATGCAACTGGGTGTAATCCTTTCAAAAATTTTTATAATATTTTACTGTCTTCTACTTCTTATTCAAATTACTATTAGCCAGTCTGCAGAGCAGTTTGTGCTCTCGCAGTCAATGCCAAACATATTTACATGCCCTTTTTAGTTGTTCTGTATTGCTGTATAGTGTGTTGGTAATGGTAGGTTGAGAGGGAGTAGTGTGTGCCTCATGTTGATTAGCTTAGGACAATCAAGTAGGAAGTGGTCTACAGTTTCTGGGGAGTGGGCAGTGGCAGTGACTGCAATGGGGTGTGTGTATTGGGTTTATTCTTTTGAGGTGTGAGTTAAGGGCTATACTAGATGTCCTGTTCTTAACTGGAATATACTGGTAGTGCATTGTTATATGCAGGGGGAGGAACTTTATGTTGTCTTGTTTGTTGGGCTTGTTCATTTCTCTGTACAGTTTTGTTCTAGTTGTTCCCTGTGTCCATTGATTTAGCCATTTTTCTTTTAAATTTGTTTTTTTAGCATGCTGCATACTGTATCATATTTGACCTAAATCTCAAAGTACTTGACAAGAACACATTGAACTATGAAATTATTTATTTCTTCGGAGGAGCTAAACTTTTTTCTACTGTCCCCCACCAACTGGATGAAAAATACCTGTATATAATTTAAGTAAGAGTAAGAGTCGAAAAACAACTACTGTACTGAATTAGCTTGTAAACATTTTTATTTGCCTGTATGATTGTCTGTTGAACAAGTCCATAAAATAATTTTGAAATGTTAATGAATAAATTAATAGTCTGGCTAAAGATAATGATATAGTAACTATATACAAAACCAACATACTTTTAGTTGAAATAATGTATTTTAAAACATAACTATCTCTGGTACTGGTAGGCCTACACATAAAAAAGGGGCTTTGCAGCTCAGCTGGTATTTTTATATACAAAAACAGATATTTTTTTATTTTTTTTTGCAAGTGTGTTTTCTACACTTGCTGTGTTAAGAGTGCAGTTAATACCTATTCTTTTGATAAGCTTTTATAAATTTAGTGTTTTTTACTCATTGCATTATGTATGAACTCTGGCTAGTTGTAATTATGTACTCTGGCTAGTTGTAATTATGTCCTTGTAGGACTACTTAATATATACTCTATACTGGTATATCACTGATATTAACCTGTATACGTATTTCTAAAATGTATGTTGAACAAATTATTAAGTTAAGAAATAAAATCCTAAATGTTGGTTATGAATTTGTTTTTTTCCTAACCATAATGTATGTATAAATAAATCTCTCTATCTAAGCCTGTTTGGGTTCTGACTTAAATTTAATTATAATAGAGATCTAATTGTTTTGTTTTTTATGTTTGTGTAATAATAATATAATATATATAGTTCCTTTAATTCTTAGCTAAAGGTTACTTCTTAGATAAAGTGTATGTCTTCTTGTTTGCTCACTCAACTCACTGGCATATATTTACATTATAGATCATGACACCAATCGAAAATTTTTTGACCACAATATTACACAATTTGTTTGATCTAGATCTAGCTTGGTATGAGTCCTAATTGATCTATATGCCTTAGTGGAGAAATGTTTAACTCAGCGGGGCTGTGTGGCTGATGTAAACAATCTATGAGAATAAAAACTATTTTTTTGGAATGATGCAAATCTTGCAAAATGTAAAACCCCCTTGCCCTTACCAAATGGCAAATGTAAAGCCTAAATTGAAATCTTTTGAAGATTTTGTTTTAGAAAGACAAAATTATACAACTACGATCTTAAATGACTACTGTAATTGTAATAGTAAGTAGGCCTTTGTCAAATTTTTTAAAAAAGATATTCAATTTGGAAATTTTAAAAGTTCATGTTACTTTTTTAAATGAATAAATTTGGTTTTATTTGAACATTTTCATTTGTTACCCTATTATTTAATTCATTTTTTCTTCTTTACAAATTGTAGCAATAGGGGTCTAAAAAACTCATATTTTCAAAAATCAATATTGAGTCGATTTAATTTATATATTCATTTAATTCAGATTGAATTAAATAGATTCCCATAACTTTTTTTTTATAAGCTACCGGTATTAGTTGAAGGCCTACAGGTACGGTATACAAGAATACAATTTTTTAGCTTATAGGCCTACTTGGACAAGTTAAAAACTAGAGTTGTATGGGGTTTTAATTAACTGGTAGGAATAAAACATACAGGGCCGCCCTTTAATTATGTCAACAAAATGGAAAGGGGGTGTGAAAAAGTTCAACAATTGTTGACATGTGTGACTGTGAGAGGGGGAGTCAAACTAAGTTGAAGTCAACAATGTTACTACTAGATTGACTAGATCTATTTAATCGTATATTAAACGTAGGACTACACTGGATCACCAACCTCGGGGGCCTATATGTGTCTACCCTCTTTATTCCGATCTGAACAAAATAAAAACTAAAATGGTACGGTTGTGGAGAGGGGGCGTGGCTAACATAGAGCAATTATTGGGGAAATGAGGAATTGTGCAAAGTGTAATATGTGTGTTTGTGGAGGGAAATCTTGTAGGCATACGCAGGAAGGCAATTATTCTCATAATCATAAGGATTTTAATATCGCTTTTTTAAATAGGCCTACCAGGACCGAATCTCCCCCCCCCCCCCCCCAGTCCCAAGCGTATGAAAATAAACCAGATTTTTTCTGGTAGGGGCGCCTATTTATTTAAATTCAATTAATTGATATGATATTCTACAATTCTTCTTTTCCACTTAAACGTCTATGACTAGGCCTACACAGTATAACATTTACACGTGTTTTTTTTTTACGTAAATAGCCTACAATTTTATTTGTAATGGTAACAGACGGTAACTTACAAATAGCCTATATTTGACACGTCTTTTTGCATTCTTATTGTTAACCCTTCCCGTACCGACCTACTTCTATCTATGCTGCCTTCAGTTCCGCTATATACGCGCCCGGGACTGTAACGGTTAATGTGTAGATTTATGTATGATGTAGGCCTATGCATGGGTGTTTAATACGTCAGTAATGTAATTGTTAAGTTAGCAAAGTGATCGACCGGTTAAACTTTACTAGACTTTAGAGAACTTGACCAGCCTGCCTACTTAATTAAACACATAACTCAGAGATAAAAGAAATTTGAACATGTTATTGTTTTTTTAGTAGACCAAAATAAATGGATGCTAGGGCATAGGCCCTACTTGCCATATTATATAGTGTTTTACAAAGAAAATAAATTTAAACAGACTAAAGGCACTATATTTTTGTAGGCCTAAGGTTAATTAAATTTTGATCAGTAGGCCTACCGGGAAACAAAAATTTGCTTCAATGTCACTTGACCAGCCGCGATTCTGCACATAATGCTGAGCGTTATCGGAAGACCAAAATCTTCTTATCTTATACATTACAGACGCTCCTTCTATAGAGAAGATTATTGCGTCCTACGCTCATCCGTGGTCCGAGTCTTGTCTATCGTATTCGTATATCTATCTAGTCTTATCTTCTAATAATGCTGAACGTTATTTGAAGAGCTGTACAGTAGGCTACATGTGACATTTGTGTGCGTAGGCCTAGGCCTATATTCACTTCTTATAGGATTAGGGCCATTAGGCCTTTAGGCTACTGTTAGGCTATACTTAATGATAATGTAGGCCTATGGCCTATAGTTTTGTTTTTTTATTTTTAGACAATGAATACTATAAATAATAAACTGTAGACCAGGCAGCTATGGGTTTGACTGTTAACTAAATTTAACATCTAGTATGATCTAGAATTATAGAACTAGATCTAAGTCTTTTTTTTTTTAAATAAAGGCAGAAATAAAGTTTTTTTTCCCCACATTTCTAGGTCCTAGGTGGATTTAATATTTCGATTTTTAAGTATTTAGTTGGCAACACTTTATTTTTTTTTTATCTAGGTTTTTATCTTATTTATTTCCGAGCCCGGTACTTGAGTTAAAGGTGTCAGTCAGTGATTATATTGTGTTTAGCCAAGTTTAGAGTTTAGGCATAATTTATTTTGAAAGGGTTAGTATTTGCCATTGTACGATCTCTTTCAGTTTTATGCTATTGTTTATTCCGTTATTCCACACCTTCAATTTACCCTGTCCCTATACTATCAATATATATAATAATTACGGTGAGTTTGTTTATATGTTTGTTTATCCATTGGCTCCATAGTCTCGAAAGACGATTAGATTTGCGCGTCTGAGATTTGGCCAGCCCTGCAAAATTGACTGTGCCTGTGGAGACCTATCCTTGAGAGACAGGCTCTATCGCATGTCTGGCACTTGAAAGCTGGACCGTTGGAGATTGTTAGGGGCAGCCTACTTTTCTTCGCTGCTCGTTTAGCCTCCGCCATAAGGCATCAGGCGAAGTTTGCCCTCCCTCTGCCGCATTTATACCAGTGTGTAATAAGGTGCCTCTCCAACTATTTCTGTGCTGAGCAAGGTTCTCCCAGTTCTCGACATCTACATCTATAGCCTTTAGATCACGTTTGCAGACGTCCTTGAACCTGAGTTGGGGGGGGGCGGCCGGTAGGCCTACTAGCTCTCTTGCCTTCCGCGAGCTCAGCATATAGCAGGTCTTTTGGGATTCGCCCATCCTCCATTTTTAAAAAAATGTTAAGCTATAGTATAGTATTATATGTCCTTTTAAAGCCTACAAGCCCAGGAATCGAAATATGACATTTTTAAAGTCAGCTGATATTCCAATCATATCATATATATATATAAATCTCAAAAGGAATATGTGGCTGGCTGGGTATGTACATACCGCATAATCTTTTTAAATACTGGACATAAAAACGTGAAATTTGCTACAAATATTCTTTGCGTTACGGCGGTGAACACTGTCAAGGTTTAAAAAAAATTAAAATGACCGCAGTGGTCAGTTTGGTCAAAAAACGCGAATAAAACGACATATTTTGGGTTCATGTTGAATTTGCCGTTCCAACTTTTTATAGTTTTTCGATCGATCGCGCTAAGAAAATAAAAAAAAGGATGGCGTTGAGATTTTTTTCAGGATGACGTCATCAAAGTTTGTGCAGGGATAGCTGGTTGTCTTTTTTTTTATGGCGTCATCGAATTTTGCGTATTCATTTTAATTAACTTCGCTTCAATCTTTGCTAATGTACTTTATGAATGAATAGAACAAAATATATTCACATTTTAATTTGCGTCGTAATTTATAGCGGGATATTTTTAAATTGTTATAATGGGTAATGATTAATGGTTTTAATGGGTATCTTACGTTGTATCTGGCAAATAAAAAATTCCTTCACGTTTTTATTCGTGTTGTATATGTCCACAGAATAGGTATAAAACAGAATGCGCATCGCATTTTATTTCTGTTTTGGGCAGTAATACCGACGCCATACTAAGCTTATTTAAACGCAGTGGTCCTGGTTACACTCTATATTTATGCTTATTTAGACTACAACGTCCTTTTCTTCAAATCTACAAGTTCGAACACCCAAAGCTAATATTTCAGGCAAAATGTGCATGAACGGTTGTGAAAACGAAAACGACTGATTATCGTAAAAAAGAGCATGTCAAACTGCATGGCTTTCCTGACTCCATAAAGGATAAACAACAGCATAAACAACCTCATATTAACTCATTATGAATTATATGCCTATTTCCCTTCATAATTTTAAAAGTTTATTTTGGTTTAAAAAGTATATATATTTATGTACCGGTAGCCGTAGCAATTTAGTTACCGGTACCGAGCTACGTCTAAGCCATTTTTTTTTCAAATCAGTACCGGGTAATAAATATTTTTACATCATATTGGCCTAATCATATAATGTTCAAAACAAAATGGGTAATTAAGTCAAATTTATATAAAAGTAAGCCTATAATGAAAGATAATGTAGGCCCTATATATATTGTATATATTTATGGCAGACGTAGATATCCTTTCACATTTTACTATAGTAGCGTCTCTAGCGACCGCTGCATTGCGGAAAATGGTAACTTTTAGTGACTGAGTATATAGGGATTGTGCATTCTGTTCTATACCTATTCTGTGTATACGTCTTATAAACTTTGTAGCGGGAAATTTGTCAATTGCCAGGCAATGTTTAAATTGCCGAGCTCAACGTTTTAAAGTTTTAATTTGTATCGTATACGTCTTATAAACTATGTAGCGGGAAATTTTTATATTGCTGGGCAATGTTTAAATTTGCCGGACCAACTTTTTAAAGTTTTAATTCATGTCGTATACGTTGTATAAACTACGATTCATATCGGTTTCAGTTGTTATTGTTTTTCCTGTTGAATTTAAAATTTAATTCTAAGTTTGCTTCCAAAGCAACAATAAATAAATAGCAAATAACACCAACAAAAACAAAAAAAAAGCAAAAATAAATAAATATTGATCTACGACTAATGTTGTAGCAAAAAAATATATCAAACAATCATTTTCGAATTAACAGTACTTTTTAAAAGACATGTGAGTTCTGTTTTACAGAAAGAGTTTAATTACCCAATAAACTCACAAAATTCGATCATAGTGGTCATACTTTGAGCAAGAAATATAAAAAAAATATTATTATTTGTTTTTCCTTTTTAGTTGTATATTGAATTGGTGTATAATAAAGTGTGCAAAACAAAAAAAAAATTAAAAAAATACTGACCACAAAAAAAAACATACTACTTTATGTATGTTGCAAAAACAAAACTAAAAAACTATAATGTGTCAAGCATATTCTAAAAAAAAGCCCGTTCGAAGAATCGGGCACATATCGGCTTGTATTTTATAATTAATAATTGATAATTAAAAAATTGGGAAAATCCCCCTGTCAAAAAGTTGCAGAGGCTACAAAATTAGTTCGACTAAACAACAGCAAAAAAGCATTAAAACACACAATAATATTGTCAATATTGTTGAAATGAATACGTTTAGGACAAATAAACTCACAAAACGTAAAAATATCAGTGTTTGTGTTGTGTTTTATTATTTTTTGTACAATAAAACGTGATTTCGCACTCAAGCGTCTTAAAGTCTAGGACTACCGAAATCGCCGCCATACTGTCAAAACACGTCAAAATAGCGGCTATCGTGGACCTAAATCTAAACAAGGCGTGTGTGTTAAAAGTGCAAAAAAAGGATTTTTTACGTTTAAACCACAATAGTTTGCGTAAATTTAGTTTAAAACTATAAATAATAGTATTTTGTTGCCGTAGATAGTATACAAATAGTCGGAAATTGGAAAATAAATGAGTAAATAGTGTTTTAGAAAATACTTTTTCGACATCGATCAAACGTTTCAAAAAGCGTACGTTATCCACCGAATGGAGTTAAAAAATAAAAAAATCCTCTTTTAACGAACTAAAAAAGTGCATCAAATGGAATTTTTAAGCTATCCGATCGGATTTACATTCTAAAATTAGCACGTGTGCATTTAAATTGACCATAATCTCGAATCTTGTTTCACAGCGAACGTTATATTTCTTCGTCAGAAGCCTTTTTTGTACCAATCAATTTTAATTTATTTACTAATAAAATGAATTCTTTGGCAAAATAAAACAAACTTTGTTTTTATGAAAAGAAATATATTTTTGGTTAAAATTAAAAGAGTTTTACGAAATTACATAGATAAATCTTATTTTAGATCTAGTTTTAGACTTAGTCTCGCCGGCGAAAAAAAGAATACAGGCCGTAAAAATTTGGGCTTTTTAAAACACGTTTTTTTTTTCAAAAGAAAAAAAAATTTTTGTGCTTCTAATTTTGGCCTAGGGAAAATTAACATGTTTATGAATGTTAAACATTAAAAAAAACTTTATATTTCGGCTTTATTTATTCCTGGTAAGTGATTTTCAAATATATACAAAAAATCGGGAAATGCGCTCTGTGGATTATGTAACGTTCAAGGGTGTTTAAATTAATATAAACAACACAATAAGATAATAAAAACATACAATACTGATGCAGCTGATACTTTATGGACATATAAACACATACAAGTAAAAAAAAACAGCATTTTGTATCAACAAATTTATATTTTTTAAATAAACAATAAATCTCCATCATTTGGTGGCCATTTTCTGAAACCTGCCATAATATATATGTTTGTCCCCTATAGTCCTATAGGCGCCTAGCCGTTTGACTAATCGGGCCAAAAGTTAAATGTATAAATTGGAAACGTCCTCCAAAAGAGAATTTTATTTTATGACTTATAATCATCAATGTGTTGATTTAAAAAACCCAAAATGTTAGATCCAACTATGCAAATAAATATAACCGTGCATAACAAATGTCCATTTCCGTTCAATTACTATGCTGAACGCGAGATTTACTATATTGAACGCGAGCGTCTTATCGGGTTTTGCCCATTCGGCTGTTGTTTTTTTTATGTGGCGAGACCTTTTTTAAAAGTTACGCACCGCAATTTGGCTTGGAGAGTTTGAATGGTGTACTTTAAAAAAATACTAGCGTATGACGTAATGTCTATCAAATTATTTCTTTTTTTTTTCATTATAGATGTTTGCATTATCCATTTAAGTAAAAGTAACCAAATGTTTTAATGTTTGAATGGATTCACGTCGCTATTGAGAACATACTTTAATAGGCGACTTTATACACTCTATAAATCAAATGATACGAATTATAAAGGACAAGATATAAATGATTGCTTTTAAATACTAGAAGCTTGACAGCAAAATTTGTATGCATATGTCAGGGTCAGGGCGACCGGACACAATATAAAATATCAAAAACTAAATACCGAAAGAAACATTATCAATAAGAATACTGTTTTAATGATACAATAAGCAAGAACAAAAATTAAATAGGCCTACCGAAAAAAATCGTTCTCCATTTAGTTTTTATTGTATTGAAATATTATTATCTAAACTTTTTATTATTTACTTTTTTATTGTTTGGTATTTGTTTGTTTTTCTTTGTGATAATATATTTTTATATTTTTAATATATTATTGTTAATTTAATATTATTAATAACATGTCAAGTTAACACCACTGTTCGCTACTTTTTAACACCAAATTAAAAATTCTCTTAGAACCCGGACGAGCCGAAGATCTTGTGTCCAGGGCGTAACGCTTAGGATTGAGTAAAAGTCTGTCCGAGCTCCGAAGGCGTGGCGTGCCATGTAACGGAAGGCTTCCGCAGGCCAGCGACCGTGGGCTGCGGTTCCCCTAAGGATCATTATCGTGGTGGCTCGCCCATATACCTGCTCTGTCACCTGGTAGCACAAATCCTATACTATAGGCACAGGCATCCAGGCACCGGGTGGTTCTTGAGACGGGGTTGCAGCGTCCATTGCTTCCTCCCCACCGAGACCCGGTGGCCTCTCGGCAGTACAATGAATCTCGGACCCGCTGCGGGGGCTGTCCCCCATGCGTTAGCCCACCGGTGTATTCTTAATGTGAATGTATCAAAGGTTTACACACTACGCCAGTCTTTGAGGCCCATGGGTACAGTAGTGACTTTTTAACACCAGAAGCTTCTTATGCATATGCCAGGGTCAGGGCGACCAGAAATAATATTTAAAAAACAACTAAATACCGAAAGAAACGTTATCACACCAGTTTTTATTGTAATATTGTCTTAACTTCTTAGTTATGCTCTTGCAAAGACTGTCCTGAGAATTTTTGAACAGATGAGAAATACGCAATGTCAACCACCACGATAGCTGACGTTCATGTTGTAATTAGAAATACAGGCCTAAGCCTATACCAGTATCTTGCAATATTTAATGACATTTGTTTTTATGTCTTCTTTTTTTTAAAATGATTAATTGCTATGCTTTAATTAGGTTCAATTTGTAACAATAAAAATACATCCTGCATATCAGATATTTACATTACAATTAATAAGTCTCAAAATGCAGTAATAAAGTAGGGACGAAAAAATAATTAAAATTTTTTTTTTTGGGGGGGGGGGGGGGGGGGCGTCGCCAAAGCATGAGAAACTGTTTAAAGGGGTCGCGACCTAAAAAAGTTTGGGAACCAAGATGATCATTTAATAAGCTTTTTTCTTGACATTCTTCAGTATATAATATGTAATCCCAATCCAGAACTTGATCAGAAGAATGAATCACATAATCCAATATCAAAAGGGAAAACAAATTATTAACAACTTTTCCAAACACTTTTGAACTCAATAACTGGTACCAGTAATTAGTATTAGTAGTATAGGCCTGAAACTTTTAATCTATGAGAATCAGGATTCAAGCTGCAAAGATATTTCAAAATTAATTAGGCTAAACAGACTGAACAAAAGAATATTTTAATTATATTCATATAGCCATAGGCTAATCATAAAATGATATAAATTTATGCCACATTATCACATTAGTATTAGTTATTTAGACCTACTCATTTAACTCATTAGTACCATCATTTAGGCATTAGGTCTTATAGAGACAGGCCTGACCAAAAAACACAACATTTTTATGATAATGAGCTGAAATTACAATAGGCCTACACTGAAAATAATGTATAACTTTGTTAATGGTTTAAACCTTAGAGAAAACTATCCTTTAACCTGCATCAACTATGGTACGAGTTATACTTTAAACATTGTTTACATTGCCGACAATCACGTGACCTTTTATATTTATGAAAATTGAATCTGATAATATCCTTTAAAAACTATGAATACTAATACTAGTAATTATTAATTAATACTAACACATAGAGTTTATATAGAGTAAAATTGCTTGAAAAATAATAATATACCTACCTTATTAGAATTTTATAATCGAATTCATAAAATAATTGGATTTATTCGTAATATATTAGTAATAATTCATATAAGAAAAAGTCTCATCAACACCCAAGTCCATTACAGTTACACCAGACTAGGTATGTTAAAACCGGTTTGTTTTTCCAAACCGGTTTTTGGTTCTATAAAACCGGTTTAAAACCGGATTTTGATCTCTCTCCCCCCCCCCCCCCCCCCCCACCGCCGCAATGTCACAAGTCACAGGACGGAAAAAAATTAGCGTAGTTTTGTATAGGGATGTTAAAACGGGTTTGTTTTTCGGTTCTGTAAAACCGGTTTAAAACCATATTTCGGTCCCCCCCCCCCCTGGGCCAGAAAAGCCAAATGTGCGTAGTTTTGTAGGTAGGCCTATATTTGTAATATAGTTCAAACTTAATTATTCTTTTGCTATGGAGCAAGTAAATAATATATAGGTAGTGACTAAAGTAAGAATTAAAAAGTCGAAATAAAACCCATTTTTGGATATTAAGAAAACCTATATCGGAAGTGTAGAGTCATGTGACTGCCCACGCTTACTCGACAGTCTTTTCTCATAACTTATAAGGAACGCACGCATAAATATAGACTCAGAGACTATTAATAAAAATGTGTATTATGTAGCTATTATAATCTGTAATTGTTTTTCATTGGATGTGAAGTGAATATTTAATAATATTAATAAATTACATATGCTGCAACAAGGAGTTCCTTTATTAATTTACAAGTTCAAATATATACAATTGTGAAGTCGTCTGTTTTCAATGTATTGATAGACAATAATTCAGCAACTGTAGCAAATACACTCTGGAGAGACTAATTATTCTAATTGATGGTCCAACAGTAATTTAGGACATCAACATCAACATTTGGTGGCAGTTCGGTGCTAACAGACAACAAAGCTGAAATATGTAATATATTGAAATTCGAAATTTTTCGAACCACAAGACATTCTAAAAACCACATGGAATATTATGTGAGTATACCAGTTTTTGACATTTCAAAACTGAAGTCTGAGTCTATTAGTTCACATCCATATTCTAATAATCTGATTGAGCAACATACTAGCTCTCAGAAAATATTAAATTTGTCCACCGATGACAAAAATTTCATTATTATAAAATTCGATACAAAAAAATAAAAAAAAGTGACTGTACATAGGTCATTGTTTGCAACCGGAAAAAGTTTCGTTACCACATGTTGTCAACAAGGAACCTACACTATATATGTTCAAGTCTGATGTGACATGCCCATATGTTGAAATCTGATGTGACATGCCCATATGTTGAAGTCCGATGTGCTTACCGGAATATAAATAATTAACAATAAATCAACTTTAAATAATTAATTATTTAATGTGTATACCAAAGACATTTGACATTAATTTTAATTAATGGTATACATTTTTTTTCTTGTGTTAATTCTAAAATTGGATTATACCAGACTGAAGTGGAAACTTGAAGCAACTCAACTTGAAACAGTGTAAACATTCTTTGGATTATTAAATAATTAATTAAGTTTCTCCTGGATTTCTACTCTGGATTTACATTGCAGTGATTTCATACAGTGAATGTGTATTCATTTGGATTATTAATTAGTCTTTAATTTTAATCATATTCTTTACATTCATGAGTATGAATTATATATATATATATATGTATAAAGCGGGCTTTGGTTGGCGGGAGTTTCTAAAATAAATCTCTTGTCTATTCTTATTCTGTCTATAATCTATTTCTGTTTCTTAAAAGAGATTGATTAGAAATGATTCTTTGTTAGGGTTATTTCTGTTAGTTGTCTTGACTTTGTTTTTGTTAAAAATTATTAAAGTAAAATTACTATAGTCTTGTCAATGTTGTACATGTTGTGATTCTTTGTCAAAAAATTCCTCTATCATTTGTGGTCCAAGCAGCATTAGTGTGTTTAAGTATTGTAATTGTTTTTTTTAATTGTTACTTGATATAATTTTTTTGTGTGTATTTTTTGGAAATATCATTAATATGCATTAGTTAGTTTTTGAGATATTCAATATGATCTCTGAGTATAATGGTCTATGGTAAGAATAATAACAATAATAAGTTATTCACCAATATAATAATAATATGAATAATCAGTAGTACAACTATATGATTTAAGTAGTGCCCAAATACATGTAACTACAATTAACAAAATAATAATTGATATCTAATACATGTAACTACAAATGTATATAATATACACAATATAACAAATGATATAGCCTATATGACAATAATATTGTGCTTTGCAGTGCTAATAAAATAGAATACTTGCTAATTGATATTGCAATAAATAATAATAGGATACCTGCTTATAATAACATTAATCTAATTGGTATGTGCCATCATTCCTGCTAATAATATTGTATATGTGCTACCATTGGTAATAATAAGATTATACGTTGCTTTGCGGAAAATAACAGTTGCAACCTATATAGTAATAATAAGTCATAATATCAAAAGTGACTTGACTTGCATTCAACTCTACCATAAAATTGCTAATAATAATAAAATAAACAAGCCATAATAGAAAATGTGTCTTGGCTTAGCTAATATTTCATGATTCTTGCATTCTGAATTATAAGCATTTTACTTTAGCATAGGATTATAAAAGTTGCTGTAATATAAAAATGCTCATTCTGTAATTAATAAATATTGTCATTCAGTATATAAAAATGCTCATTCTGTAGTTAATAAATATTGTCATTCAGTATAGGAATAAAACAGTGCTGTACTATAAAATAGTGCATTATAAAAATTGTACTGTACTATTAGATCATAAATATTGCCATTCAATAATAAACAATAATGGAGTCAAAGATTCAATTACTTTATGATGAGGCTAAATTGTTAGCAAAAGAATATGGTATTACTGATAAAAAAGAATATCAGGAATTTGTTGAAAATAAAGTTAAGCAATTGAAAAAAGAATTAGCAGATAAGGAAAGAGATGAGCGAGCAGAATTAAGGGCTCATGAAATTAAACAAAAAGAACTTAGTAATGAAATTAAACAAAGAGAATTAGACAATCAATTAAAAGAAAAAGAACTACAATTGAATAAAGAAAAAGAGTTGAGAGAAACTCAATTGAAAGAAACTCAAATAAAATTAGACCATGAATTGGAGTTGGCTAAATTACAAAATGCTAAAGTTGAGCAAACAAATAATGAAAAATCAAAACATGGTGTTAGATTCAAAATGCCTCCTTTTGATGGAAAAGAAAAAATTGTAGATTTTCTAAATCTATTTGAGGCCACATGTAAGGGATATGGGATTCCCATTTCAGAATATTACATTCACCTTATTCCACAATTGAAAGACAAGGGTAGGGAAGCTCTATCTCACATTGATAAAGAAATAACTGATTATGCCATTATCAAAGAACAGTTAATTAAATTCTTTATTCACTCTGAGGATTATTATAGACAAAAGTTTCATAACTTTATCTTAACTGACAAGATAGAACCAAGAGCTTTTGTGTCTGAAGTGAAAACATTTTTACTTACATGGTTAGACTTAGTAAAAATAGATACCAAAAATCCTAATGAGATTATAGAAATCATGGTTGTTGATAAAGTATTAGAACAAGCTTCTAAACCATTGTTTACTCACATTAAAGAAAGAAAAGTTAAGACAGTTGAAAATTTGATAGATGCCATCTCAAATTTTAAAGATAGTCACACTAATGTAGAACTGACTAAACAAAATCAAACAGTAAATACAATTCAGCATAGAAGAAGGAGCTATTCACCTCCTAGGTCTAGGCATAATCAATTTGGCAATAGAAAAAAGTTTGGTAATCAACCAAAATCTAATAATTACAGATGTATTTTTTGCAATGGTACAAACCATTCATCAGAATATTGTTACAGGAATAACAATGCAAGAGGTAGAAATTTCAATTCAAACTTCAATAGATCAAATATTGATCATAGAAATTTTTCCAATCAAAATTTTTCTAATTTTGATAATAGAAATTTTGCAAATCAGAATTTTTCAAATTTTGAAAACAGAAATTTGCCAAATCAGAATTTTTCCAATAATAATGTGCCAAATCAACATTTTGGAAGACTAGATTTTCCTAATACTCAAAATAGACCTCAATCAAATTTTCAAAATAGAAGAAATAGAGGAAAACCTAACAATTCCACATCTCAAACAAATAATGTGATATTTGAAAATAGGGGTCAATTAATACTTTTTCCTGCTTATGTGGAAGGAAAGACTACATACTGTTTGAGGGATACGGGAAGTAGTATAATATGTGTAGATGAAAGCTTAATTCCTAATCAGAAACCCACCAATATAATAAGAGTGGATACTATAAAACTTGGAAATGGTTCCACTGTAAATTGTCCTGTCACTATAATAGACATTGATTGTCCTTGGCTTACAGGAAAAACAGAGCCAGCCATAATGAAAAACTGTGTTGCACCTTTAATTATTGGTAATTCTTTCAATGTCAAACATGATAATAGTTTTGACATATTTCAAAAATGGATGAATGAAAAATCCAATGATTTAAATTTGAAACCTGTTCTATTGCAAAATGAAAAGTTAGTAGATATACCAGAACAATAATTTTACCCTGCTCTACAAACTTTTAATTTTTTACAAACCATAGGAAAGTCAGAAAATAATATTCTCAATGAGACACCAAACATAAACTTATCCATAAATAATGAAAAGGATAATCCTATTCCCAAATGGAATGGAACAGAAAAACAAGAACAGTATGTAAACAAATTTGAAAGTCAATGTGAAATAAACAATGTACCAAAAGAATTACATGCTATTTCACTATGTAGACATTTAGAAGGTCATAAACAAATATTCAACATTGCTAAAAATCAAATATCTGATTTTACTAAAATGAAGACTGAGATATTAGCATACATTGATAGTCCTCATAAAAAGGAAACTCAAATGAAAAAAACAGAAAATATCAGTTTAATAAACATGCCTTTTGATGAGCAAATTCTAAAAAAAGAACAGAAAGAAGATCAATACATAATTAAAATAGTATCAGAAATTGAAAAAGGTCAGGTTAAAAATAAAAACATGGAAATAATAAATGGCATTCTCTGTAGAAAGGACAATAAATTAGATGTAACTCAAATAGTTATACCTAAGTCATTAACTGTCAAAGTAATGCAAATTTCGCATAACAATGCATTGTCAGGTCATTTGAGTAGTAAGAAAACAGTTTGTAAACTCAAAAAGAATTTCTGGTGGCCTAAACTGGAAAAAGATTTGAAAACATTTATTAAAAGCTGTGCTACCTGTCTTAGACATAATAAAAAAGATTCTAATTCTAAACATAAGGCTCCATTACAAATGACTGATACAATAAATAAACCTTTTTATAAAATTGCAATTGATATAATTGGGCCCATGAAACAAACTAAAACTACCAAAGCAAAGTTTGCCTTAACCATAATAGACATGGGGAGTAGATGGATTGAGGTAGTTCCTTTAAGGGAAATAACTGCAGAAAGGGTCTGTAATGCTCTTGAACCTATCTTTTGTCGTTTCGGGTTTCCAAAGTTCATATTGAGTGACAATGGAACTCAATTCAAATCAAACCTTACTCAAGCTTTTGCACAAATGTTTAAAATCACTCAAATTTTTAGTTCTATATACCATCCTGAATCAAATGGTATGATTGAAAGGGCTAATCAAACAATAAAACAAATGATCACTAAAGTGTGTGAAGAGCATCCATTTGAATGGGATGATTACCTTCCTGCTATTTTGTTTGCTTATAGACAATCGGTTCATGAAAGCACAGGTTTTTCACCATTTGAATTAGTGCTTGGCAAAAATCCCAATGGACCATTGGATAATTTCAAATCAGAATTATTAGGAATTAAAGAAAAAAAAATGTCTCCATTTGACTTAGTCAATAAAACTGAAGAACATATGAAAACAGCTTATGAATTTGCTGTACAAAAAAATCAAGAAATCAAATCTAAAACTTTAATCAGAGAAAATATTCATAAGAATATGAGAAAACTAGAAGTTGGTAATAAAGTACTTGTTTATTTGCCAATTGGCACTGGGAATACTATGGAATGGAAGGGTCCTTTTGAAATAATACTTAAGCTATCTGATGTATTTTACAAGGTAAACATTAATAATAAAGAGAAAATTGTTCATTTAAACAATTTAAGAACTTATGATGAAAACCAAATAGTTAACACTAAATCAGAAAATAAGAGCAAAGTTATTGAAAATAAATCAGAAGATGATATGATAATTGAAAATAAATCAGAAGATGATATAAATAAATCAGAACATGCAAGAATAACATTAAATAAATGTTGTGCAATTCTAAGAAGCTATAACAGAGAAAATAAAAGCAAAATAATTGAAATTGAAAATAAACCAAACAATGATATTAGTAAATCTGAACATAGAAGAATAACATTGAATAAATGCTGTGAAATTCTAAGGAATTTTAACAGAGAACTCAGGTATAATCAATAAAATTATACATAAGATAACTATAATTTATGAATGGGATATGATATTTTCAGTAACAGGTATAATGACATGATAACATTTTTTTTTCTTTTGTAAAGAACAAACAATGTAAATATGGATACCGGTATATAATAATCTAATTGATGAAATATAATTACCAGTTGCAAAACTGAATAATTTACAGTATTGAATTATGAATAGCTGAGCTGATGAAAATAATAATGATCAGTTGGTATTTTTTTTTATGTAGCCTCTGAACAGTTTGGTAAGACTGTTAAGCACATAAATTTTGGGGCCTCTGAACAGTGAAACTGTTATGCCATTAATATGCCTATATAAGTCTTTAAAAGCAGCTTTAGAGCAATGAAATAAGAATGATATAATAATAAAATGCCTATGTAAGACTCTAAAGTCAGAGCATTAGATGATAATATTGTATTGTATTCATGTAAGACTAAAGATAGCATTGAGGCCAATAAATAACTGATACATATAAGACTCACAGGAAGATGAGCAATGTAATATAATGATATATTTGAAGGGATGACTTGAATAATTTGTGTAATATTTTATTGTAAACTAAGATTAAAGATAATCATGTTACATTGTAAGTAATGTTATTGAGAATATCAATCAATAAGAATCAATAAGAATATCAATTCGAAATAACTATTGTGAAGATATATATTCATAATAACCATTATGAGAATATCAATAAGAAAATAACAATTTTAAATATAAAACCGAGGTTAGTATCATATTAATCTTATTGTATAAACTAATAAATGTTGTATGAAAATATTTTTCATGGAATCTATTTAGATTTTGTGAGATAAAGATAGTAAATAATCTCGACAGCCTTGATGAGTATTTAGCATAATAATTATCGATACACATCACTGACATCCAATAGTTTATCTCAGTATTACTGAAGTTGATTAGACAATGCCAAAAGATAATTCTCTATGACTAATTGTCGTATAAACATTAGACATTATTCTTTGTGTCTTTTGATTATATTTGTACCTATAAAATTGTTTTTGATTGTTTGTACATATATAAAATGAATTTTTTCTCTATGTATTATTAAATGAATGATTATATGCATTAATTAAGATTAAGATAAAAAAATTTTTTCATTATTGTAAACATTTTTCATATTAAAAATAATAATAAATTATTATTTTTTCTCTGTGGTTGGGGGGTATGCTATGGAGCAAGTAAATAATATATAGGTAGTGACTAAAGTAAGAATTAAAAAGTCAAAATAAAACCCATTTTTGGATATTAAGAAAACCTATATCGGAAGTGTAGAGTCATGTGACTGCCCACGCTTACTCGGCAGTCTTTTCTCATAACTTATAAGGAACGCACGCATAAATATAGACTCAGAGACTATTAATAAAAATTGTGTATTATGTAGCTATTATAATCTGTAATTGTTTTTCATTGGATGTGAAGTGAATATTTAATAATATTAATAAATTACATATGCTGCAATAAGGAGTTCCTTTATTAATTTACAAGTTCAAATATATACAATTGTGAAGTCGTCTGTTTTCAATGTATTGATAAACAATAATTCAGCAACTGTAGCAAATACACTCTGGAGAGACTAATTATTCTAATTGATGGTCCAACAGTAATTTAGGACATCAACATCTTTGCAGGGCATTCAAGGGGTTGATTTGTGTGAATACAATATAATTTTACAATACCATTAAATTCTTTAGAACTAAAAAAAATCTGGGCTAATTGATTAAAACCGATAATAGTTTTCAATAGTGATAATCTAATTTCCGATTATCGTTGACCATAATATTAAGAAACATATGAAGAGGATGACGATGTTAATCCAGGATGCTTTGTATGCAGGTGCGTACACAATCCAGTGGTAATGCCACCGCTCAGGCTAATCTGTTGGGAACATAGTTTACACTGAGCCATCGTTAAAGAATTTTTTCAAAGATGAGCCGAAAAGTAAACAGGTTCATGTTAATTGTAACTGTAACTTAACATTTGGTTTGATGTTGTTTTTATCGCAAACCATAGTTGGTATTTGGAAAAAAAGAAACACAATATCTATCTAAGACTAAATAATGTTAGCAAGGCATTTCAATAATTGTTTTGTGCGAATCCAACGTTATTTATTAAAAATATTTCCATCAGAACAAAAAGAAAAGGGTTGCTACCAACAAAGCGAAATCCGGTTTTGAAAATCAAAACCGGTTTTCAGTTTCAAAACCGGAATCCGGTATTCCGGTTTTCGTTTAACATCCCTACACCAGACCTTTACTTAGAATGGCTGAGACAATGATAGGGTTCCAAATTATTTTTACTTTTTTGTTTGTAAAAAGTGATACCCCCCTTTAATACTAACATGTAGAGGGTAAAATTGCTAGAAACATAATAACTTACTTTATTAGAATAATAAAATAATTGGATTTATTTGTAATAATAAATCATAAGAAAAAGGTTCATCAACACTAGTCTATTAAAGCAGAAGGTAACTCGGTAGCGTCCATTAGAGCCCCACTTTCAATTTCACACAAAAAAACAACAACTAGTAATTGGTCAATTTTCATAATTTAAAAAGCGAAATAAAATTCAAATATTCAGCTATCAAATAAATATTCTGCCCGAGACTATGGTGAAAGATCAAGTCCTTTATTTTGTGCTTTAAATAGACACCCTTCCTTGAGGAATAAATACACGCCTGGGACAGAGGGAATTTTGTCGGGATGGAGGGAAAGAAATAGGTTGATGGAATAATACGCGCCCAGGGTTGTAAGGGTTAACTAGCTTAGTGAGCTAGGAAAAATATTATGTGTAGTATAGTAGGGTAGGTACGACTAAATTATGTGACATGACATTTAGAATCATCTCTAATGGTGCATCTCTAATCAAATCAGTTAGTACAACTCATACTTGCAGAAATTTTATTTAAAATTGCAAGTCCTAGGAAACCTCCCCACCCCAATTGACATCACAGGAAAGAAAGCCTAAATAAGTATTGTTTATACCAGGTGACTCAAAATCAAATGGCGCTGAAAGCAGCATGAGTAGCCTTAAAAAGTAACTCGAGTATAAGATGTATTTTTTAATGATAAAAGTTACATAATTTTTATGAATGATTTATATATTTTTCTGAAAACTAGTTTTTAACTGATTGTAACTAGGTTGATGCTTCTGTTACTCTTTTCTTCTAGCTACTTATCTGGCAGCATTTTGCATCAACAAGGACCTAAATATTAAGTTGGCATTAATGAGAACAAAGCAAATTCTATCTATAGATGAAAAGAAAGACTTCAAAACATTTATACAACTCATCCATTTAACTTCAGTGTGATAAAGCAGGTCACCATACTCAGAATCATTGGTGTAGCCAGAATTTCAAGCTAGGAGGGACAAATAGTGCAAGCTTAAGGTAGGTGAATGGGGTGATATTGGAATGGGGGGAGCAAAACTTCAGTGCTAGCCTATATTTGAACAGATGTACAATTTTTTATTAGAACTTCACTTTAAACTATTTAAAGTGTAACATTTCTCAATATTGAAAAATAGTAAAATTAGATAAGACTAAAGAAAACAAAAAAGTTTTATCATTTTTATTCTCTAAAAAAAGTGTGTATGCTGCAAAAGTACATTATTCTAAAAAATTTAGTTATAAAAATAATACAGAAATGAGGCGTTACCATTAGAGGCTAATGTAAACAATGATCCAGCATGGGGAAGCTGCTACCCCCCCCCCCCCCTCCTTCCATGATCCTCACCTTTCTTCCTTTGGCTTTACTATGCTCAGAATTTCTATAATGTAAGACGGCTGTGCATTGTGCTGGCCACACAATCACCTAGTATGCCGTGGCTACAGAAAATGTTAAATGCTGCTTCATCGGCCCTATGATCAAATTGGTCTGGAAGGTACTTTTTAAGACATGATATGAGCAGTATTTGAACTAGTGCTTGAGATTATTTGAATTACTGCATCCATTATTTCTTTAATTTGTAGAGCTGTACTACAAAGGACTTCTTGATGCAAGATACAAAGAATACTATAAAATTTAAATCCTTTGGTTTCGTGGTTGTGTAGGCTAGTTTGTTTTTCATCAATTCAATCCCTCTACATTTTGAAATAGAGATCCAAGTTTTAATGATCACATATGGCAAGCCATATCTCTCAATGCATTATTCCAGGGCTTAAAATATATTGGGTATAATTGTTGTATCATTTGGTATAGTATCTAGGAATTCTTTTGTCACATCTAAAATAGAGTTTAAGTTTAATAAACTTATTATGGTTTCTGACTCATCTGCACTTTCTTTGAGAGCGAGTGAAAAAAGCTTTAATATCCTTAGTAACTTAGTAGTTTCAATTAGCTATTTCTTTACACAAGATATTATCTATAATTTTGTTGGCAACAGTATTGAGTGACAAGTTTATGCCTTCAAATAGTTTATTTTTATATAGACATATATAATTATAATTAAACAATAGTTTTACAGTAGGGCGCGGTCATTAATTCTAGGGTTGGTCTCATGGTAAATAGTAAATATGTTATTGATTCAAAGGAATACTTAACCCATATCTTCCGCATGACAAACATTGACCAAATTTTTAGCGAATTTAGTACATATTTTTACACAATCTATTGAAAAATATATTTTTAAAAAATTCCAGGGGGGGCTTAGCCCACTCAGCCCCCCCCCCCCCAACCCCTGTGGCTACGTCTCTACTGATGGTGGCATCTCGTATTGTTTTCATCCTACTGCATTGTAAATATCTTGTTCCTTATTGGTATTCTGGGCATCGGATTGGTATTCTGGGCAGCGGATTTGTATTCTGGTCATAGGATAGGTCTTCAAAGCAACAGATTGGTTTTCTAGGCAACAAATTGGTCCTCTGGGCACCAGATTAGTCTTCTGTTTAGCAGATAGATCTTCTGGGCATCAGATTCATCTTCGGGGCAGCATATTAATCTTACAGGCATCAGATAGGACTTCTGGGCACTGGATTGGTCTTATGTGTAGCGGATAGGTTTTATGGCCAGCACATTTGTCTTTAGGGCAGCAGATTTGTATTTGGGACAGCTGATGTGTCTTCTTGGCAGAGGATTGGTCTTCAGGGCATTTTGTGGGCATCAAATTGTTCTCTTGGACATTATATTTGTCTCATGGGCACCAGATTGGTGTAGCAGATAGTTTTATGGGCATCAGGTTTGTCTTTTGGGCAATGTATTGGAGACAGCAAAAGACTAAAATAGCAAGAAAGGCTTGTGTCGATCCTATTGTAATAGAAAAAGAGTAGCCAGCTTTAAAAAAAGAATAACTCTGTCTATGTCGACTGTATGATATATTCTAGGATTTAGTCAACATAAATTTGCTCAAACAATCTGTAAAGCTGAATAGCCTCATCTCAAATTCAACATCATTTGTATTTGTTTTTAGATAATTAGGAGATCTAGAATCTAGAAATTCACTAGAATGTCTTTAGTTACAGTTACATCCTCTTCATTACATCAAATGGCGACTGAATCATTATATTGAGTGCATAATATACTCTTCCTCTTCTATTTTAGTAATAGCATGTTGAATTGAGTGAAGTTTGTAACAGATGTTTAGAATAAAATAGAAATATATACTAGAAGTAGTCTAATAATGTATATTTATGTATATAAATGTACAATGTGGTTTTAAAACTAGTTAATATGGACAAACAAACTATCTTTCCTACTCAGGTTGCTTCAAATGCTAAAGACTCATTAATACCCGGTATATTCAAAAAAATTTCCCCTATGTTTTAGCAAAAAAACAACACTAGAAAGCTAAATTCTAGGTCACGGTATCATTTGTTGCTGGTGTCCTTTAAAAAGAAGAGGTGGTTTTAACAGCTCTGTGAAATTATTATTATTATTTTAAACTACGGTAAATATCTATGTTTATGCCTTCTATGAACATTATTTAACAAAGTTACGTTAAAGCTTAGTCACCTTTTTCAGACTTGATTTTTTTTTGCCGCAATTAAGTAAAAAATCACGGCATACATTTTTTCTAGCGCTAAAAAAACTAATAGCAGATGAAGGAAGATAATAATTAAACAGATCAGGTTATTTTTAATTTTAATGCAAGACTATTTAAAGTAGTGATGCTTAATACAAGGAAATTATCTTTGCACCCAACCTTAATATATTAATTAAATACAGAATTTAAACAAAACCCAGCCTGAGTAGCCTTAAAGTAACTCGAGTATTAGATATACATTCTGGAAACAAAATGTTTGGCATATGCAATAAAGCACATTTTCATAGTGAAAATATCAAAGAATGCAATTGAAATCATGAGAAAAGACTTTTAAATGTTTGATTTGTAATAAGACATTTTTTGCTTTCAATTTTTCAGATTACCACTGGTGTATATATTCATTCAGAGAAAAAACTATTTCAATGTGACACATGTTGTAAGGAAGAACACCAAAGATGTAATTTCAATGTTTGATCTTTGAAAGAAAAATTGTGTTAGCTGAGATTTTTTTTAAACATATTCTGGCATTATAGGCCTACAGATTTTAAAAAAGCTTTTCATGTGGCATATGCATTAAAGAATTTTCTCCTCAAAAATGCATTTTGCATTGAGACCTTTGGATTCAAACCCTTTTAACTGTGGCATATGTAGGAACAATATTCTTTTTATGGTAATATAAAACAACACCACATAATGTATTCTGGATCAAAGACTTTAAAATGTTACATGTGTAATACATTTTTTTCTCAAAGTGGAAACTTAAAACGGCATGAAAGAATACATTGTGGAATAAAACCTTTTAATGTGATACATGTAGTAAAGAATTTGCTTGGAGGGTAAGCTTAAAATGTCATCATAGAATGCAATCTGGATTAAAGCCTTTTAAATGTGACATGTTTAATGAAGAACTATTTCAAAGAGAAAGCTTAAAAAAAAATCTAAACAATCATTTAGTAGAATGCCTGTTTCATTGTTTGATTTGTAATAAGAGATTTGTTACCTTAAGAAATATTAAACAACATATGTGGAGTCATACAGAAAAAAACATTTAAATGTGACATATGTAGTAAACAATTATCTCAAAGTGGACACTTAAAGCACCATCAAAGAAGACATTCTGGATTTAAGCCCTTTAAATGTGACTTATGAAGTAAAGAATTTACTTGAAGAGGAGACTTAAAACAGTAACAAAGAATACATTCTGGATTTAAGCCTTTTAAATGTGACTTATGCAGTAAAGAATTATCTCGAAGTGGAGACTTAAAACAGCAACAAAGAATACATTCTGGATTTAATCCTTTTAAATGTGACTTGTATAATAAAGAATTTTCTCAGAGTAAAAACTTAAAACGGCATCAAAGAATGCATTTTGAAAAAAAGTATTTTAAATGTGACATGTGTAATGAAAATGTTTTTCAAAGAAAAAACTTAAAACAACATCTAAAACATCATGTAGTAGAATGCCTCTTTCATTGTGTGATTTGTAATAAGAGATTTTTTGCCTTAAAAAATATAAAACAACATATGTGCAGTCATACAGATAAAAAGCCATTTATATGTGACACATATGGTAAAGCATTTTCAAATAGTTCTTGGTTTAAAGAAAATCAAAGAATACATTCTGTATTAAAGCCTTTTAAATGTGACATATGTAGTAAAGCATTTTCTCGAAGTGGAGACTTAAAACAACATCAAAGAATACATTCTGGAATAAAGCCTTTTAAATGTGACACATGTAGTAAAGAATTTTATGAAAGTGGAAACTTAAAACAACATCAAAGAATACATTCTGGGTTAAAGCCTTTTAAATGTGACATTTGTAGTAAAGAATTTTCTCAAAGTGGAAGCTTAAAATACCATCAAAGAACACATTCTGGATTAAAGATAAAGCCTTTTAAATGTGACATATGTAGTAAAGAATTTTCTCTAAGTGGAAACTTAAAACAACATCAAAGAACACATTCTGGAATAAAGCCTTTTAAATGTGACATATGTAGTAAAGCATTTTCTGAAAGTCAAAACTTAAAACAACACCAAAGAATACATTCTGGAATAAAGCCTTTTAAATGTGACATATGTAGTAAAGAATTTTCTTGGAGTGTAAGCTTAAAACAGCATCAAAGAATACATTCTGGAATAAAGCCTTTTAAATGTGACATATGTAGTAAAGAATTTTCTTGGAGTGTAAGCTTAAAACAGCATCAAAGAATACATTCTGGAATAAAGCCTTTTAAATGTGACATTTGTAATGGACATTTTTTTTAAAAAAAAAGCTTAAAAGAACATCTAATATATCATATTGTAGAATGCCACATTTCATGTGTGATTTGTAATAAGAGATTTGTTGCCATTCCATATTTAAAAATACACTTAGGTATTCATGCAGGTACAAAACCATTTCAATGTGAAATATGTTGTAAAGAATTTTCTAAACTTTTCAATTTGAAAAGGCACAAAAGAGTCCATTTTAGAAAGCCTTTTGCATAAAGAACAAAAACTAGTTACTGCAGGCTACAAATGGAATGATGTGATGAGAAATAGTCATCAAAACTTACATGTGTTTATTAAATCTGTATAAATATTGCATTTCTTTGTAATTAATAATTGACCAGTTTGTAGCTGCAGTGGTAAAGAACTTTCTGATGTTGGGAGATTTGTGGCTGATTAAAGATGATGTATTGTGGTCAACAGGCTTTGAAGACACACATGACCAAAAACTTAATCTAACCCGTCATGACTGTTTAAATAATGTAGAGTTTACAGTGTTGTCAGTTCACCAGAAATCAACTTCCATTGACTAAGGCAGAGATCTTTCTCATGGTGCCCTGAACTTCAGTAAGACAGCTGTCCTTTTGTAGCTAGACTGATGGCACCTGACCTGCATTAATACGAGGATATACTACCATCTAAAGCTGTGAGATTCTACGTTGGATGGCATCCATCTTAACACATCAGGTGCTGCCAGGGATCCCTGGTACCCACTCCGGAGGGTCTGTCCACCTTCGAGAGTGCCCGCAGATCAATACGTGAGTGGGAGTCAAGACAATGGTGGAAGAATTGGGACGAGTCTGACAAGGGTCGAGGTGTGTAGCAGCAACTAAAACGACCAAATCGAGCTGATTCGTGGTGGAAACTCCGCAGGAGAGAACAGGCAGCCATTGCCCAGTTCCGGACAGGACACTGGTGCCTATTTTGGACAATTTAGGCCCAATTTCGATTCGCTGTGTCGACATTGCTTTGAAGCAGAAGCATTTGCTTTTAGACTGCCCTGCCTTGCAGGAGGAAAGAGTGGATGGGAACGGTCAACGGTTTGCACCAAACCTATACGGTGATTTAGCTGTGCTACGTAGTACAAGTGTGTTTGTCCTCTGAATCCTAAGAGATTAGTCTCGATTCGATCACTCCGGTGAAGTGAGGTTATTGAATGGCCCGGTGACACGAGCAAATCACCATCCTTCAGGGACCACGGGATGCACCCATCCGTGAGTGTTTGCAAGGCGAATCATTTATTTTCATCCCAAGACCAAAGTTTCAACTCTCTCTCTATCAAAGACTATATGTCACAAATGCAAGGGACTCAGACCGTCCTATACTATAAGGTAAAAGATGTGTAACCGTTTGGATACTCCAGCTCAGGTTCAACAGCACAATCAAAGTTATATCCATGGGTATTTGTTATATTTCGCAACATGGTATAAGTGTACTCATTGTAAGAGTTATATTTCTCAACATGTTATAAGTGTACTCATTGAGACATTGTAATAAGAGTTATATTTCTCAACATGGTATAAGTGTACTCATTGTAAGGTTTTGTGTGTTCTTTCCAATTTTACTAGGTCTTGAAGAGAGTCCCAATTTTTTTATCATCACTACCACCCATTTCCTTGGCGTGGAACAAGAGTCGGCGTGTTACATATTTATATCACGTACCATCAACATTTGACAGGGCAGACATTTGAAATAGCACAAAGGACATGCAATCAGCACAAAGTTATCCAGAGTCACTAATCGGGACATCGCACCCCGCGAAGGGTATGACTATTGGTTTTGAACAAATAAAAGTACTCATTCCATGAGGGAGCTAGGTTGCATGTATTAGCTCTAGAATTGCCACAGTTATCCAAGTAGGATAGTTTTCATCTAATAAACATCGACTGATTTAATGAGCCATTCAGTGTTTCACTGTCAGACAGTATGAACTTGGACATGCATGGCTTAATCTCAGGTGTCAGTTCAGAGAGTAACACTGAACTATGGTCAAGTTTGTCATACAGTAATGTGGCTTAAACTCTGAAAAAAAGTGTTATCAAATATTTGAAGGTAAGACATGGGTAAAATTGAGTGTGTTGAAATATGTACCGGCACCTCAATGTGATTGTTTGACTGAAATTATGTTTTGTTTCTCAATGTATGAGGTAGACTTGGTGAATGTATTGTTTCCTTAATCATACATAATGAAGTAAATATAGAATTGAAATTGTGTATTCATTTATCATTTATGTAACTGGGAATTAAGATGATCATTTATACTAATTTTTTTTTAATATTTATAAATTTATTTGTGAATTTTTTTTTATGGATTGTAATAAATTTGGTGTAATACTAGTAATACTATTATTTAACATAATAGAATAATTTAGAAATGAAGTAATTGTCATAAATTTGGTTAGAGACCATCTATACATAATATTTTTATAAACATACTAGCATTTATGTGCCCGGTTGTGTGAACCATCTAAAATTTATTTTGAAATACACAGTAACTACCAATGCATTTATTACAATGAGCACAATAGTCTTAAGCAGTGATAAAGTATTTTTCTGGTAATGAATAATATAGTGAATAAATTTTTTTCCCCCCTTCATTCACAAAGGTTGATTTATATATAAAGTTGATCCCAGCAATTTAAACATTGCCAGTTACAAAGTTAATATAAATCGTATACGACAGGTAGGTAATTAAATCATGAATGAAATTTTTTCCTTTCATTCACAAAGTTCATGTGCAAAGTTTAATTTAATTTAACCTTTTCTTTGGCAACTTGGTGTAATCCACCCGGGGAGGGACTTCTATTGCTCATAACTTTTTTCTCGTTTTAATAATTGTCCTCATATTTTACCTAATCCTCAAGGTCCTTGACATGAACACATGGAACTATGAAAATATTTAAAGCATGATAAAGAAAATTTTGGGGGGGCAGCAAAACTTGTTTTCCACAGTCCCCGGCAACTGGGTGTAACACACCCGTACATAATTTAAGAGAGGAAAAAACCCTCTGAAATAACGTGTTAAAATTTTTTATTGAGCTGTTTGATTTTCTGTTGATTTTTTGAGAGTGTATAAGTCCATAAAATACATTTTAAAGGTTAACAATAAATAAATTAGTCGTCTGACTAAACATATATATGGCCTACCAACTATAAATAACATAATTTTAGTTGAAATAATATTTTTTAAAACAGAAATATCTAGTGTACACATAAAAAAAAGGTCTTTGCATCTCAGCTTGCACAACTTTTACATACAATAACTGATCTTTCTTTGCAAATGTGTTTGCTACAATTGCAGTATTGAGATTTTTCAATTCCTGACATTTCATTGACTACAGTGTAGTAAGTGTACAACTATTTTGCTTTACAGCTGTATTACTTGCCATATCGGTTATCACTGTCATTTTTGCAGCAGTTGATATGGTTTAATTATTTTGTTGAAGTGTTTGAAGGCAATTAAAACACTGACAATGTTCTGCCTCACAACATCTTGGTGTGCTGGTGTAGATGGCCTTTGTATTAGCGTAATATCTAAAAAAACACAAGTAAAATCTACATTTTGTATTTTTCATCTTTCTCTGATGTTATTTCAACATTTATTTTCTTTCCCAGGGCACTAGTTGTTGTTTCTTGTACCAAATTATGGACACCCTTTAGGGGAATGTTTGAAGATGGTTTATAGACCTAGGATAGTTTTATTCCAATTGTTGGGAGTTGCTTGCAGTATGTTGAAAATATATGCACCAACCTGTGAAACCAACCAACTGCTCGTTCATATCAATCTTCTCCCAGAAACATAATACTTTGATAAACTACTTAGGAATGCTTCTCAGACGTCTCTTATGTGAAAAAGATGTCACATGTCTGAGGGTTGACAGCCAACAGAAGCTTTTTCTTTTCATTTCAATCACATCAATTCTTTGCCAATAATCTCCTACTTTCTTGTCTTCCCTGTTGACAAAGGCTACTGTTGGTAATCATTTGTTCACTAAATTGGCAGCTGTGTGATATGTGTAGTAAATTTAATCCCTTAGTTTTTTTTAGTATGTATCCTAGAGGTGTGCATCACAGGCAGTGTTTTATTATTCAAAGGTAATTTTTTAAATATTTGATTTAATCCATTGGTGAAGCAGCATATCAGGAGACTATTTGGCTAGCACAATGCCCAGCAAATTTACGTCTCCCCAATTAATTTCAAGTACCTAGCAGAGTTAAATAGTCTTAGGAACATATTTTAGTCCAGGGAAAAAATCACAGCCATCGCAAGGATTTGAATCTCGGACATTCGGTACGCCAGTCCAGCACGCTGCCACAAGACCACCGTGTGCTAAAATGTAAAAAAATAATTATTGAGGGCCATTTATTGTTGAATAAGACTATAGTTGTAACTCAACCAGTTGTTAGGAATCGTAAATATTTTTCCTTATATAATAAGTGTACGGGTGTATTACACCCAGTTGCCGGGGACAAGGTATTAAATATGTTGCCGGGTAAAAGGTTTAAAAAAGATATATATACTTACATACATATACATAGCCATTTTGAGATTTATCTGTATATATATGAATATTGAATCATGTCATTAACATAACAATAACTTAACATAATCTCAATCATTATTGGAATTGGAGTCCTCAAGTACTGGTAGTATTAGTAGTATTGAATTTTCTTTTAATGTGGTAAATTATTTGTGAGAAGTTTCTGTAAGTAAGTTCTATAAGTAATCTCACTCTCACTCCATATTTTCTTATTGATGTCTCATCTATGTGTGTCTTTCTTATTATATATGATTGTTTATCTTTTGCTGTCTTTTTATATTTCTCTATTTAATGTGTCTTTTTGTCTCTCTAAAGTTTCTTGCTTTATTTGTCTTAGTATGTTTTTATCAGTGTCTCTAATTACTGATATCTCTCTCTCTTAGACAATTAATTACCTCTCTTTCTCATTTTATGTATGTTACTGTTTTCAGTTTTGCTCAATCTTATATATTGTCGAATCAGCATTTCTCCTGACGGCCTCTCCAACGATCACATTCTACAGTGCCTTGGCGTATATAGTAATAATAGGCTACACAATACATTAAATTCTAACTTAGAAATACAACACAATAAGAATCCTTTACAATGCTCAAATAAACATAAATATGGACAAAAATACTTTTCTTATCCCTTATGTGTGAAATAATACATAGGCTTATAAGTAGCCTAGGCATACTCTTTTTTTCGCGAGTGGCATGCATCCCGGCATGAAATGGGTTAGGCCTAGGCCTACCACCTGAACAAACCTGAAAAATCCATAACTAAATATCATGTAAAACACTAATAATAATGCAAAACTAGACAAAGACCACGGATGAGCGGCATACCGTAATCTTCTTTATAGCAGGAGCGTCTGTAATATGGTAATATAGTCTATAAGTTATAAGGTAAGATAGGTAGGCCTACCTAATAATGTCTTTATCCTGTGTTATCTATAGCCTAAGGGGACTATGGTCTTATCCCAGGTTGTAATTATACAATTACAATCGTTATAGCCTACATAAAGTATTATAGTTAAGCCTTACGGTACGAATACAATAAATAAAAAGAATATAATGAAAAATATTATTGCCCGTAATAATGTTTTACTTCTTTAAAAAAAAAAATAGAAAAACTTAAAAAAATCATAGGAAACTTCACAATTTAAAAAAAAAAGGAATCATGAAAATATATGTGAGGGATTTTTTAAAATTTACCGGTAAATAGTTATCAGCGGAGAAGCGAAGCCAGCATCACTCATTTGGCATTTGGAACTCTAACCACTCAACTAGGATTCTTAGGAAGGCTCTTCGGCAATTTTATTTATTTATAGGCCAACTAATACTAAACTATACTATGCCTAATATTTTGCAACATGTTATTTTAAAGCTTAAAAGAATCATTTTTTCTTCTTCTTGTTTTCAAATATGTTTATTGTTCAACAGTACATGAACAATGATATTGTAGAGTTTAAACATTCATAATTTCATGCATTCGCTTCTTTACGTAGTTATTTTGTCATTCTCACTCTTGTGCTCAACATTTATCCTCAGTTGAAATGTAACATTCTTAGAAGAAAGACATCATACTTTATAATACGAAGGGAGGCTAGAATACAGGACGATTGCGTACAAGTAATGTTTACATGATTTCGTCCCTTTTATTAGTACGGTACCGGAAAAAGACATTAAATTATTATTGACAACTATGAAAGTGAAAGGGAGGGAAAAGAAAAAAACCGCTGAGAGAATTACGTGGATTAGGTTTTTACAAGGTTCTGTACCTTTTTTTCTTGGGTGCAGAGTCGCGAAATAAAACAATAACATTGTTACCCGGTACCGGTACTTGAATTCGGTACGTGAAAAAAAAAAACAAGGAGTAAAGGGGAGTGAAGTTGTGCTCTTTACATAGAAAGATGACAATGGGTTATTGTAGTTCAAAGTTCGCTTGTTTTTTGCCATGTAGCAAGGACCAGTAAAATTTTTTAGAAATGTACTATTATAAAATAGTTTGACAAACAAATTGCCTTTTACTTTAAATAAGTTAAAATAGTTGTGGCCGTTTCCCATCGGCGATGACTATTGAAAATATGTTCAGTGAAATGTAAGACGTGTTAGTACTAAGCAGTTGGTAATTAATTGTGTAATAACGTGGCATAGATCAGGTTGAAAGGTCGACTTTCCCGACCTTGCCGATCGGCTTCGCCCGAAGACGACTATCGAACGATCAGTAGTACATTTAATATAAAATTTAACGACAGGCTTCACGAATTTGCATGTCATCCTGGCGCAGGTGCCATGCTAATCTTAATCTGTATCGTTCCAATTGTAGTATATTATTATGTACTTCGTTAAAATCTAACGGCATAAATTTTGCCGTGAACAAAAATAGTAGTTTTTCCAAAATCATAGCTAAATTCAGCCTTGCCTTCAAATAAGTATAAATTGTTACACTGTAAAAGAAATATGTTCAACATTAGGTTGATATTAAATTTTACAAATAAAATTTAAAAAAATGTTTTACAACACTGTAATAACTATTAATTTTATTAACACTAAAATCTATTTTTAAATGTTATATTAAAATGTTTTAAAATAATTGTAAATAAGATTTTACCATATAACAATTATAATGCATATAAAGTAATAAACTTAAACTGCATTCCTCCCCTTGAATATTTCAACGAATATTAGTCTCCCCTAAGTTTTTAATCGAATCGGTTAAAAAAAATAATGTTGGGGAAGTTATTCTGCTGCTCCTTTATGTTAAATCTTATTTAGAATTTAAGTGTCATTTGTGCCCCTGTCGAAACAATGGCACCTGGAGTGTTATCCCCTTCTATTTAAGCCACTATTAATAGCTCAATATTAAAAATATAGCAGATATGACAGACTTATAACTTATTACGCAAGTAACATATTGATTTTATTATATAGACCTACTATAAAGACTACTAGCTTTCTACCAAGCGTTGCCTGGTGTAATAATTAATTATTAGGCATGCATTGAGAAACTTTTATATTAAATACCAAGCACGGTTCGCTTTATAGTTATAGTAGGGCCTATAGGCGTATTTATTATAGGCCTATCATATATAGAAGTTAGAAGCTAAATTGACGGGGGTTGCCCGGGGGAAAATACATAGGCCTATACCTATAGATACGGATAGGAATTTTATAAACTACAATGGACAGAAAGCTATAGATCTAGATCTAATAATTTAAAAAAAAGATAAATTATTAATTATTTACTGAAAACATTTTTTAGCAAGTAATTTAAAACAAATATTGTAATAGGATTAAAATAGGAAATAGCATGTCTATTTTTTCATAAATAATAATTATTATTATTATTAGGCCTATTATTAGGTCTGGTGATAAACAAAGGTAAAGACAAAAAAATGTGGTAATGGTAGATTGCCAAACGAAGTGCGTTCCCGTGTAGAAAATAAAAGGAAATAGAAAAATAGCCCATGCTTGCTTGCCGAATAAAAATATTTCGTGCAACTGATGGTGGTCTAAATTTAACAATAGCGATTAAGCTTAAAGGAAAATAAAAAAAAATTATTGGATATTGAAAAGCTTAGACTGTACAATAAATTCCTTACAAAATGGTAAGAACAAAAAAACTTATGTAATAAACTTAAACGTTATTGCTTCCCTTCAATATTATAGTCTCCTTTTAGCATTATTATTTATAGTCTGTATGTGTGATAACCAAAAGTTTTTATTTGCGTGTGTGTTTTTAAGTAATAAACTATAAAATACCTTGTGGCGTAGCGAAAGAAAATGGAGCCTCGGGTTAGGGGGGGGGGGGGGGGTGTTTGCACCTACGTGGTAATAAGCAACAAGCTTAATGTTTGGATGGTGCAACAGCCCATACTCTTCTAAACGTTCGATGTGTTATAAATTGGCCGTCTCGATCACCTGACTTGAACCCGTGTGATTAAAAAAACAAATTAGCTTATAATATATTATATATTTTATATTATATATATTATAATATAATAATATTACAGTCGCTCCTTCTATAAAGACTAGACTCGGACCATGGATGTAGGACGCAATAATCTTCTTTATAGAAGGAGCGACTGTAATGTATAAGATAAGATCAAACGCTCCTTTTCCTTTAGTCTTGGCAGGGCCGGATTTTTATATAATAGGCTATCAAGGCCTCTGCCTAGGACCTCAAGAACAAGAGGGGCCTCAAGTTCAAGAGGGGCCTACATTCAAATTGTTAGCAACATTTAAATTACACTATTCTAAAAACAGTAAACACTAAAACATTGGACCGAAAATAAGGAGAAATAAAGTTCAATAAAGAATTCGACCTTTTAACCATGGCTCGGGCAGAACATTTATTCGGTAGCTGAATGATTGAATTTTATTTCCCTTTTTAAATTACGCAAATTTACTAATTATTGAGTTTTTGTTGTTTTTTTGCGAAATTGAAAGTGCGGGTGATTGGGCTGGTCACTCTGGTCACTCTTTAAATTTAGTAGGTCGCTCATCTGTTGATGGTTAGGCCTACCTCGATGCTGTTAATTTTTTTTGGTGTTGTGAACGAAGTTTACATCTGTTTTTTTTGTCTTCACAAAAAGATGGGCAGTTTAAAATCATATTTGAAACCTCATTTTAAAGTGCCTAAATATTTACCAGACACTAGGTGGGAGACACACTCAAAAGCTACAGAAGCTTTTTTAGAAAATTACAATGATATCACTGATGCACTCAATTATTATTATTTACATTCAGATAATAATACAAAGGGTGATACTAGATTGAGGGACAACACTCTTTTAGATACGATGGAAGAATTTGAATTCGTGTTTATGTTCCATTTCTGGAATCGAATACTGAGACATTTTTCAAGAGTAAATACGATTCTTCAAAGCCCTAATATTTTACTTAGTAGGCCTAGTTGTGCAGATTGGTACAAGTCACTTTTGGGATATTTTACATGAAATTAGGGAAGATTTTGATGCACTTGAGCAACAAGCAATTTAAAAAACACGTTGCCAAATACTGAATATAGAACTGACAGAAGGATAATAAGAAGTAGGCCTAAAGGGCAAGGGGATTACGAAAATTCATCTGACCCTGGTGATCGAGGCCTTAGACGAACTCTCTTCAACTTCAAGGGATAAATTTAGGATAAAATCATTTATTCCTATATTAGAAGCACTCGAATCAAATTTAGGAAGAAGAGCTTCTGTTTATGTTGATGTAGGCGGCCTAGTGAAAATATTTTCCTTTCTTGTCGATCTTACATTATCAAAGGTAGAACTTCAAAGAGGTGTTGAGCTGTTAATGCAAGAATACCCAGAAGATGTCAAACAAAATCTTTCTGAAGAACTATTTCATTTCCACACATATGTCAGACAAACGCATACGCCTTCAAAAAATTATAATATACATTGTCCCATATAGACTTGTATTAAATAATATTCAAAGAAAATATTCAAGTGGCCTTCCGAAATGTGGAATCAATCTTACGGCTGTTTCTCAGTTTAATAGTCAATCAGATAGGCTAATCATCTTGTGTTGTTGAATTAAATCAGTTCACAATAAGCAAATACAACATTTGTCTGCAGTGTTAATAGACATAAACTTCACAATCTGCTTGATCATCTTTTTTTTGTTTGTTTTGTTTTCTCTTCCCTTTTTATAAATTGATATCTTTCTTTTTCATTCACACGTTTCAGTTAGTCTACACCTACAGTCCTACAGCCTACATCACATCAAAATTCAATGATATTGTTAAAAGTTAATGTAATTTTCTTATTGGTTAATAAAACTCAATGCCCATCGGTTTTAATCAGCCGGGTGATCTTATTAAAAGTCGTGTGATTTTATGACTTTCACTTTTTATGTATACAGCCTTAAAAATTGGACCTACAACAGCGTTCTCTCACTGTCATATATCTTTTAAAAGTGGCTGGACCAGTTTTATTTTATCACGAATCACGACCTCGTAGTTGGCAACATATCGGATAGTTGAATGAAGCTATAGGTTTTTCATTTTTCGCTGATCTATGTTTGTTTTGTATTATTTTTGTGCTGAGGTTAAATTAATAGTTAATGCCAATATTGCCCTTTTAAAAGATGGTCGGCCTTCATATGTCGTCAACACTGTATTCTGTTTAGGTTACTGTACCTAATTTGGATGTTATTTTATTTTACCTATAGCGCACCGTTGAGGGACAAATCACAAAGTAAGATTGTTTACAGATGATTGAATACTGTTTATTGTGTATGCCTATAGGCTACATATAATATACTGTAACTATATTACTATATAGTCCCTATAACTTGCCTATAACTATAGTAGTATAGTGCCTATAGGAGTATAGGCTATAGCCATAGGCCCTAAAGCAGTGATGGCGAACCTTTTTGAGGCCGCGTGCCCAAAGTGCAATACAAGACCAACTTATTTCTTTTAACGTGCCAACACAGCAATTAAAACCAAATTCTGAGGGTTTACTTTAGGAAAAAAAAACAGCTCATACCAAAAAGAATAACAAATTAACATATCTTTGAATGATATAGTCTTGTATTAAAAAAATACATGAACTGTAGTAAATGAAAAAATTATCAATATATTTATTACAATTACACAATTCTAGTTATTACAGTTAACTGTATACTGTATGCATTGGCAAGGTTTTGCCTAGTTAATGTGATTTATTGCTGTTTTGTGCATGCTGATAATTTGTCAAGCCTTGTGGCTCATACTTCGTAACTTTAAGAGCGACACATGCAGCACTCAGGTCATCTGTCAGTTTGTTTCCGATATCACATTTGATATAATTTAAAATTGAAAACAGCTGCTCACAAGCATGATGACCCAAACAAAGTAAGAAATGCAATTCCAAGTGCTTTCATCGAATTGAAATTATTTGGCAGAGCATCCCACACTTTAAACTACCAACTGAGCTGTCCTTTGCAATCCTCTCACACTCTATCTTCTCAAGTCTTTGTGTTTCATGCAGATAAAATATTTCAGCTGCCCACTTTGTAGATCTCTTAAAAAACTTGCAGTTTTCTTTTAAATGTTCTGATATCACAAAACATTATTTCTGCTGTTTTTCCTTAATCTTGCAGTTTTTTATTCAGTTCATTGAAGTGGACTGTAAAATCTTGTGACAAAAACGCTTCCATAACAGCATTGTGGATAGGCCTATCTATCCCTTGTGTGGTTTTTCAGGCAAAGATAACAATTTCACCAGCTTTTCTCTCATAATATCACCAATTGCACAACGCAAAATTACAAGTCTTGCATGATTATTTACATCTGTGCTTTCATTCAAGCACATGGAGTAGCAGGCAGCCTTTTGTAAGTCAGAAGTGATCTGCTGTCTAACATCACTTGCCATGCGCAAGCCTCGATTTTTAACAGTTTTTCTGCTAATTGGTATCTCAGAGATCCGTTGCATAAGTTTCTCTGTTTGGAAAATTATTAAAAATCGACGATCCCATCCCTAGTGGTGTGGCCATAAGCTGTTCCATTTTTGGTAAATGATCGCGTGCCCACTGAAATGGCTCTGCGTGCCAGGTGTGGCACGCGTGCCATAGATTCGCCATCGCTGCCCTATAGTATAGACTATATTCTATGCCCCTATGGCTACCGCTATTCGGACCCGGGTCCCTATTATTATTATAGCATGAAATAGCTATTCGCACCCGGCTTAAGTCAGAATTCCTTAAAACAAGTCTATCAGGTCCGAATAGCCACTTCGATATTCTATATCTTATCTTCTTATACATTACAGACGCTCCTTCTATAAAGAAGATTATTGCGTCCTACGCTCAATCGTGGTCCGAGTCTAGTCTTGCATTTTTATTAATGTTTTAAATGATGTTAAATGATAAACAGACACCTTGCTACACAGCTTTTTTTTTGTTTTACGACATAACTGGGACTTATATAGCCTACATCCCAAGTTTGGATAAAAAAAAAAAACAAGAACTAGTAAAAAAAAAAAGAACCATGCAGTGGCATCACTGGTGTCATCAATGTTTGCGCGCGAAAATAAAAAAAAAAGGGGTTAACTCCAATAGGGATTTCTAGAAAAGTGAAAGTACAATCTAAGAGCAGTGATTACGATTTTTTATTAATAATTAATCTCCCTCGAAACATAAGGAGTTTTTAGTATTTTCCAACTACTAAATGCAGTTTTTCTAGGAGTTTTAAGGTCCTGGAACACAACTTTTTGTTTTCCAGGAGTTTCAAGGAGTTTCCAGGAGCTGTACGAACCCTGTTTGATTGCGAATGCTCAAAAGTGTGTATTAGTATTTATTAACTACTTATAATAATATTTTTTAACATACCGATACAAACAAGAGTTATAAACAGTGTTTGTTTGGAGGTAATTAGTCCAACCCTTCATTGATGATTTGAAAGCTGGCACAGAGGGGGAAGTGATGTAGGCTAGGTTCAGTGTGTTCTACAGTCTAGTGCAGCGGTCGGCAACCTTTTGATAACAGTGTGCCAAAGTAGGATTCCTAATTCATCAAGCGTGCCAAAAGCCTCAAAGGTCATCTTGCTGTAGCAGTCAACTTCTTGTAGAAGTAGAAGTCCTTGAATTGCCTTTCTTTGGTAGTCTTCCACATGCCATTTAAAATCGCTCCCCGTACCAAGTCTGCATGCATGCCGTAGGTTGCCGATCCCTGGTCTAATGGCGGATGGAAAAAGATATTTGTAAATGGTGTTGTGTGCGTGTGGAACCTGCAGTATGAGCTGATGATCTCTGGTAGAGCAGGACACTTGTTGAGAATGTCTCCTGGTTGTATTTTAAGTGACTTTAAGATGTTAGATATCCACACAAGACAGGAGGGGGACACAAAGTATAGTGTAAACTAATCTATTTAGATGTGACATTGTAAAAAAAAATTCTTTTAAGCTATTTAATTTAGAATTATAAGACAAAAAAGAAACCTTTCTCTAGCAATGTTTGCCTTTTAATGATTCATATTCTCAGTTCAATATTTTATACTAGCTTTTTTCTCATTCATAGGTCTACAGAATTTATTTTTAAAAATATCATAGAATCGCAGGCATAGATGAGAAAGGGATATTTAAATGTTTTATTTGTAATGATATGTTGTTTTTTTGCTTCAATTTTTCAGATGACCATTCATACATTGGAAAAGCTCTTTCAAATGTGACATATATAATTATAATGTAAAAAACTTTACTGGAGCATTAACATAAAAGAACTGCAGAGATGTCATTTCAATGTTCCATCTTGGAATAAAGAATGTGTATGTTTAGATTATCAACTAATCTCTGGTGGAATTATACAGATAAAAACCAATTTCAATGTGGTATATGTAGAAAATAATTATCTCCTTAAGAATGCTTTCTGAATTAAAAGCTTATAAATGTGACTTATAATTAGGTACTTCTCAACATGGATGCTTAAATCAACACCAAAGAATGCATTCTGGAAAAAAGCCTTTAGATGTGGCACATGTAGAAAATAATTTTTTTGGAGTGTAATCTTTAAAAGACATCAAAGAATGCATTCAAAGGAGAAACCTTTTAAGTGTGACATATGTTTTAAAGCCTTCACTCAAAGTGGAACATTAAAAAGTCACAAAAGAATCCATTCTGGAGAAAAGCCTTTTAAATGTGACATATGTTATAAAGCATTTTCTGAAAGTGGAGCATTAAAGAAGCACAAAAGAAGCCATTCTGGAGAAAAACCTTTTAAATGTGACCTGTGTGGTAGATTATTATGTCAAAAAGAAAGCTTAAAACAACATCTAAGATCTCATGTAATAGACTCCCTCTTTCAATGTGTAATTTGTAATAAGAGATTTTTTACTGTTAGAAGATTAAAAATACATTTGTATAATCATAAAAATACAAAACCTTTCCATTGTAAAATATGTGGCAAGAAGTTTTCTGAAAATGGAAATTTAAAAGTACACCTGAGACTCCATTCTGAACATAAGGCTTTTAAATGTGACATATGTTATAAAGCATTTTCTAGGAGTACCACATTAAAAATTCACAAAAGAGTTCATTCTTTAGAAAAGCCTTATGGATGTGACATATGTAATAAAGCATTTTCTCAAAATGGATCATTAAAAAATCACAAAAGAACCCATTCTGGAGAAAAGCCTTTTAAATGTGACGTATGTTTTAAAATTTTTTCTCAAGCTGGAACATTGAAAAGGCACACACAAGTCCATTCTGTAGAAAAGCCTTTTAAATGTGACATATGTTATAACACATTTTCTAGGAGTGAAACATTAAAGAATCACAAAAGAGTTCATTCTTTAGAAAAGCCTTTTAAATGTGACATATGTTTTAACGCATTTTCTAGGAGTGAAAAATTAATGAATCACAAAAAAGTCCATTCTGTAGAAAAGTCTTTTAATTTTAAATGTGACATATGTTTTAAAGCCTTTACTCAAAGTGGAACATTAAAAAGACACAAAAGAATACATTCTGGACTAAAGACTTTTAAATGTGACCTGTGTGGTAGATTATTAAGTAAAAAAGAAAGCTTAAAACAACATCTAAGATATCATTTATTAGACTCCCTCTTTCAATGTGTGATTTGTAATAAGAGATTTTTTACTGTTAGAGTATTAAAAAGACACTTATGTAATCATGCAAAAACAAAACCTTTTCATTGTAAAATATGTGGCAAGGAGTTTTCTGAAAATGGATTAAAAAGTCACCAAAGAATTCATTTTGGACAAAAGTTGTTTAAATGTGACATATGTTTTAAAGCATTTTCTCAAAGTGGAGCATTAAATGTTCACAAAAGAATCCACACTGGAGAAAAGCCTTTTAAATGTGACATATGTTTTAAAGCATTTTCTGAAAGTGGAACATTAAAGAAGCACAAAAGAATCCATTCTGGAGAAAAGCCTTTTAAATGTGACATTTGCAGTAAATCATTTTGTCAAAGTGGACACTTAAAAAAGCACAAAATATTCCATTCTGGAGAAAAGCCTTTTAAATGTGACTTGTGCTCTAAAGCATTTTCTAAAAATGAATCATTAAAAAGTCACAAAAGGGTCCATTCTGTAGAAAAGCCTTTTAAATGTGACCTGTGTGGTAGATTATTAAACAACATAAAACAACATCTAAGATATCATGTTGTAGAATGCCTCTTTCATTGTGTGATTTGTAATAAGAGATTTGTTTCCATTCAAAGTTTAAAAAGTCACTTATTGAGTCATGCAGATAAAAATCCATTTGAGTTTTAGTGTAGCATATGTTGTAAAGAATTTTCTCAAAGTAAATGTTTAAAAAAACACCTTCAAATCCATTCTAGAAAATCCTGATGAATGTGTCAAAGTAGAGAACAAAAACAAATTACAGTGGACTACTAGTGGAATGATTAGATAAGAGATAGTCATTAAAAATGTACATGTGTTAATTAAATCTATAAATAAATTAATATTGCATTTTTCTTTAATATTTGACCACTTAAAGCAGCACTGGTAGAGTATATCTCATTATGGAACTTTTGTGGCTTATTAAACCTTTCCCATGCAACTGGGTGTAATCCTTTCAATAATGTTTATATTTTACTGTCTTCTTATTCTATTACTATTAGCCAGTCTGCAAAGCACTTTGCTCTCTTGCTGTCAATGCCATACAAACATATTTACATGTCTTTTTTAGTTGTTCTGTATTGCTGTATAGTGTGTTGGTAATGGTTGGTTGAGAGGGAGTAGTGTCTGCCTCAGGTTGATTAGCTTAAGACAATCAAGTCGGAAGTGGTTGGCAGTTTCTTTTGGGGAGTGGCAGTGACTGTAGTGGGGTGTGTGTGTTGGGTTTATTCTATTGAGGTGTGAGTTAGGTGCTCTATGTCCTGTTCTTAACTGGAATATAGGGGTAGTGCATTGTTCTTTGTGGGGGAGGAACTTTATGTTGTCTTGTTTGTTGGGCTTGTTCATTTCTCTGTACAGTTTCTTCTAGTTGTTCCCTGTGTGACAAGGTAGTTGTAGATTTACCCGTTGTCACAAGGTGAGGTGGAATTGTGTCTTACACCCTTGGCTTGTTGTCTAGTTTGATGGCTATCACAGCTATTCTTGAACTCTTACAAATTTTTTTATTTGTATACGCCTTAGTTAAGGCAACACGACAAAACAACACTGTAAGTGTAAGTGACTCACAAAGATTCAGGTTTTGGTATATCAATCCATATATATATATGCGATTATGATCAGTTTATTATTAAGGTAAATGTCGATATACTTGGAATTAGGATTATCAAAATCCACAAAAAATCATTCAATGTACATACAAGATGAGAAAACCTATTCTAGACTAGAGTTTAACGTGTGAACAGCACGGAGTCAAGAATTCGACTGACTATAGTTTTTCCACCCACGCTGGTCCCAGAATTTCCTTTAACCAGATTGGGTGTTTAAAATCACGTGAGAGCAACGTACATTCATTGGATGCTGTAGATATCTTTAGAATACTTAGTTAGAGGGGTAGTGGGGGAAAACTAATTAACTTACATCAATTCAAGAAGGGTAGGGGTGTCACGTAAGGAGGAGGTGGGTGGGGAGTACCCAGTTGTCTTTACATTACCATAAAAGGGGTGGGTGTAGCATGCAATGGAAATACCGGGGAAGGATCAATTATCTCAGGGCTAACACTCCTTCTCAGAAAGGAGGATTTGGGTTACATGTCGTTGGGCACAAGGACACTATTGTTGTAAATACAGAGACAATTAACTTGAAAATACAAGGTGGGGTCGGATGTCGCTAAGTGCTAATCTAAGCAACAACAAAAAGGCGAGTAGATGTGACCGTGTATGTGGGTGAAAGAGAAAGACACACACGGAGTGGTCTACAATGATTACAAGTGATACATAACATCTTAAATTTACATTGGCGAAATACCATACTTTCACACGTTCCAATCAACCTGACACGAGGTCAAATGTCAAATTACATTCAGCCAGAATCTTGACATATATTTATCTAGGACAACCAACGATGCACTAGGCTATAAATGCTAGTCAACCTAACAATGCAGCTAAGCTATGAAATGCTACCTAAGCTATGAAATGCTACAGCGTTACACCCTGTGTCCATTGATTTACCCATTTTTCTTTTAAAGTTCTTTTTTTAGAATGCTGCATACCATATCATATTTGACCTAAATCTGAAAGTACTTGACAAGAACACATTGAACTATAAAATATTTATTTGTTCGGAGGCGCTAAACTTTTTTTCTACTGTCCCAGCAACTGGATGTAAAATACCTGTATATAATTTAAGTAAGAGTTGAAAAACAACCACCCTACTGACATAGCTTGTAAACATTTTTCTTTGCCTGTATGATTGTCTGTTGAACAAGTCCATAAAATAGTTTTGAAATGTTAATGAATAAATTAATAGTCTGGCTAAGCATAATGATATAGTATATAGGTTCTCAACGGGGGCGTTATCGCCCCCCGGGGGCAATGAGAAGCTTTAGGGGGGGGGCGCTGATATTCCCGGGGGCGATTGGGGGGGGGGTGAAGGGCAAGTGGGCAGTACAAACGTATGTGATATAATTTGAACACCTCAGCTATTTGAATCACCAGACTTTAAACCTCACTCACCGGAGTGATCGAATCGAGACTAATCTCTTAGGATTCGGAGGACAAACACACTTGTACTACGTAGCACAGCCAGGTTCCCATAAAGGGATGGTGCAAACTGTTGACCATTCCCATCCACTCTTTCCTCCTGCAAGGCAGGGCAGTCTAAAAGCAAATGCTCGACCGTCTCTTCTGCTTCAAAGCAATGTCGGCACCGCGAATCGAAATTGGGCCTAAATCGTCCGAAATAGGCACCAATAGGGCAATGCCCTGTACGGAACTGGGCTATCGTAGCCTGTTCTCTCCTGCGGAGCTTCCACCATGGATCAGCTCGATTTGGCCGTTTTAGTTGCTGCCACACACCTCGACCCTTGTCAGACTCGTCCCAACTCTTGTTCCATTGTCTTGTCTCCCACTCACGTATTGATCTGCGGGCACTCGCTAAGGTGGACGGACCCTCCGGAGTGGGTGTCAGGGATCCCTTTTTGGCCAAGGCATCCACTATCTCATTGCCAGGGACTCCTGCATGACCTGGAATTCACTGCAAGATGACTTTCACCTCGTACCTGAGGATCAGATCGGAAATAGCAGCTAATAGTCGGACAAGCAGATCGGGCCAAGTCCCCAAGCCGTCGATGGCTTGGAGTACTGAAAGTGCATCAGTGAAGATAACAACATCAGCACGAGCAGCTGGTGTGTCTTCGAACGTTTTCCCAATTGCCACAGCAGCAATTCTGATGGCTTCCATCTCCGCATCAAAGATGCAGATTGCTCCACACGGCCCACTTAGCTCAGCCCGTTTTTCTTCTGCCTTCGGGTACGACACAAGAGCACCATACCCGGAACGCGCTTCGGTCCCACTGATCGCGCTCCCATCAGTGTATGCCTCAACGAATCCCGAGTATGCACGTACCGTCCTTAGAGCAGCTGCGCGCCTCTCAGTCAGGCAAGCGCTGGGTCCGACTGCATCCATCAGGTTCGTCCGTATCTCTGGCAGGTTGAAAGATAGGTGAGGAGGAGGTTCCACTTCCGTCCGCAAGGCCATGCGGTCGACCGGGAGTCCAATCTCTGCGCTGAGCTTCAGTGCGTGGTGCATGAAGGACTGCATTGAGATCCGAGCTCTTCCCACCCAGGAATCCACGAGCATCCTGAGGGGGGAACTTTCCTCCAACCGCTTATACCGCTCGTAAGCAGTAATAACGGCCCTTTTCCTTCTCCCATTCAGAGGCGGCACGTTTGCCATGATTTCAACAGCCGATGTCGGGGCGGTTCGGAACGTTCCACATATTAGTCTGAGGGTTTGAGTCCAACGTCTTCAAAGCAGTATCAGACGCATAGATTTGCACCGGGAGGCTGTAATCGATCTGAGATCTTACCGCTCCTAGGTAAAGATTTCTCAACACACTCGCCTTCGCACCCCAGCCAGTACTGGCCAGTCTCTTGACAATGTTCAGCTTAGAAGAAGCTTTCTCTTGGACTAACCTCACATGGTCATTCATCGTTAGCTTTCGGTCCAGTGTCACTCCGAGATAGACCGGCATCTGGTCGCATGCCAGGGCGCGGCCGTCAATGTTCAGCTCGATCGGCTCTTTGAGGATATCGATTCCAAGGGTAAAGAGCGAATAAACTGTTTTTAGGCAGTTTACTTCCATACCCCAAAGCTTGGCGTAACAGGCTACTGCGTTCAAATCTTGCTGGAGGGCCCGCTCAAGAGCACGCGCTTCCCTCCCGGTCGACCAGATCACAAGATCGTCTGCGAAAAGCAGCGACGAGCTTCCCAGATAGTTCGGCAGGTCGTTGATAAAAGCTAAGAACAATGTACAGGACAGTGCTGAGCCCTGGGGCAATCCTTGCTCCAGGACGCGCTTCCGAGAAACCGCTTTCCCGTAACGAGTTGCAACTGTTCTTCGGGTTAAGAACCCTTTGATCCAATTGTATATGTTAGAGGCTATTCCTAGCCTCTGTAGCTTCAACAACAACCCCGGCCGCCAGACCTTGTCGTAGGCCTGTTTAAAATCCAGGAACACTGCTAGTGTAGACTCTTTCCGCTGAAACCCGTCAGCCATTTTCTGGACCAAGAGCGTCACTTGATCCATCGAGCTTCTTCCACTACGGAAGCCTGCTTGAGTGGGGGTAACCAGTCCATTATCCTCTAGGAACCTCACAAGCCTCCTATTGATTAATCTCTCAGCTACCTTCCCTACACACGATGTTAGGGAAATCGGTCGGTAGCTTTCGGTCTGACCCGGGTCTTTACTCCTCTTCAAGATGGGTACCACCAAGGCCTCTCTCCACTGTTTCGGTAGGACACCTTCAGACCATGTTCGGTTTACGAGCTCCAAGAGTTTGCCCTTGCCAACAGCCCCAAGGTGAGTGATCAGCTCGTTGCTAATCCCATCCAGCCCTGGGGCCTTCTTCGCTTTTCACCGTCTCAAATCATACTCCAGTTCTTGCCGAGTGAAGGGCACCGTGAATGTGCTAACCTCACCCTCTCCCGTCATGTGGCGTTCGTTTGCCTTCCGGACTTTATCAAGCCCAGCAGACACACTCGTTCTTCCACCCAGTTTTCCGACACTTACAAAGTGACGGTTGAGCATCTCAGCCCGCTTGGTATCCGATACCATAGGGCCTGCCCCTGCTCTTGCCAACGAAGCTGGTGCTCTGCTAGCTACCTCAGCTCGCTCAAGGTGGTTGATTAGGTTCCATGCCTGCCGGCTTTCGGCAAGGTCCAATCCAGCACATGTATCAGTCCATTTCGACAACTTTGCCTCCGCGATAGCCCCTTTCACTTCCGGCGTTAAACGGTTGTACTCTCGACGGCTCTCGGCCGTCTTCCGCCTGCTCGCGAGCTTGCGAGCAGCCCTCCTTTTGCGGACCAACTCTCCTAGGGCTTTTGTCCAAAACGGTCTGAACTTGCGCTTCTCATGTGACCTTGGTATCGTCTTTCTGGCAACCCCTAGTATGGCTTTAACCATCGTACCATACACTGAGTCGATAGGCCCAGTCTCGATAAGCACTTCTTCAAGAGCGCGATCGGTACGCACTCTGTACTCGTCCCATCGTGCCTTCGAGTAGATCCACTTCCTGGGCCCGGAAGGTTCGCTGCTTGCTTTTCCTATATTGATAGTGACCAACACGGGCAAATGATCACTCCCAACATCTCCCAAGACTTCCATAGAGGTGCTAGCAGCCAGATCAGCACTCACGAGCGTGAGATCCGGCCTCGATTCACTGCCATTTCCCGTGTGGAAAAAGGTAGCTGGGGTATCGGTACCCTGTAATCGGATCAGCGTCGTGCTGTTGCATAGCTCCTCCACCAGTCGTCCTGAGTTGTTGGCGACAGCATAGCCACAGGCCGGTGATGCCGCATTGAAATCACCGCCAATACAAGTGCGAGAAAGATGTGCCTCCACGGTGAGGTCCAAATCCTTCTTCGGAGGGTTGTAGACGTTGGTCAGGGTATAAGCCTTTCCATTCTTCAACACCTCCAGGGTTAGGATATCGGTCTTGCAACTGCCCGTTCTGCGGTTCACCACTCGAGCTTGTAGTGAACTTCGGACAAGGGTTGCCAACCCTCCACTGCCTCCCAAGCAGCAGGTGCATCGGAAGATCGTATATCCCGAAAAGGATGCCACCCTCTTCTTACCAATTTTGCACTCCTGGAACATTGCCACGTCAATATCATACTCATGCAAGAGTTTTAGGATCTCTAGAGACTTGGGGATCAGGCCAAACACGTTCAGGTGCATCACCCGGAGCTGGGCGCTCTTTTGGTGCGAGCCTTTGCCTAGGTCATGTCTACCGTCGGGCTTCCTCCGCTTTCGCTGGGAGCAGAGTCCTATCGTGTTACGCCTCTCAGCCCGGGATACCCGCGCACGAGCACCCCTAAACCGGGAACACGAAACCCCTAAGGGCTTGTTGGATCTGTGCGCCGTATCACTAGTCGCGCGAGTCACCGTCGGGGATTGGCAGAACGCGGTCTTATTGTGACTGACCTGACCACCCAAGGTGGGATTCCCCGGATGTATGTCATGTACACCGGGACACAGGGTACCACCAGCCTTGGTTTTACTGCCATTACGTAGGCCGCTTTGGCCTCCAGTCTTCCAGGAATGCTCCCGTCTAGAGCGGCTACATTTCCTGGCTGGCAACTGGCAGCTGCTTTTCTGCTTATCCTGGGAACAGAGTCCTATCGTGTCTTGCCTTTTCACCCGGGAATCCCGCGAACGGGCCTCTCCAGTCCGGCTACACGAAGCTCCTAGGTGGGGCTTGTCGGATCTGTGCTCCGCTTGGCAGAGGGTGACTTTCGACTGCTGCTTGGCAACAACAGCGCCCGGGTTTTCACCATTCCCAGGCTTTGCTTTTCCCGTACGGACAGAGATAGTGTGCACCTTGGGCCCCTGCAATGGCAGTCCTGCCCTAGAAGGGTCACAAGCCAATACCTCTACCCTCATGTGAGCGGTCCCACTTCCTGAGACTTCAGAACCGCGTGGTTCTCCTCCATCCGAGATGGAGACTGGAAACTGACAGTTCACGTTGGTCGCGGACTTATCGGTCAATGCCCCAACGCGAGTTGGCAAGTGACCGGGGCAGCGCAACTGAGTAATACCCAGACTCGGAGTATTCGTTTCAGTTTTACAAGCCATGTTTTTGTGTCTGCTCCAGGGGGAGCGATCGCCCAGGGGGGCTAAAGTGACGTAGCAAAACAAACGATCGGCAATGCCTCTGCCGCACTACCTGCAAGACCCAGAGTGAAGGATCAAGTCAACCGTTTGCTGGTGTTTGTCCTCAATGTCGCTGAGGTACGTTTAGCACGACTTTCTCCTAAAGTCTGAGCTAGCCATCAGAGGACAGCTGGCTGCAATGCTGCAGTATTGGAAACTAGCTCCATCGCGCTGGACCATAACCTACTACTGCGGAGGCTAGGAGACTTGACCAAGTATTACAACCGTCCAACGAGCGACGATATCTTATAATACTCAATCCCACTATTGACCAAGCGTTACAACCGTCCAAAGAGCGACGATATCTTATAACACTTAATCCCACTATTGTCCAAGCGTTACAACCGTCCAGAGAGCGACGATATCTTATAACACTAAGACCCACTTCCCCAGCTGAGAGCAGCTGGGGCCTCCACACTATTAGCCGGAGCAGAGTCCTCGAGAGCAAGGATCTGTGCTCCGTTTTCACATGACCGCCAGTCTTTGAGGCTATGTGGATACTGGTCATGATTTGAATCACCAATCACCAGTGATTTGAATCGATTAGTTTTTGGATGAAATATGATGTAAACACAAGTGCTGCTAAATATCTGATATCCCCCAATTAATAGTAGGCATGCATATTATTATTAAACTGATGAGAAATAGGAATCGCAATGACTTTTTGTTGAAGTAGGGGTCAGTATTTGGCAAATATGGTGTTCGACCCGCTGGTCCTATTGTTGGTTCACCGGACTGTCAACCCTGCTGACCGATCACTGTCGCCTTAACATGTGCTAATATTAATGCTATTTTGATCTCAGTTTTTCCGATATGTCCTTTAGTCCGTATGAATCCTTTGAAATAGATAAGAGCAACATTTTAAAGCAGTATAGATACGTATTTATCATACAAACTGGGTCGTTATTGAAATGCTTGAAAATATACAGATATATATATTTACACAATTTTTGAATACTTTTTACTGTTTGATCTATTCAAAGTTTTAAATGTAATCCATTAATTTTTTTTAAAAGGAAAAAAATACAGAAATATTAGATTAAATGAAAAGGTGTTGATTATCTCCCTTTAATTAACAAATGTTTCCACATTTGATTCAATAGTGATGCCGAACAAGTTCTGTTTTGTAATATAACAAATATTACTGATTATTATTATTTCTTTATATACATTTAACATTATGGTATTCATAACAAGATTTAACTATTAGAGGCTTTAGATAATTTACGTTAAACAGTTGTAAATAAACATTTCCTGCATTAAATGTTTTGTCTATTTAAGGAGTTTATATTTTAAACATAAATAACTACAGAAATTACATGATTTAGTTCTATTAGATAAGTCTGAAATTTCTAAATTAATAATACAAATAGGCCTACATTTGTTTTAGAATTAATTAAATGTATCTTTAAACTTTAATTAAAATTAAGTTGAGGGCGGTGAGCGGAAAAAAATTGTAAAAGGGGGCGGTGAGCCGAAAAAGGTTGAGAACATATGATATAGTATCTATATACAAAATCAACATACTTTTAGTTGAAATAATGTATTTTAAAACATAACTTTCTCTGGTACTGGTAGGCCTACACATAAAAATAGGAGCTTTGCAGCTCAGCTGGTATTTTTATATACAAAAGCATATTTTTTTTGTTTGTGCAAGTGTGTTTTCTATACTTGCTGTATTAATTTAAGCGCAGTTAATACATATTCTGCTTCTGCAAAAGTAGTTGCCACATTGGTTATCATTGCTCTCTTTGAAGGAGTTGAGCTGGTTTCATTTCATTTAGTTGGTTGAATTTGAATTGTTTTTACATAATCTTTTGATAAGCTTTTATAAATTTAGTGATTTTTACTCAGTGCATTATGTATGTTCAGTACTCTGGCTAGTTGTAATTATGTCCTTGTAGGACTACTTAATATGTATATCAATAATATCATTGATATCACACTTGTATACATATTTCTAAAGTGTATGTTGAACAAATTATTAAGTTAAGAAATAAAATCCTAAATGTTGGTTATGAATTTGTTTTTTTCCTAACCATAATGTATGTATAAATAAATCTCTCTATCTAAGCCTGTTTGGGTTCTGACTTAAATTTAATTATAATAGAGATCTAATTGTTTTGTTTTTTATGTTTGTGTTTAACATAATATATATAGTTCCTTTAATTCTTAGCTTAATGTTACTTCTTAGATAAAGTGTATGTCTGCTTGTTTGCTCAATCAACTCACTGGCATATTATATTTACATTATAGATCATGACACCAATTGAATAATTTAAACCACAATGATATAACACAATATGTTTGATCTGAATCTAGCTTGGTATGAGTCCTAATTGATCTATATGTCTTAGTGGAGAAATTTTTCAACTCAGCAGGGCTATTTGGCTGATGTAAACAATCTATGAGAAGAAAAACAATTTTGTGGAATGATGCAAAAATTTAAATACCCCTTAACAAATTTATAAATGGAAATCTTTTGAAGATTTTGAATTTTATAAAGCTAAACTGAAGAAAGACAAAATTATAAAACTACGATCTTAAATAACTACTGTAATAGTAAGTAGGCCTATGTCAAATTCTTAAAAAAGATATTGAATTTATTAATTTTTAAAAGTTAACGTTACTTTTTTCAAGTCTTATTGCCCCATTTGTTAGAAGTGATTTTCTCAAAAAGTAAGTCAATCGGTTTTGGAGAGGAAAGGTTTTTTTTTTGTTTGTTTTTTTAAAGAAAATCAAAGCAAATACTGGGTAGAGCCAATTATTTACTCTTATTTAATTCAGTTTTTCTTCTTTACAAATTGTAGCAATAGGTGTCTAAAAAAGTTACTCATTTTCAAAAATCAATAGGCCTATTGAGCTGGTTTAATTTATACTTATACATTCATTTATGGGGCACGGTAGCCGAGCGACAGCGCGTTCAACTGGCGATCCGTAGGTCCTGGGTTCGCATCCTGGTGGAGCCAGGATTTTTTCGCAGGACTTGAGTCTACCCAGCTCTGATGGGACGTACCTGACCTTAGTTGGGGTAATGTGAAGGCCGCTGTACATAGTGCTGGCCACACAATCCCCTAGTATGCCGTGGCCACAGAAACTTGTGAACGTGCTTCACCGGACCTATGGCTCAATTCGGTCTGACAGGTACTTTCAGATTGAATTAAATAGATTCCCTTTTTTTTTTCTCCCCGCACTTAAATTACAGATAGGCTATAGGTAACTGTCTAGGTTTTAGAGTCAAATATAGATGTAGCATCAACTTTCTATATATAAGCTACCGGTATTAGTTGAAAGCCTACTGGTATACAAGAATACAATCTTTTAGCTTAGACAAGTTGAAATAGAGCAATTATTGGGGAAATAGGGATTGTGCAAAGTGTAATATGTGTGTTTGTGGAGGGAAATATTGTACGGCAGGAAACTAAGGATCTTAATATCTTTTTTTTAAATACCAAAAACCTGGTTTCTTTTTCTTCAACCCCCTCCCCGAGTCCCAGACGTGTGGAAAAAAAAGTCACAGATTTGCTTGTGTTTATTTTAATTCAATTAATTAACACTAACACGTTATTTTACATTTCTTCTTTTCCACTTAGACGTCTAGGACTAGACCTACATAGTAGCCTACTACATGTAGGCTTAATCGTGTTTTTTTAGGTTTGCCTAAAAGCTTAGACCAAGTGAATCACTTTGTACTTTGTATACCTTGGAAGTGTGGTCAGTGCATCAGGAGGAGCAGAACTTTAAACATTCATAATTTTATGCATTCGCTTCTTTACGTAGTTATTTTGTCATTCTCACTCTTGTGCTCAACATTTATCCTCAGTTCAAATGTAACATTCTTAGAAGAAAGACATCATACTTTATAATACGAAGGGAGGCTAGAATACAGGACGATTGCGTAACAGAAATGTTTACATGATTTCGTCCCTTTTATTAGTAGGCCTACGGTACCGGAAAAACACATTAAATTATTATTTACAACTATGAAAGGGAGGGGAAAAGGTAAAAACAGAGAATTACGTGGATTAGGTTTTTACAAGGTTCTGTCCCTTTTTTCTTGGGTGCAGACTCGCGAAATAAAACAATAACATTGTTACCCGGTACCGGTACTTGAATACGGTACGTGAAAAAAAAAAACAAGGGGGAAAAGGGAGTGAACAACATAGTTGCGCTATTTACATAGAAAGATGACAATGGGTTATTGTAGTTCAAAGTTCGCTTGTTTTTTTGCCAATGTAGCAAGGACCAGTAAAAGTTTATAGAAAGGTACTATTATAAAATAGTTTGACAAACAAATTGCCTTTTACTTTAAATAAGTTAAAATAGTTGTGGCCGTTTCCCATCGGCGATGACTATTGAAAATATGTTCGGTGAAATGTAAGACGTGTTAGTAGCCTACTAAGCAGTTGGTAATTAATTGTGTAATAACGTGGCATAGATCAGGTTGAAAGGGCGACTTTCCTGACCTTGCCGATCGGCTTCGCCCGAAGACGACTATCGAACGATCAGTAGTACATTTAATCTAAAATCTAACGGCAGGCTTCACGAATTTGCATGTCATCCTGGCGCAGGTGCCATGCTAATCTTAATCTGTATCGTTCCAATTGTATTATATTATTATTTACTGCGTTAAAATCTAACGGCATAAATTTTGACGTGAACAAAAATAGTCGTTTTTCCAAAATCATAGCTAAATTCAGCCTTGCCTTCAAATTAGTACAATTTAATATATAATACAATGTAAAAGAACTATGTTCAACATTAGGTTAATATTAAATTTTACAAATAAAATTTTAAAAAATGTTTTACAACACTGTAATAACTATTAATTTTATTAACATTAAAATCTATTTTTAAATGTTATATTAAAAATTTAAAATAATTGTAAATAAGATTTTACCATATAACAATTATAATGCATATAAAGTAATAAACTTAAACTGTATTGCTCCCCTTGAATATTTCAACGGATATTAGTCTCCCCTAAGTTTTTAATCGAATCGGTAAAAAAAAATAATTTTGGGGAAGTTTTCTGCTGCTCCTTTATATTAAATATTATTTTGAATTTAAGTGTCATTTGTGCCCCTGTCGAAACAATGGCACATGGAGTGTTACCCCCTTCTATTTACGCCACTATTAATAGCTCAATTAAAAAAATATAGCAGACATGACAGACTTATTACGCAAGTAACATATCATTGAGTTTATTTAATAGGCCTACTAGTCTAGACTACTAGCTTTCTACCAAGCGTTGCCTGGTGTAATAATTAGGCATGCATTGAGAAACTATTATATTAAATACCTAGCACGGTTCGCTTTATAGTTATAGTATAGGCGTATTTATTATATCATATATAAAAGTTAGAAGCTAAATTGACGGGGGTTGCCCGGGGGAAAATACATAGGCCTATACCTATAGATACGGATAGGAATTTTATAAACTACAATGGACAGAAAGCTATAGATCTAGATCTAATAATTTTAAAAAAAGATAAATTAAGCTTATTAATTATTTACTGAAAACATTTTTTAGCAAGTAATTTAAAACAAATATTGCAATAGGATTAAAATAGGAAATAGCATGTCTTTTTATGAATTTTTTTTAATAAATAGGCCTAATAATTATTATTATTAGGCCTATTATTAGGTCTGGTGATAAACAAAGGTGAAGAAAACAAAAATGTGGTAATGGTAGATTGTCATACAAAGTGCGTTCCCGTGTAGAAAATAAAAGAAAATAGAAAAATAGCCCATGTTTGCTTGCCGAATAAAAATATTTCGTGCAACTGATGGTGGTCTAAATTTAACAATAGCGATTAAAGGAAAATACAAAAATTATTGGATAGTGAAAAGCTTTGACTGTACAATAAATTCCTTACAAAATGGTAAGAACAATAAAATGATGTAATAAACTAATATTAATAAGCATTATTATTTATTGTCTATGTAGACAGGTGGTCTACAAGGTGTTTTTGTACTGTTCTCATTATATTTTCTTTTAATTTCATAACAAAGCACAGTTAAGTTTTTAACTAATTATACTGGAGCGCTTTTTCAGGTTGTTTGAATCCGATTGGCTGCGGGTCAATAAATTTTATTGGTCAGTGATGGTGTTTGGGTCGCCCTATTTAATCTCTTTTCCGGTTAGTTGTTGGCCTTCTATCGGTGGTGGTCATTGAAAGTGGCATACTAGTCTCGTCGGGTAAAACCTACCTTGTTGGTCTCGTGTTATATGTTGGTTTTAAATTAGTCTCTGGTTATATGTTGGTTTTTAAGTTAGATGTTAGAAATTGCTAGGTCTCTTGTATATATTTATTCTCTTGTTTTATTTATTATTTTTAAGTTAGATGTTAGAAATTGCTAGGTCTCTTGTATATATTTTCTTAGTTAGATATTAGATAGTGTGTTAAGTGATGAGAGGATTTGAATTATGATTTTGTAGTAGGCGAGTTAAGAGTTGGTAGGGATTGTGATTTATTTAGTTAGAAATGGCGCTGGTAGACGATGGATTTATTTAGTTGTTGTTGATAGTGATGGTTAGGGCTTATATTTTGAATAAACTTGTGTATTATGAAAAATTTATTTGTTCTATTGATAGTTAGTTACATTGTTGTAGTGTACGCTGTTTATGTTTGTTTATTTGTAGTTGGTCGTTGTGTGTTTAGTTTAGTAGTATTTAGTATAGTTAGCTAGTAATAGTAGTCTTTAGTATTGGTTCATCCAGGTAGCTATTCCTACCTGCCTACCACAATATAGGTATGCACAGATATACCCGTCCCCTCCCCTTGTATATAAATGTAAATAGATGTATATTAATTTAATATTGTGTGTTATATAATTCAATAACACACACACACTATGAAACTTTTATCTCAGTCAATTCCCCCCCCTTACAAATGGTGTCATGAAGTGGGGATCTGTGCTTGGATGGACCAATGTAGTTAGTTTCTTTTCGGTTAGGCCTCAGTTGTATAGATTAGGGTCTCGGTGAGGATAGTTTTGATTGTTTATTTTTTGTGTGACTAGGAGTGGTATTTTGTGGTATAGGCCTAGTCGTTTGGTATATAGGAGTTGAACCTAGGTTTGAGTAGTAGTTCTCTGTGGATTAGGTTGTTGTGAGTAATGCAGGATAGTTGGTAGACCTAGGTTGGTTGTTGATTTTTGGTATTAGTGTGTTAGGCTTAGTTGTGGTTTTGGCAGTTAGCGTTAGGTAGGAGAGAGACCAACATAGGTAGGGCCGACGGAGACGACGGCAGCGGTGGACGTCCTGTGACCATTGGGGCTGTGCAGCCAGCGGTGTGTTGGGCCAGACCCTGGCATTGGGACCTACACTTTGGTCACCAGGGTCCGGCATCCTGTAACGGTTGGAGCCTGGAAGCTGGCGGTGTATGTTTGGGCCAGGCCTTGGCATTGGGACCTCTACATGGGTCACCAGGGTCCTGGGCTCGGGCAACAGGACGATGGCCGCTGCCGGAGAGATGCAACTGGGGGCAAGTACCACCTTCTTGCCCCACCACCACGAGAGGTGTGCCGACCAGGGCCACCTGCCTGGTTTCCCTCGGCCAAGGGGGAGCCATGGATTGTCTGTAGTGCCCTGGAGTGGCCAGTGTAGTGCCCTGGAGAGGCCAGTGTAGTGCCCTGGAGAGGCCAGTGTAGTGCCCTGGAGAGGCCAGTGTAGTGCCCTGGATGGGCTAGTGTAGTGCCCTGGATGGGCTAGTGTAGTGCCCTGGAGGGGCTAGTGTATTGCCCTGGAGGGGCTAGTGTTGTGTCCAAGAGTGGACAGATGGACCAAAGAAGTGTTTTTCATTCAGACGCCAGGAATTGGATGCTTTCAGACGTTCTGACCTGGGCCTACCAGAGGAATTTTGCCATGTTGTGTTTTGTTTCGTCATACATTTTTTTGTCACCACCTGTAAATATATTTACTGCCTTTTTTTAACCCCTTCTTTTTTTTCCTATGTTAATATGTAAATAATGCAACCGTTGTTGTCAACACACCCTTGATTATTGAATTTATTGTGTGTTGACCTATTGTTTTTTTCATGACCGGAATAATTTTTTTAATTTTACATGCAGTATTTTTATTTTTATGAACTGTTCAAATAGGTCAATGTTTTTTTGTCTCTCTTGTGAGAGGCGTACATTTTTTTCATCTAAGTTCTTTGTGAACTGGCGGTGTAGTTCATGTGGGACTAACATCGTTGGTTCTGGTCAAAATAATTTTTTTTCTTGTCCGCACCAGTTGCGGACTGAGGAAGCAAATTGTTATAATTTACTGTTTTTATGTTTTATGATACCCTGATGTCTTATGTTTATTTTCCGTTTTTGATGGTATATAATTATAATTGGCGGCCGGATTGTGTGTGAGATAACATGAGTGAGCGTGTGTGTTTTTAATGATGCATTTCTTTTCACCGAGACTTTTTGTATGTCATTGTGAAGTCGTCAAGGCTCACTTTGGGCATTGTGGTTGCCACCCTATATTTTTTGTTCATAAATTGCAGAACAGTGCCTTCAGTGGCGTCTGCTTATTTACTGACGTGGATTTTTTTTGTGGATATTCTAGGAATGTCTGGCTTAGGGATGGGTAATCAGGAGTCTTTTGTTGATTGGTCTTGTAGCATTGTGGAATACTTAACATCTTTGTATGGGGTATGTGTTTTATCGAGGACGATAAAAAATTTGGGCGGCCTGTATGTAGACAGGTGGTCTACAAGGTGTTTTTGTACTGTTCTCATTATATTTTCTTTTAATTTCATAACAAAGCACAGTTAAGTTTTTAACTAATTATACTGGAGCGCTTTTTCAGGTTGTTTGAATCCGATTGGCTGCGGGTCAATAAATTTTATTGGTCAGTGATGGTGTTTGGGTCGCCCTATTTAATCTCTTTTCCGGTTAGTTGTTGGCCTTCTAGTGGTGGTGGTCGTTGAAAGTAGCATACCAGTCTCGTAAGTTTAATTATAACATTTTTCTATTGCTTTTTTGATGTAAAATAAGTATTCTAAACTGTAGATTAATATCTTAACATTGGTGATGGATTAAGATGAGTTAATATTATGTCCGATTGTTTAGATAGCATATAGATTTTAGTATTGATTTACGATCACTGAATTAAGCCAGAGAGGCGACCATGTTGAATATCGGTCAGCCCAACGTGTTTATCGCATTGAATTTATGTAAAGATTATTATTTTTACTTAATGTTTTTCTATTTTTTATTCTTATATTTATATACCTTAGGTCGGGTAAAACCTACCTTGTTGGTCTCGTGTTATATGTTGGTTTTAAATTAGTCTCTTGTTATATGTTGGTCTTTATGTACATATTATTTTCAAGTTAGATGTTAGAAATTGCTAGGTCTCTTGTATATATTTAGTCTCTGGTTATATATTATTTTTAAGTTAGATGTTAGAAATTGCTAGGTCTCTTGTATATATTTTCTTAGTTAGATATTAGATAGTGTGTTAAGTGATGAGAGGATTTGAGTTATGATTTTGTAGTATGTGAATTAGGAGTTGGTAGAGATGGTGCTTTATTTAGTTAGAAATGGCGTTGGTAGACGATGGATTTATTTAGTTGTTGTTTATGTTGATGGTTAGGGCTTATATTTGAATAAACTTGTGTATTATGAAAAATTTATTTGTTCCCTTGATAGATACCTTGTTGTAGTGTGCGTGGTTTATGTTTGTTTATTTGTGGTTTCCTGTTCTGTGTTTAGCTTAGTGTAGTTTTAGTAGTTTAGTATAGTCTAGTATTTAGTATAGTTAGCTAGTAATTGTAGTTTTTAGTATTGGTTCATCCAGGTAGCTAATCCTACCTGCCTACCACAATATAGGTATGCACAGATATACCCGTCCCCTCCCCTTGTATATAATGTATATGTAAATGTAGGTATATTAATTTAATTGTGTGTGTTATATAATTCAATAACACACACACTCTTTCACTATAAATCTCAGTCAATTCCCCCCTTTACATCTATGTGTGTGATAACCCAAAATTTTTATTTGCGTGTTTCTAAGTAATAAACTATATAAAATACCTTGTGGCGTAGCGAGAAAAAATAGGAGCCTCGGGTTGGGGGGGGGGGGTATTTGCACTAACGCGGTATATAGCAATAATGTTTGGATGGTGCAACAGCCCATACAGCCATACACTTCTAAACGTTCGATGTGTTATCAATTGGCCGTCCCGATCACCTGACTTGAACCCGTGTGATTTTTAAAAAATATTAGCTTATAATATGTATTACAGACGCTCCTTCCATAAAGACTAGACTAGGACCACGGATGAGCGTAGGACGCAATAATCTTCTTTATAGAAGGAGCGTCTGTAAAGTATAAGATAAGAAAATTATTGCGTACTACGCTCAACCCTGATCTAAGTCTAGTTTTAAATTAAATTATGTTAAAATTACTGGTTTTCCTGGTTTGTTCAACTCATCCATGCCCAGATAGGCTATTCGTTACTCGGGAAGAAAAATGGAATCATGTATTTGAACCGGCCCTAAAAATATTTTCAAAGGAACTTGGACACTTTGATTTTTCCGTGCATTATATTAGTACTGATGTGTAGCATTAGATGTGTGGTATTGTTCATAATTGTATGCATCACTTTGTACATGGTGTTCAACAGGCGTACATCTAGACATAGAATGTCTTGGACTTGGCTGACTTCTTGACCCTCGTTCACTTGGCATTTGGCCGGCCATGAGATATTTCACAATCACACCATGGATCTCCATTTGACATTGCATCTTTTTAATTGGTTCTAACATTTTCATACAGAGTCGGACAAGCCTGAACTGCTGTGATCAATTCAGTCTCCATCTTGACCTGATCGAGTCTTGACTATCTGTCAACTGTCAATGGTCAACACACTAGATCTAGATCTAGTCTCTACACAGTGTGCTCTTGGTGGCCGCGGCGCCAGACGAAACCCGGCAGTGTGCAATATTATTACCTTATTATTTTGTATAATCTCTCTAAATATTTCACAAATTCAAATTCTGCTTTAAACTTCCCTTGATTTTTAGTCGCTGAATTCAAAAATGAAATCAGATATTGTCTGCGATGCTTTCTCGATGAGAAAATTGACAGTGAAAATTTCCCTAGTCCAGTCTTATGACGTCACACATTCAAGGTCGAGGCGACTACTGGCAACCGTGAAAAAACCGAAGATGTAGCAAGCCATTTGTGCACTCTCGTCAAAAAAGTTGGTGCGAAGGCGTGTTGTTGAAGTCCGAAGTCGTGTTGAACTCACTGCGTGCGGTTACAAGGTTTAATTGCATGCGGAGGTACTTCCATATTTATAGCATCCAATATTTTACATAGGAGGATCAAAATAAATACCTGCATTCAAGCTGTGGCAGTAAGATTTACATTAACAAAACCATTAACCATATGCTCAATTTATATTCCACCAGATCATACAATACTATATTCTCAACTAGATGATCTAATTAAACAACTCCCACCTCCAATTATACTTATGGGAGACTTTAATGCCCATAACCCTATATGGGGAAGTCATAATACAAACCAAAGAGGAAAATTAATTGAAAGATTACTAGAGGAAAGAAATATATGCATTTTTAATGATGGTACTCCGACTTTTTATAGTTCTACGTATTTATCTCCATCTTATCTCGATTTAACAATGGCAGATTCAACTCTATTTACGGACTTTACCTGGAGTGTTTTAGAAAATAATTATGGTTCAGATCATCAGCCTATTCTGCTTACTACCAACTCCAAAATACCAACTCAACAACCATTAACTTGGAACTTTAAAAGAGCAGATTGGAATACATTCAAATTAGAATGCGACAGAATACTCTGTCAAATAAATATACATTCTAATGCTCAAGAACAGTATTCAACATTTTTAAAATCATTATATCAAATTTGTGAACGGACTATACCTAAAACAACATATAAAATTAAAAAAAATAGACCATGGTTCACAAACATTTGTAAAGATAGTATTAAAACTAGAAATAAACAGCTTAGAATTTTCAAGACCAACCCATCTCCAGAAAACTTGAAAGCCTTTAAAATTGAACGAGCAAAAACCCGACAAGTAATCAGAGAACAGAAACGGCTTACATGGCAAAATTATATTAACAAAATAAATTCAAACACACCCATAACTAATATTTGGAAAATGATTCGAAAAATTAAAGGATATACAAAAAAAAGTCAAATTAAACAAATCAAACTGGCTGATGGCACTTATGCAGAAACTACACAAGATATTGCAAATGAAATTGGAAAGACCTTTTCAAAAAATTCATCGTCTGAAAATTATACAGACTCCTTTAAAAAAATAAAAAGAGAATTAGAAAAAGAAGCTATAAATTTTGAAACAAATATATTTGAATACTACAACTCCCCAATATCAATAAACGAGCTTACGCAATGTATTAAAGAAACCAAAAATACTGCACCAGGCCCAGATACAATTCATAATGAGATTATAAGACAGCTACCAACGTTAACACTGAAAACTCTATTAAAAATTGTTAATGATCTTTGGCAACAAAATATATTTCCTACGGAATGGAGCAAAGCAATTACCATTCCAATACCTAAAGAGAAAAAAGATCAAACAGATCCAATAAATTACAGACCAATAGCCCTCACAAATTGTTTCTGTAAAATTATGGAAAAAATTGTAAATAAACGCTTAATATATTTTCTGGAAAGTAATAACTTAATATCAAAGACTCAATGTGGATTTAGGATAAATCATTCAACAACAGATCATCTCATTAGATTAGAAACATTTATTAGAGAAGCTTTTGTTAGGAAAGAACATGTGATAGCTGTTTTTTTCGATTTAGAAAAGGCGTTTGACACTACATGGAAATATGGAATTTTAAAAGATCTATATTCCTTAGGTTTAAGAGGAAATTTACCCAAATTTATATCAAACTTTCTAAGCAACCGAACATTCCAAGTAAATATTGGAAATTATTTATCAGATACTTTTATTCAAGAAGAAGGTGTCCCTCAAGGAAGCGTATTGTCGCCTACACTATTTAATATAAAAATAAACAATATCACTGAATGCTTATTACAGAATACAAAATGTTCTCTATACGTCGATGACTTTGTGATCTATTATAGAGCTAATTGTATGATAGAAATACAGAATCATCTACAACTTCAAATCAATAAAATTCAAGAATGGACCGAAAAGAATGGATTTAAATTTTCCGCTCAAAAAACAAAAGTAGTGCATTTCTGTCAGATGCACAAAAAACACCCCGACCCTGAACTATACCTTTATAAAAAACAGATTCCTGTAACTACTAACGTCAAATTTCTCGGAGTAACATTTGATAGTAAATTAAATTTCCTGCTACATATAAAGGAACTAAAATCCAAGTGTCAAAAATCCACAAATCTACTGAAAACTTTAGCAAATACAGATTGGGGAGGAGAGAAAAAAAGTCTACTGAAAATATATAGATCACACATTCGATCAAAATTAGATTATGGATGTTTAGTATACGGATCAGCAAGAACATCATATCTAAAAATGCTTGATCCTGTACAAAATCAATGTCCATGTCTATGTCTAGGAGCATTTAGAACTACTCCATGTACCAGTTTGCAAATAGAAGCAAATGAATCACCACTACAAAATAGAAGACTCAAGCTATCATTACAATATGCACTAAAACTAAAATCCTTACCGAATAATCCAGCGTATTTATGTGTTTTTCACCCACAAGAAAAAAACAGCTTTACTGAAAACTCAAAATATATACCAACTTTTGGACTTAGAATTGAAAAAGAAATGATCGAAACTAAAATTGAATTTAGATTTATAAAAAGATATTAAATACCAAAAACTCCACCATGGCTTTTTGAAATCCCGCCTATAAACTTAGAATTAAACCATAGAAATAAAAAGGATCCTTGCATGGATATGTTCCAAGAAGTGCTACAAAAATACCCAAATTATGTACAAATATACACAGACGGATCGAAAAATGATACAGCGACATCTTCGGTTGCTCTTACCTCAAATACAAGTAAAAAAAGAAAATATAATTCCAGTATCTCAATAAATACTGCAGAGGCTTTAGCAATATGCCTGGCATTAGACATTGCAGAGGAATCAGAAAACCAAAATTTTGTTATTTTATCCGATTCGTTATCTTGTCTTACTGCTATGGGAAACTGTAATACCAGGAATATATCTGCCTTGGACATTTTGACAAAATACCAATCAATATATGAAAGAGGCAAACGTGTCGTTTTCTGTTGGGTTCCTGGTCATGCAGGGATAGATGGAAATGAAAAAGCTGACAGAGAGGCTAAAGCCGCCCTGTTGTTATCAGAGAATATTATCCCAATACCATATCGAGACTTGAAACCTTTAATAATTAAACATGAAAGACAAACATGGACTAACTTCTTGAAAACCGAATGTAATAAACTGCAGTATTTGGAAAATTCAAAAACCTGGCATGATACAGGCCAACTTGTTCGAAAGGACGCAGTTATTCTCTGCAGACTACATACAGGACATACGAAACTAACACATTCGTTTATCTTAAAACGAGAAATGGCCCCAATGTGTGCTTTCTGCAATGCCAACTTAACAGTGTCTCACATTTTGTTGGAATGTAACACATTTGATGACATTCGACGTAAATTCTATTACTGTAGAACTCTTCATGAACTTTTCAGCAAAATTAAACCAAAACATATAATAAACTATATTAAAGACATACAACTGTACAACAAAATCTAAAGATATAAGAACAATAAAATGGATACAAGAGAAAAATGACAACAACGTTATCAAAAAGGCCCTATATAACCTTCGATGTTGATGAGCCGGAAATTCAACAATTCAATTCAATTCAAGGTTTAAATAGTGTCACCAACAGCGACTCACAACGAAAGTCGTAATCAGTGAGAAGACGGGTTGGTGTTTGTGCCCACTGCGTTTGTAGCTTAACTCTGTCCGAGCTCCATGCACCCCACGGCACGCCGAAGGCGTGGCGTGCCATGTAAAAGGGAAGGTTTTCGCAGGCCAGCGACCGTTCACTGCGGTTCCCCTAAAGATCATTATCGTGGTGGCTCGCCCGTATATCTGCATTGTAACCCGGTAGCACAAATCCTATACTATAGGCACAGGCATCCAGGCACCGGGTGGTTCTCGAAACGGGATTGCAGCGTCCATTGCTTCCTCCCCACCGAGACCCCGTGGCCTCTCGGCAGTGCAATGGATCTCGGACCCACTGCAGGGGCTGTCCTTGATGCGGTAGGCCGCCGGTGTATTCTTAAAGGGAATGTATCGGCGGTTTACACACTACGCCAGTCTTTGAGGCCCATGGGGTACAGTAGTGTAAAAGGTGGTAAGTTGGACTTTTTTCCGAGGCCCGTGCCCCCCTGTCATCGGTCTATGCACGTGAATGCGAGCATTCGTGATGTGCATCTCCGGGAAGGGGACCCGATCCATCAGGACCTATAACCAGCGATATGGCTGCGCGCATGCGGAGTTTTTTAACCAGGCCATGAGCTCCCCGTACCTTACGCTAGGAGCCCACTTCGCTGTAGCCTGTGGCCCTTTTCGGGGCCGCGCACCAAGTGCCTTCCTGTCCGGCGCTCGACAGTATTGCCACTTGTCGATTCCCACTTTGCACAGGGAGCGGGTTATTTGTTTACAGGCCGTGTATTCCCCCGGTGAGAATCCAGTCCGCAGTTGCCTGTGGCCCTCTTCTGGGGCCAGCGTACTCTTGTCAGTGGCTAGATTGACAGACCCAGCGCTCCGTGGGGCACAAAGATCTAGTAGCCTATCCAGTGCGTGGCTAGGTTTTGTCTGGAGGGTCTTATAGGCCTGTTCCAGACCTCTGACTTCCACCCGATCGTTACTTTTGGCATATCACCATGGCACACTGGCCCTGTGTTGCAGTTTAGTGCTCTTGCGCCACGGAAAACTGGCTTGCTGTCGTGCAAGCAGAAGTTATGTGTAGGTTGTCCCCAAGCGATGGTGGCTGAATTTTTCCCTCGAGCTCCTGAGCCCCTGTCTTTTCGGAGGTTCTATTGGATCTCAGTTGGTGACCACACTCGCAGTGGCGTAGCTAGGGTCATCTGCGCCCGGGGACATGACACAAAGTCTGCGCCCCTTCTCGGACCGACAGAGTCTGGGGGCTCATTGAGCCCCCAAGAAAACTTTGAAATTTTACGGTTTATATGGTTCATTTTTGAAGCATCTGGTATTTTAATGAAATAGAATACAGACTAATAACTCTCTATATGATTGTAAACAATTTCTTTGAAAACAAATTGATCCTCCTTGATTTGACTGTCGCAAACTCGTCAATCATGTTGTCAAAATTAATATTCTCAAGTGTTTCTCTTTTGATGCTAAGGAGTGCAAGATCACTCAGACCAGGGGTCGGCAAGCTTTTGCTAATTGTGTGCCAAACTAGGATTTCTAAACCGTTCAGCGTACCAACAGCCTAAAAGTTAACCTGCTTTATTATACTTGTTTTATTTGATTGTTTTTCATAAGACAATTTAACTCCGTAGCAAGACCAAGGCCAAAAGCAAATGAAAAATAAGGGGGAAAAACGGTTAAACGTTTGATATTTAATAACAATAATTAACGCATTTGTGATTATCAACCTTTTTATACCAAAAAAAAAATAATATTACAAAACTTTCACATATTTTATAATGATTTTGTAAACATTATCATTTGGTTATCCAGATAAGGACCTAGCAACTGATAATATTGATGATAGTTTATTCTCAGTTTAACTGAGATTGTCTTTTATTTGCTCAATGTTGAGACACAAATACTAACGACTATAGTAAAGCGTAATTCGTATGTAGTAATCATACAAACTGGGTAGTTAATGTAATGTTTAAAAAATGTGCATGAAATGTTTTAGTCATAAAGATTATATATAATTTTTAACTACATTTTACAGTTTGGTCATTATAACTTTATAAGTTGTAGGCCATTTAGTCTATTATAAAAGAAAAATAAGAAACACAATATTAGAAATAATAGAATGAATAAAACGGGCTAATTATCTTCCTTTATCTCCCTTTAATTCAAATAAAGTTTTTAATTTTGATTCAATATTGATGCCAAACACGTTATGTTTTGTAATATAACATATATTACTGACTAATTTTTAAAAAAATAAATGCAGCATTATGGTATTCATTACAATAGTTAATTATTAGAGATATACAATTGATTTACGTTAAACAGTTGTAAATAAACATTTCCTGCATTAATTGTTTGTTCATTTAACCCACTTGATTTAACCCGTCCTTGTAAATGCGTTCAACTAACTGAAATGTGTCGCTCTATCATTCAGAAACATCGTCTTCAACAGTCAGTTTTCCTTAAGAACTGGAAAATGTTTGTTTTTCATCAATAAAAAAACATCTTTTTTATCAATAAAGAAACACCTCTTGGAAGTCTCTCGCGTGCCATTGAAAATCACTCTGTCTGCCAAATTTGGCACGCGTGTCCTAGGTTGCCGACCCCAGACTCAGGCGATCTTGTCCCATTGAATTAAATAAGACAAAATAAGCTTCAGTTTGCTGAAGGTCCGCTCACAGCAATCGTTAGAAGTATGTGCAGTGAAATGCGCATATTCGGAAATACGTCGTCTCCAATTATGAAACAACAAAACCAAGAAGATCCAAAGGAGTTTCCGGTAGAGCTTCAGTCCGGGCACCGAGCAGCATTTTGCAGTCTCCGATTGCTGTGCACAATTCATTGATGTCAGTGTCGTAGAAATTTTGAAATTTTGACGAAGTGTATCGACATTTGTCTCAGCGAGAAGAGTTTTGACGTCTAGTAAAAATCCAAATTTGTTGTTTAGCTTTTTTAGACGTAAAAACCGTATTGATATCTCCTGAGTCTATCAATTACGCTGTTCATAACACGTGCAATTTCTTCTTCTGCAGAAAGTCCTGCAACTCTTGCTAATTCTCCAGGCACCCTCCTTTGTCGTCTAATCCTTCTGTCAACCTCGATTCCCAAAGTTGCGCATCTTCTTTTTCCATTGTCTGCCGCAACCTGGCTCAAATTATCACGAATGTTGACAAGTTCTTGCTCCAGCGATTCAAGATCAGATGCTTGCTGCTTCCTTGAAATTCATAGGATCCTGCAACCGTTTCTGGACACGATCAATTTTCCCAAGTATGATGTTCCAGAAATATAACAAAACTAGGAAGTTACAGTTTAATAGACCTGCTAGCAAAGTTTCTGCATCACTTCTGGTGTCAGGCGTCATAGTTGCATATTCTGAATTTTTCCAACAGCCCTACTAGTTCATCTAGGTTTTCATAAAGAGCTTTAACAGCTTTTGATCGTGCACTCCAGCGTGTATCAGACTCCCTCTTCGCTGTGATTGGCACACCTCTTTTTAATTCTCCCCAACGAGTTGTTGAACGAGAGAAAAACAAATATATAGGGTACTTTCAACTGTTCCAAAAAATGTGATAAGAACTGGATCCTGTTTAGCTGAGTGTACTCATGCTAAGTATATTCGACTCGAAACTATCCAACCTGTATAATTGTTAAAACCAGATGCCACTTTCAGTATATGAAGAATAATATTTGAACCAGAACTGATCTTTGTTTAAAAAAAAACGCAATCAGCAATCCTACATTGTGGATGTGTCATTTGTTGTATGAGTAGAATGGCGCCCCTAAATGCTCAATGGGGGCGCCAAAATCATGCTTGCCAACTGGTTTGTAATGAAGATATTTGTGGAGCTCTAAAACTCAATCTTGCAAACGTATTTGGGATACATTAGTTTACATCAAAATAAATTTAAATAATTAGTTTTAATACTCATTTTGGCGCCCCCTAACGTGGCGCCCGGGGACATATGTCCCCCCCCTGCCCCTCCCTAGCTACGCCACTGCACACTCGTAAGGGTACTGGCGGACAGTTCCATGATAACATGCAGGGCACAGTGCCCTTCAACGGAGCCACCTCTGAAGCCTTAATTCCCAGTCAGCAGCGGAGTAAAGCTAGATGTAATATATGCCTATAATAATAATAATAATAATAATAATAACGGTGCTTATATAGCGCATATCCCGTTGGTGACAGTTCTATGCGCAGACGACAGTTACAGAATACAGACAGACAACGAAATATATAGTAATACGCTAATTCTGCTGACGAAATAGGTGAGTCTTCAGCCGGCTCCTGAAGGTGTCATAGCTAGGGCTCTGGCGAAGCTGTAGTGGGAGGTGATTCCAAGCGGACGGTCCTGCGTAGGAAAATGAACGTTCGCCAGCGGACACTAGCCTCACACGAGGGATCCGCAGAGTAAGCGCGTCAGATGCCGAACGAAGTGGGCGGGACTGGGTGTAGAGCTCCATACAAGAGCGAAGATAATCCGGGGCGCAGTTATTCAGGCACCTATAACAGAGGGAAGCCAGCTTATATGAGATCCGGTTGTTGATGGGTAGCCAGTGCAGAGATCGGAGCAGAGGATTGATATCATTTGACTTCTTCTTCTTGAGAACTAGTCGGGCTGCGCAATTCTGGATACGTTCTATAGGAGGCTAAATGTATAAATTATAAATAATTGGGGCCTAATATTAATACTAGACCTCTATATCCCGAGTTGTTGTTTTTTAATTGTTTTTAAATCTTTTTTTGTAGTCTTACTATACTATTATATACTAGCCTATCATTTATTCTATTTTATATAGACCTCTAGATTCTAAAAATCTAGTTTTATTTATTAGCGGATGCGCTACATTATACTACATAAGACCAATAATCAAGTCAATTTTCCATTCATTTGGATCAATAAAGCAATCTTATCTTATCTTATCTTATAATCTTCTTTTAGTAATATATAAAATAAGATATTAAAAACTTTTCACAGTTGTTTGATTTTTTTTTTTAAGTGGCTTGTGTTATTCGACATAATGCCTATAATATATTGTTTTTAATCAACCATTATAGATCAATATAAACAAATTATGCATAAATAAATTGCGAATCTAGTATTTTAAAGGCATTCCAGCTGGAATCGCCGCTTACACTGAGATTGCTATGGTAATGTGTGAAGCACGTGACCTAAATGCTCCAATCATTTGTAAGGTTTTCGCTTCAAATATGGCGGACATCGTGAGTTGAGAAACTTTTTAAAACAAGAAGCGTTGGATTAAAAATATTTAAATAAAAACAAATAGCTATGAATATTTCCAGTAGCGAAACTAAAAACACTGCTTTAGCAGCACCAAACATTTTAAAGAATATTGACGGAAATGCCAATCATGAACAAGAATCTCCAAGACCCCAACTGTCATTTAGAAGCAATGACGAAGAAATTCTAAGAGAAGTGGTAAGCTTATAATTATAATAATTATGCCAAACGGCCTATACCCGATAGGCCCCTACTTATTCTTAACTATTAAAAATGAAGACAATATAGATTATATTGCTTAATTAATGTATTCATCTATGTATTCAATCGAAAATAAATGATAAGTTATCTTGGAACCCTCATACACTCATATTAATATTGATGAAGTAGGCTAATTAAAAAATCAAACAAAACATTAGGGTTCATAAAAAGGAACTTTTACAAATGTAATAAGAATATAAAACTAAAATGATATCTCACATTAGTTAGGCCTATACTAGAATATGCAGCATCTGAATGGGACCCATCAACTAAGGGAAACATTAAAAAATTATAACAAATTCAAAAAAGAGCTGCAAGGTTCATAACTAGTGAATATTCCCAATTAACAAGTAACACCATTAGTCAAATCACTAAACCTAGAAACACTAGAGGGCAGAAGGGCAAAGAGTAAAGTAGTAATAATACATAAGTGTCATAAGGCATTAAACTTTAATTTAGAAATCAAACACAATAACAACCTGTTGCAAAGCTCAGATAAACATAAAGACAAAAACACTTTCCTTGTCCCTTATGCGAGAACAAATGCATATAAGTACTCTTTCTTCCTGAGTGGCATTCTGGCATGGAATGGGTTGCCTGAACAAATCAGGAAAACCAATAACCTAACATCATTTAAAACATTAATAAAAATGTAAGACTAGACTAGGACAACGGATGAGCGTTGGACGTAATAATCTTCTTTATAGAAGAAGGAGCGTCTGTAATGTATAAGATAAGATAAAGCTCTTTAGTCGTAGCCTACTTACACTTGCATATTGCCATAATATCTTTTAAATGAGAGCTTTGCTTTATTGAAAATATTGTTGATTAAATATTAGGCTAAATAGTAAATAGGCCTAGTAAATTTTAACCAATCAGTGTTAGAAACACTGAATAAACTGAGGTAATTGTTTACCTGCATTAGCCCACGAGTTTTTGGGTTCTGTATGAAAATTTTTTTTCAGATTCATGCCCGATTCGCACAGGTAAACAATTACCTAAACTGAATTAGTTATTAGTAGACCCGAGTAGGCCCTATGGGAGTTCTTTTTCCAAATTAAAATAATGCATTTTGAAAAGTAGATTGTTAAAGCTAGGCTGTTGTTCAGAGCTTCCAACTGTAGGCCTATCCTATATAAAACATCTATCTCTATGACTATGACGCTATAACAATGTCACAAATAGTACAAAAGTTAAAAATTTCAAAGTTTTTATGTTTGTGTTATACAAAGTAGCCAATATATATTTACTTTCTAGAAAATGGAATAATAATAATTTGAGGTAGGAATAGTTTAGAAAAAAATGCTATAATAAAGGGCATTCGGAACATATCTGCCTTTATACTTTATATACATGTGAAGAAAATCTAGAGCTTTTGTCAACACCTACAAAAATATAGCTAACTTAACGAGGCAGATCAAAACAAGAAGGCAAAGTGACTAAAAAAACAGCTAAATATAGAGACAAATAAAATAGTAAGAGTGCTTCATATTAATTTTTCATAATTCCTATTCAACGATGAAGCAAAATATTTCCTTTTTTTTTGTTTCAGTGCCTTAACAATGGTATTAATTTTAAAAAGCTGTACTTGGAAGGTCCAATGACAACAGTGCTGGAGATGTTCTTCTCTGGTTACCCGCGTCTCATTGGAATGCACCATTTCCCAAACCTAACAACACTTACTGTCATTGGTCAAAGTGTGACACGCTTAGAAGGGCTGAACGATTTAGTTGTCCTTGATGAACTCTGGGTGGCAGAGTGCCAACTTACAGTGAGCAATTTTATAAGTTTTTATTTTGTTCCATAGATCTCTATGGGTTGGTGCTTTCTACAAGACTGATTATAATTCTATTTTTTTTAATTACTTTCACAAGGGTGTAAAGGTTCGTAAAGCAGATAGATTTTGGATACTTATTTTCTCCACTTAAGGGTCACGGTGGCTGAGCGGTAGCACATTCGGCTGGGGGTACTGAAGGTCCTGGATTAGATTCCCGGTGGCGGCTAGAATTTGTTCCGGGGTCAACATTAGTTGGGGTAAAGTAAAAGCATCTGGGCACTGTGCTGGCCACACAATCCCCTACTATCATGTGGCCATAAAAAAGTCGCTTTGCTGGCCCTATAGATCAATTTGGTCATATGGGTACTTAACATACTTTAATTTTCTCCATTACTGCTGATCTCTATTAACGATATATATAAAGTAGACTGTATGTGTGGTTTCCGGTCCCCTTTGGTTAATTTAAAGACATGAGACAATAAGTCAATAAAAATTAATTATATTTTAAAAATTAGCTTTCTGTTCATTGTAGTCTATACAATGTTTATTTCTCGCTATAGGCCTATGTATTTTTTTTCCACGGGCAACAATTTAGCTTTTTGTTAAAGGAAAAGACTTGCCCATTTTTAAACCAATTACAATATTTATTTTAATTTACTTTCATAAATGTTTTCAGTAAATAATAATTATATTTTTAAAATTTTTAGATCTATAGCTCTCTGTTCATTGTAGTTATGAAATTTGTATCTGTAGCTTATACAGGTCTATTCAATTTTCCCCATGGCAACGCCGGGGAATTTAGCTTGTTATTAATGTTTCTTACTGTTTCAACAGGTTGGAATAAGTGAAATTTATTTCTAATTAGATGTATGTAACTGCTTGCAAAGTTTAAACAAAAAATTCAAAACAACATAATAGCACATGAAATTCTGTACAATTCAACAAAATACAAATGAAGAAGTCATTTTATTTCTAAATGATTATAGGGCCGCATAATAACAGTTGCCAGGCCACATGCGGCCAGCGGGCTGTAGTTTGCCCATCCCTGATCTAGAACTTTCTCCTATAGAACAATCTATCAGATGTATAAATAGGGATTTTTATTTTATCCTTGCAATCTGTCTACATGGAAACATTTAGACTTTAGTTTTGTTTTTCTTGTATACAAGACCTTGCCCTTTTTTCTTCTTCTTTTTTTAAAAGAGTGTAAGTTATAATTTTGCTTATAGTAATTTGTATATATAAATAAATTGTATTTAGTAATTGGTGTGTCTTTTTTTATGTATATTAGAACATCAGTGCACTTAAATTTAACTTTGACTTAGTTGTCTGTTTACAGCTGTATTAACTAGGCGATAAACTAAATACAAGTAATAAAACAATAATTATCTTAATTAATCCATATAAATCTATACAATTGCTTTTTATTATGATATGAATTTGATTTTTTTAAATTTATTTGCTTACTTCTCTTTTGTCTGATTATTTATATCATTTGTTTCTCTTTCAGAAAATTGAAGGTCTGGAGAAGTGTAAAGCCTTGACCAAACTTTATTTGTATGGCAACAGAATATCAGAGATTCAGAACATCCAACATCTACACAATTTAAAAATCCTTTGGCTGAATAATAATTTAATCAAAGTTATTGAGGTTTGTTTGGAATACATTAATGTAAAATACAATCAAGTCAGTGGCTGAACTGCAGCGTTTTCAGCTAGCGTACTGAAGGTCCTGGGTTCAAGTACTGGTGAAAGCTGGGAAATGTACTTGGGTCTGGAGGGTGTCCCTGAGTCTACCCAGGGTACCTGACTTTAGTTGGGGTAAAGTAAAGGCGTCTGGGTCTTGTGCTGGCGACGCTATCCACTAATATGCCACAGAAACTGGTAAACGCTGCTTCACTGGCCAGACCAATTTGGTCCGAACGAATCCTTTATTTTACTTACAATCAAGTCATCCATTGTTTCTAAATTGTTCAATATTAGCAGCTTTAGTTTTATAATTCTGAATGACTAACGTTTTTTTTTGCTTGTTCCACAACATTCAAATCTTGTTATATTCAAATTATTGATTTGTGCATGAGCTTTGATTATTTGTAGTGTTTTTAACAAATCAAAAGTTATTTCAAATAACTTTTTTTTTGTTCTTTTCTTCAGAACCTAGAGACACTGTTGAAGCTCAAAGAACTAAATATAGCTGAGAACTTAATTGAAAAAATTGGTGAGTGGAATGTGACAGTTTTTTTTTAAAAATGAAATCAACAAGAAAGACCATATCTTCAAGATCATTTCACAAGTAATTTTTTCATGTTTTGAAAAAAAACTAAAAAAAAAACAACAAATAACATCACTATTACTTCTGTTATGTCACTTAGATACATTTTGTGGAGAATAAAAAGCATTTTCTGATTTGATAAAGATATAAGCGATTTGCCATATAATAGAAGACTGTGTGAACTACACATTTTAACTCTTATAACTCAAACCTCCCCCCCCCCTTTCCCAAATGACTGTGACGAAATGGCAATCAGAACTATAGTGCATATGTAGGTAGGTGAAGATTACCCTTGATGCATTGGCCCATAAAGCTGGATCGGGCAGGGATCATATGGTTTGGGAAAGTTAAGGGATAAATGACTTAAATTTTTAGGTTTGTGAAAGTTTGTAAATTTCACTACACTGAACAAAACAGCTTGGAAAATATTATTTTTAAATAAAAAAAGAATATCCATGTAGTTAAGTGAAGGAGTAAACCCATCCTATATTATATTTTTATATAAGTACTTAAAAAATATCCTCAAACATTTTTCTGTTTGAACTACCCCTGTACACTACCATTTCAAGTTAAGAAAATTTCACACATGCCAGTGAAAATGTGTTAGGGAATTTTGTTTTGTTTTAAATTGTGAAAAATTTTTGAATTTGATAATGATTTTAGCTTTAGAACTCTGTCAGGTATAAAAGAGAATTATATGTGTCCAGTAACTTTGCCAACTGCAATATTTTCCTTGCCAATTTGTGACACTCAATATAACTTTTGGAAATTCTGGCAGCAGAACTGAAATGGATCCAATCAAAGGGAAAGACCTCAAACGTTACCAGAATTTTTATTTCTTCAGATATGCAATCATCCATTTTTCTACCCCCATAGATGAAAACTAACTGATACACAGTGTAATATATTGGTACATAATAAGGAATGAATTTCAAAACATTTTGAGTATATTTATTCTGGATAACATTTACATGGGACACACACCAAGCATTAGGCAAGGTCACAACAGTCGCACATAGAATTATAAAGCACTCTCATATGTTTATACAAGGGGAACAACACATCCAATGATTATCACAATTACATCACATAGTATCTTGGTCTTTTTTGTCATTTTTTTTGTGTACACCAGGCTTTCTGACAACCTCTTGACATCAGTGCACAAAAACTATTTGTTAGTTGGATCCTCAAATGAAACAGATTGACATAGCAACAGTGTGCACTTTATATACTTTACATTCTATAAATCAAAAGTTGAGCTGTGCTCATAAATATAAACTTTTTATTGCTTGCATTTTAAAAATGACATTTTTATTTTTAGTTTTGTGGTATTTTATTTTGAATGGCATAAAAGTAAATTGATTACATTCAAGCACTTTTATTTGCCTGTAAAATATGCCAAGGTGTAAGTTAAAAATAGAATTTTTGGAAACATTAAGTAATTAAGTACAGCCAAAGATTTTATTTAATCCATTAATTGTTTTTCAGGTAACTCTTTGTCACAAAACACTAACTTGGAGGAACTCAATTTGTCTGGCAATCCACTTTTATCTCTCAGAGTTAGTACATTATTGAATTAGTGTTATGGTTTAAGATTAGTATTTCTCAAAATTGTTTATAACTTTGAAAAAAAATTTCAACCTAGTTAGAATTATTCTATTACCTTTGTGAAAATTGTCGATCTAGTTAATTTTAATCTTAAATAGTCATTGTTACCAAACGTCTTTAACCCCAAAAGGATTTGACTTGCTTGGTTAAACTGCACAAGTTGACCAGACTGAGTCTGAAGGATCCACTGTACCATCCGTCCCCTGCCGGTCAGCTCTGCAACTACTCTACCCACATCCTTTTCCACTTACCCAAGCTCATCTCCCTGGACACCATAGATATGAATACAAAGCACTTAGCGGAACTGGCCGAGGTGAGCCAACATTTATTTCCTGCTATAGTTTCATTGTACGCCATTTGCATTGTTTGGAAACAATTATTGAATTTTCTTTACTGCTTTTTTTTTTGCCTTACATTGTGTTTATCATGCCGCATACTTTTGTAGGGAACTGTCAATAAAAAGAAAATGTTCTATAACATGAGATCTAAAACGATTTGCCGGAACATGGCTGATCTGCTGGCGCGCCTCGAGTCGGCGAGTAAAGAGCTACTCGAAACACCTCACAGCAAACTACGTATTCTAAATTTTGTCATAAAAGAGGTACAGTACAGAAGTATTAACAACTAATTTAACTGAAATTCTCTATAGTATATTGGTTAAATTTGGTTAAACTTAGTTATTTAAAAGTTTTTAATTGTTTGAGTGTTCTTTTTTTTTTTTATCAGATGTACAGAGAAATACAGTTGAAACATGTGACAGTTGAATCAGTGAGTGTGAATATTGTTATTGACATTATATTTTAAATTTATTTTTAAAAAAGTCTATTTAGAAATCTTCCAGACTCTATCCCATGTGGCAAGTCTGCAAGGGTGCCACATTATAAATGTTGTTTTTTTTCAGTGTGATGCATTCTGGGTAGTGAAAATTTCCTTGATAACTGTAAAGACACTACCTCCTTACTAAGTGGACATAACTATAAAGTAAAGTAGTTTTTGGACCAAATCGATCCCAGTCCCGGTGAAGCAGTGTATATCAGTTTCTGTGGCCATGGCATACTTGGGGATATGTGGCTAGCTATATGTAGCTGGTTACACTATATATTGATGCTTATTTACAATGTCATTTTCTTCAAATCTACAAGTTCGAAAACCCAATGCTAATGTTTCAGGCAAAGGTTACAAATCTGTTGTTTAATAAACTGCAACAATGATGCAAAACGATTGATTATCGTACCGCGCTACGCCTAGGCCTAGGCTATCTTTTCAAATATTAGTACTGGGTAATACAATTTTACATCATATAGGCCTAATCCTATAATGTTGAAAAGAAAATGGGTAATTAAGTCAAATTTATATAAAAGTAAGCCTATAATAAAATATAATATAGGCCCTATATATAGGCTATTGTATATATTTATGGTTCGCCTAGATATCCTTTCTCATTTTACTATAGTAGCGTCTCTAGCGACCGCTGCCTTGCGTCGAAAAAAATGGCGGAATCGAGCTTCACTTTTAGTGACTGCGCATATAGGGATTGTGCATTCTGTTCTATACCTATTCTGTGGCTAGCACAATGCCCAGCCGCCTTTACTTTACCCCAGCTGGGTGACATCCTTCAGTCCCAGAAAAAAATTACTAGCCTTCACCAGGATTTCAAACCCAGAACCTTTGGATCGCCAGTCAAACACGCTGCCAGGCTCTGCCACCGAGCCCCCAGACATAACCATAGTCTGGGTTTTATTGCTGAAAGAATTTCAGTTCTGTACTTACAATTCCGCTCATTAGTTTAATTATTATAATAGAGATAATTATTGACAATATCAACTTATAAATAATTTTTTATTTTTTTCACAGGATAAACTAAAGTCTCCTTTCCAAGCTAAACTCCAGATGCTAGAAGCAAGAAAACATATTTGGGAAGAGAAAGCTAATGAGTTAGTAACTTGCTTTGCATGTTTTAAAACTTTTCCCCCCATAATTGGGAAGCAATGCGTTTATTCCAACAACTTTGGCATTTGCCTTTTGTAGACTAAAATTATTTCGCCATAATTTTGGCATTTATTTTATCATTTGCTAAATGTACTTATTTTTAAATTTCAAGACAAAAAGGAAAGAATCAAAGATAAAAAATAAAATGTATGTAAACAATATATCAATATGCTAGTACTTTAAACATTTTGTACTGGGTTGAGCTTGGAGAAATATCACTTTTTCCATGAGTTGCTGTTATCTAGATACAACAAATTTTCTGCCAAAGTCTATTTGACTATATGTTCTATTTTCAATAGTTGACTTTGTTTTTTTACTCTTGGGGGTGGGGGGTTTCCCATTTTACCTAAGTGTTTTCCTATATATATATATATATTACATTATAGTGAATATGCTCATCCATGGAAGAAAGAGTACTTATATGCATTTGTTCTTGTATAACAAATAAGAAAAATGTTTTTGTCCTTATGTTTATCTGAGCAAATATGATTTCTGTATGGGCCAATCATGATTTTACAGGATCGAGAGCTTTGCCAGACTATCCGAGGCTCGTGTGCGCAAGATGGCTGACATGATGGTAAAAAGACTCTTAGTAGAGCTAGAAACCGGAGGCAATGTTCGCTTTGAAGATGGACAGCCATCAGATACATGGTAAGAGTAGTTGTGAAACTGCTTTTCAGTATTTTGTAAAGGGCTCTTTTTGAAATACACATTTCACCAACATTTATGCTTGTTATAAAATAAACTAGAAATATATATAAACTGGAGTTTTTTAAGAACAATTAAAATGATATATTTTAATGAGATATTGATTTAGCTCAATAATAATAAACTAATGTCTTGAGATTAAATTAGTTCTGTGACATTGATTTAGCTTTATAATAATAAACTAATGTCATGAGATTAAATTAGTTATGTGATATTGATTTAGCTCTATAATAATAAACTAATGTCATGAGATTAAATTAGTTATGTGATATTGATTTAGCTCTATAATAATAAACTAATGTCATGAGATTAAATTAGTTTAATGATGCTAAAAAAACAACAACATTTAATGTGATTTAGTTGCTACATAACAAAAACTTTGCACCAGGTTTACTTGCTGTCATGACCTTGTCTTATCTCGGTTCTGTGCCTATGATTACCGCAATCTTGGGGTGACCGGGATCAAGATTCACAGAATAACCCGCATTCACAATCGCATGCTTCGAACCCGCTTTGACAGATCCATTGCTGCCCTCACAGACACCACAAAGGGAGAGTATTACCCAGGTGTCAAGTAAGTTCCATTTCTTCAGGAGCCCTTTGGTATTCAGTTCTTTAAAATGTATTCCATGTCATTGGCATAGAAAAATGTTTTATTCAAGAGACATTAATTTTCTTTTTGCTAAATAAAGTATAAAGTCAGTTAATTTAACTTGTTTGGTATTAATTTTTTAAAAACAAAACACCAAGTAAAAGTATATAGTTTTCTAGATTTATTGGCCATGATAAATTAGGGGATTTTGTGGCTAGCACAAAGTCCAGTCAACTCCTTACGTTCCTTAACTAAGGCCTACAACAATAATTATCAGACAAAGAATTATTTCTAGGAATTTTAGCAGAATTTCATCCAGATCTCTTAGTCTTAGAGTGTTAGTCTAGTTCTCTCTGCAGCCAGACATCGTGATTTGTTCAGACATAATCTGCTCTTGTCATTGTGAATAAAGATGCCTAAAAAAGACAACAACAATAAATGAATAAAAATTATAAAAAGTTGCTGAAAATGTTTTATGGACTAGCTGTTTTGCTATTCACTAGCTGTTTTGTTATTCACTAGCTGTTTTATTATTCACTAGCTGTTTTATTATTCACTAGCTGTTTTATTATTCACTAGCTGTTTTATTATTCACTAGGAACATTGCTTACAAGAAATCTTTGGAATATTTGTTTTCTGTGACCGATCCGGAGATGGATGGAAGTGTTCATGGGAATTATCGTATCCCTGAAGAAGGATTTATGGATGCTCAAACATACAAAGTAATCATTCAATAGCCTTTTCCCCATCATTATATATGACCTAAAATATCATGAATGTAATATTTAGACTATTTACTAACAACAACAAAAAAAATATTCAATTGTTTAGACCTAAAAAGAACTATTGCACAGCATATAAGAATATATTTTCTAGGAGTGTTTCTGATCCCAGTGTCATCACTGTACCACTCATAATGCTTGATTTAAATTTTTAATTGCTTATTTAAAGCAGATAATTTAATTATTTGACTACAAATTGTTTGAAATGATTGTTTTCTCCATCACATGTCATTGTGAACATTTAAATTAAATATGCTTTGGCATTTATTTCCAAAGGAGTAGCAGTCTGTTCAATGTTTGTAATAATGGAGCATGGTGGCCGAGTGGCAGCAAGTTTGACTGGCACACCAAAGGTTCAAATCCTGGTGAAGGCTAGGATTTTTTCCCAGGTCTGGAGCGTGTCCCTAAGTCTACCCAGCTCTGATAGGCACCTGACCTTAGTTGGGGTTAAGTAAAGGCGGCTGTTGGTTGGGGTAAAGTAAAGGCGGCTGTGCATTGTGCTGGGCACACAATCACCTAGTATGCCACAGAAACTGGTGAACGCTGCTTCACCGGCCCTATGATCAATTTGGTCCAAAGGGTACTTTTTAAAAACTTTAATAAGGGGTACAGGGTTATTTATAGGGATTATGGGCCTCAATATTTTGTTCTAATAGTAAGCGATTACCTTACAAGTACAACACAATTGGCTTAACCATGAGACACCAATACTGTGTTGATTATTATGACATTTGTTAGGAACTGAACAGAGAAGCTGCAGTAACTCTCAGCAACAGTATAAGCTTAGCAGACAGGCAGAGAATAGCTTACTGTAAGGACAGGAATAATAAAGAAAACTCCATTGACGACTGTCCTTATAGATATGGTAGGTGAACCTTTTTTTTTTATTCATTAATTTAATTTTCTTGTAAACATAATAATACATGTTTTTTAATCACTTATTTTAATGCACGTTTTTAAAAGCGTATAAAACTACACGTTTTTAACTGCTTATAATAATATATTTTTTTAACAGCTTATAATACTACATTGGGCGGCATGGTGGCTGAGCGGCAGCGTGTTCCGCTGGCGACTAAAGGTCCTGGGTTCTAATCCTGGTGGAGGCTAGGATTTTTTCCCGGGTCTTGAGGGTGTCCCTGAATATAAATAGTAATATAAACACTGTATGTAAATGGTAATAAAAATGCTGTATGTAAATGGTAATTTACTATTTGTCCTTGCAGGTCAGCTCATTGTCGCTAAAGCACACCTTGGCAAAAGTGTTGTTGCTGTGGACAATGTTCCGTGAGTTTGAAAAAAAAAAAGACAATTTTATAGACAGTAGTTTTCTTGTTTCATTCTCATGTGTGTTGCATCATTGTTCATAAAATAAATGTCCATTCATTTCCCAGCATCTCAAAGGGAAACTACCCTAAAATGGATTCAGTCTTCAAACCATGGAAAAAATGTTTACCTAAAGAAAGTAAGAAATTCTTTTCAAATATTAAATCATTTTGACAGACTTATTCCTAAATATTTCCCTTGGAGAAATAGCATCAAGCAAAATATGAATTTTTTGTTTAAACAGAAAAAAATGAAGCAGATGGATGCGATTGCAGTACTAGACAATGCGAGTGGTACATTTTTGACAACAGCCTTGTCCTTCCCGAATACATCATTGACTTTGAGTACATCACAAAGGTTAGAGTTCAAAAATCATTACATTCATTAGTACATACATACATTCTGTATGGCTTGAAAAAACTGAAATATGTAATTTGTCACAAAGTAATAAATATAAAGAAAATTGTTCATGCAAGTACAGTAAAACCTCAATTGTAAATGGATTTATTGGATCCTGAGCATTGTCCCTAATGATTTGTTTTTCCCAGGTGAGAAATCCTTGCCCGTTCCAACACTTTCATGACGACCTGCTGAGTGAACAGCCGCAGAGGCGCAAGCTTTCCGTTTCCAAAACATGGGAGCAGGAGGACCATGACACGGACAGCGAGATCATCAAGATGGAACCAGAAATTAGGTCCAGGCCACGGTAAGATTAAGATGTGTACCTTAGTGATACATAAGTGCGTCTGGTTTCTGTCTAACCTACTTTCTATCAAATCCAGCTGTCTGCAACTTTGTAGTGCCAGATTTATCTTCTCCTGCCACTTATTTTCCCCACGGAGCTCTAATATATGGAGTGCTCAAAGGAAGTAAATTGTAGGAGAAAATGCGGACTTTTAAATATAGATAAGTGCACTGTATGGCACTGAGCTATATATAACATTTCTAAATAATAAAAATTCATTAAAATTACTTACTCAGCTAATATATGTATGTGGTATTCAAAGCATTATCCAGAAAAATCATCAACCATTTCATCTTTTTACTTCGCTATTAAATTAATGAATCCGGTACTCATTAAAATTACACAATTTACTTGTATTATCGTATAAGACAGTATAATATAATCATACATATATATATTATTATATGTAATGTATGTTCAGTATAAAAGAGTTAATTTTTATCAAATTTCAATGCCACAATTACAAAAAGTTTATATATTTTTAATACTTCCATACAGTGCACTTATCTATATTTAAAAGTCCACATATTCTCCTCTTTTTTTCTTCTTTATTTCAATTGCTTGAGCACTCCATGTATATATAGCTCAGTGATTTTCCCTCCATACCCTGCGTCACAATTTCTTTCAAAGAACTCTCTGAATGCTCCACAAAAAATGTGACGCTCAGGCTGGAGATGACTTGTAAGACTCATGAACCTTCCCTTATTTACTTTATCTTGCTACTGTACATCTTAAAGACCAACTGAGGAGGTTTTTCTCAAAGGGGATGAGATTTGACGTTTTGAAATGGAACAAAATAAACAAAGCATGACCCACTAAATCTCTATAACCATTTTGTTCAAAAAAAGAACCATTCATGATTTAAAACATATGTCTATCTTAATTTTTCCTAGTCGAGTTCCCAATAAAAAAATCTCAAATGACTACGAGATTTGGATTTTTTTCCAAGTGCTAATATTAAACTAATTACTTGAAAGTGCCGTGTATTTTTTTAATAAATGAACTACCTGCAGTATTACAGTTGTGCAAGATGAGGTCATCCTTGCTCTCTCTCAGTGTGATTCATTGGATAATGTGACTGAACTCAATCTCCATGGCAACGGGCTGGAGAAGCTTACTGAACTGCAAAGCCTCAGTCATTTGAAAAAGCTGGTGGTCAGTTTTAACGAGTTGACTCGACTAGATGATTTGGCAAACATGGTGAGCTGTTATCTTTGTCTTAACTGTTTGTAACTCTTTGTTTTAAATATTATAGAATAATTATTGTGATGAACATTAAACATTAAATTTTTCCATTTCCATAGTTATTATTTTACAAAACTAGTTTTTCATAATGATGCTATAAAATGAACCTAGGCTTTCACTGACAAATGATATTAAATTAACTTTCCAAAGGTATCTAAATATTTGAAAATTATAATATAATACAACACAATCGCTATAAAAATGGTTCTTTCCAAAACACAAGTTTTGGTTATTTTAAAGTCTTACAGAAAATAATAAATTGAAAAATATTATTAAGTTTTAAATCCAATTAATTCCAGTTTGATTCACTTTCTGGGGCACGGTTAGCCGTCGACAGCGCAGTTTGACTGGCGTGCCAAAGGTCATGGGTTCAAATCCTGGTGAAGGCTAGGATTTGTTTCTGGGTCTGGAGGGTGTCTCTCTGAGACTATGCAGCTCTGGTCACACAATTCTCTAGTATGCCATGGCCGCAGAAACTGGTGAACAGTGCTTCACCTTATCTTATACATTACAGACGCTCCTTCTAAAAGAAGATTATTGACCGGCCCCATCGGTCAATTTGGTCAGACTGGTTTACTTTACTACCACAACTGCCACTACTTACAATGCACTTCCTAACCAAATATCAAACTCCCAATAGTGGGGAAAACACATTCACCATCATTTTGTGAGAATACATCACAATCAGTAGCCACAACAACAACAAAATATAGAGTTGACCTGCTGAACATCTGGATGCTAGTCAAGCATTTGGGATCCACCCTTGAATTAAACTAAGTTGTAGAAATGAGCATAAGTGTTACATTTCATTTGTATGTGCTGTTCTGAGTCTTATGGAAACATAAGAGTGTTGGACATGTCATAGAAGCCTTTTATTTTATTTGTATTGCCTGAAATGGTTATTCCATAAATTGTGAATTTTTCAATATATTTATTTCAGTCATTGGTTTCCTTGGATGCAAGTTATAATAAAATTTACACACTGGATGGTCTCAAGGTAAGCCAAGCAGATCTCAAAGATTTTTGTTATAGTCCGATATTTTAAAATAAAAAAAATTACTTTGTTTTTAACAACACTTCAGTTGTATACATTATTTTACTGACTTGGCCCTTTCCATTTTGTCCAGTGTTTGTACCAACTTACTAAGCTAAATGTCTCCTGGAATAATCTGGTGAACACTCGAGAGGAGCTCTCCATCTTGAGAAAACATCTCAACACTCTTCAGAATCTCGACCTTCGGAATAATCCATGGCTAAAGGTTGTCAGTTTTTTTTGTGTGTAAGCAGCCTTATTATTATTTCCGTTTCTGAAAACAAACATTTAAGTATGAAATAAATATCAAACATATATGTTAGCTGCTGTTTTTTTTTTAAAGATTAAAATCAGGAATTATTAAGTTACCTTATTGTTTAATTATCTTTATGACACAGGCCAAAGACCTACGGTTGCGAGCCATTGGCAGACTGCGGAATTTGAGGAAGTTGGATGGGAAACCAGTGGAAGAAGAAGAATCTGCACTGGCTCTCCGTTGTGCTGCTGGGTCACGCATATCACAGCTGTCCCTCCTGACGTATGCGCGAACGGACCAAGGAGTTCCCAGGTCTCTCTCTCTGGGAGATGCGGCCCATGTCATTACTGCCACCAGCCGTAGCAGGCCTCAGAAGACTGGTGACAGTGACACGAGATGGTATAGCCAGGTTAATTTTATTTTACTTTAACACTATACAAATATGAAGTTAGATGAAAAATTGCTAGTTCTGTTACGGATGGTTTGTAGCATGTACTTGTTATATTCCAACGCAAAAGTTTCTGGAATTGACCCGCTTCCCATCATGCTGTAGAGCTAAATCTTCAAAATTGTATTTCCAATTACAACACATTCTGTCAAATTTTCAAAAGGCGCCAATGCCTAAGAAAAGTGCATTTTCCTTGAATAATTAATTATATACTAACCATTGCAAGAAAAAATACTGCCAGAATCAGCATATTTATCTAGTGCCATGAGTTAACACATTTGTTCAAAATTATACTAACTATTCTTTGTTTCTTTCTTTCTTTGTGTGTAGCAATATGCAAATTCTTGAACCCGAGAGACCGCTTTTTTGGTCTTTGCTTTAAAAATCTTTACCCTGGCAGACCAATATTTTGGTCTAACACTCCTCATGCTTTGACATTCTAACTATAACAATACGCATTAAATGCTGACATAGACCACACAATACTATTTGTTTAATGTGCCAGTAATGGCGTAGCCCTTAGTTGAGTGTTTATTTAGTATTTTTGACATTTTACATTAAAAAGAAGCGTTGAAAGTGCAATAATAGACTAAGCATGCAATTAACTGTGAAGCAAGCAGGAAATTACTTTCTAAACAAAAAATAAAACAAATGATTTTAAATGAAGATTAATGTGAAATCTAAAAAGTTGAATAGAAGTGGCTTTTGCAAGATGATATACAAAAGAGGAAACTTGCAAATAAAGCCTAGGCTACTGATGCTTATCTTATCTTATACATTACAGACGCTCCTTCTATAAAGAAGATTATTGCGTCCTACACTCATCCGTGGTCCGAGTCTAGTCTTGCATTTTTATTAATGTTTTAAATGATGTTAGGTTATTGGTTTTCCTGGTTTGTTCAGGCAACCCATTCCATGCCCGAATGCCACTCGGGAAGAAAGAGTACTTATATGCATTTGTTCTCGCATAAGGGACAAGGAAGGTGTTTTTGTCTTTATGTTTATCTGAGCTTTGCAACAGATTGTTATTGGGTTGTATTTCTAAATTAGAGTTTAATGCCTTATGTATTATTACTACTTTACTCTTTGCCCTTCTGTCCTCTAGTGTTTCTAGGTTTAGTGATTTGACTAATGGTGTTACTCTTGTCAATTGGGAATATTCACTAGTTATAAACCTTGCAGCTCTTTTTTGAATTTGTTCTAATTTTTTAATGTTTTCTTTAGTTGATGGGTCCCATACAGATCCTGCATATTCTAGTATTGGCCTAACTAATGTGAGATAGCATTTTAGTTTTATATTCTTATTACATTTGTAAAAGTTCCTTTTTATGAATCCTAATGTTTTGTTTGATTTTTTAATTACTTCATCAATGTGAGGGTTCCAAGATAACTTATCATTTATTATTACTCCTAGATACTTAGCATTGCTAGTTTGAGTTAGTTCTTTACCATGAATGAAGTAGTTTGTTATTATTTGTTTCTTTTTCTTGGATACCCTTATTAGTTGGCATTTTTCTGGGTGAAAAGACATACTCCAGTTTGATTCCCATTTTTGTAGTTCATCTAGGTCTTTTTGTAAAAGTTCACTATCTTTTCCTGTCTTTATTATTCTATAAATTATGCAATCATCGGCAAATAATCTTACTTTTGTGCCTGTGTTGATGCAATTTGGCAGATCATTAATGTAAATTAGAAATAGTAGGGGCCCTAGAACAGTTCCTTGTGGAACTCCTGAGTTTACTGTTATTGGTGATGACTTAGAGCCATTTATTATCACTGTTTGTTCTCTGCCTATAAGAAAGTCCTGAATCCACTGATGTAAGGGACCAGAGATGCCAAAGTATTTAAGTTTTTTAAGAAGACTAGAATGATGAACTTTATCAAATGCTTTTGAAAAATCTAGTAATATAGCATCAATTTGGTTGTTATTATCTAATCCCTTAGACAAGTCATCTATTAAGCCTATCAATTGAGTCTCACATGATCTATTTTTCCTGAAGCCATGTTGGTGTGGGCACAGTGCATTTAGTTTGTCTAGATGATTTACTATACTACTATATATTATATGTTCAAGTAATTTACATGTTATTATTGTTAGAGAAACAGGTCTATAATTTCCGGGGTCAGATTTATCTCCTTTTTTGAAAAGGGGGGTTACATTGGCTAATTTCCAATCTTTGGGCACTTTGCCCTGGTTTAGAGAGGCCTGAAAAAGTATTTTAAAGATTGGAGATATTTCATTAGTTAGTTCTTTAAGCAGTCTTGCTGGTATTTCATCTGGACCAGAAGCTTTGTTTACTTTTAAGTTGGTTAGGAGTTGTTTAATGCCTTTTTCATCTACATTTATATTTCCTATCTCTTCTAGTTTGTTTAAATTTATGAATATTTCTTTGTCACCTGGATTTGAAAAAGATGATGCAAAGTGTGTGTTTAGGATATTAGCTTTAGTTTCATTATCATTATAAGTTTCGTTGTTTTGGCCTTTTAGTGGAGCTATGCCTGTAGTGTCCATTTTTCTTGATTTAATGTAGGACCATAAGTTTTTATTATTATCTTTAGAAATTACATTGTTTACATATTCATTCTGCAGCTGTCTGCTTAGTTTCTGAGTTAAATGTTTAATTTTTAGGTATTTTTTATGTAGTCTAATTGAATTAGTTGCCTTAAACTTTTTGAATAGATTTTCTTTTTGTTTACACAGTTTCTTTAGTTTAGTGTTAAACCAACATTTGTTAATTTTATTTGATGTTTGTTTTGTTGGCACAGAGTCAGCCATTATTGCTTTTAAGTTGGTTTTTATAAATTGCCAAATATCTTCAACTGGACTATCTATATTGTATTTAGTAAGAAAATTGGTTTGGAATTTTATTGCTGCTTGATGTAGTTCTGTTGTGTTACATTTATTCCAGAGATAAATTATTCTTTTAGGTTTCTTGCTAATTTGGATTTTTATTTTGTTATTTACTCTGACAATATCATGATCTGAAAGTCCAGGGATTATTTCATAATCTAATACTAGTCCTGGTCTGTTCGTTAAAAATAAATCTAGTATATTATGGTTTCTTGTTGGTTTTTTATTAATTTGGTCTAAGTTTAGATTTTGGATGGTATTGATAAACATTTCATTTATTTCTTTTGTGTTTTGGTGCTTTTCTATAGAGTAGCTATTCCAATTTATATCTGCTTGGACCAAATATTTAAATACTAGAAGGATTGGCATACTAATAAGAATTATTTACCATAAAGTGATTTATATGGATAATAAATTAATAAATAAAAGAAGTTGATGCCCTTATTTAGATAATGACTTATGTTTTCCTTGTGTGACTGTTTAATGTTGATTTTCCCCAGGAGCCTATGGGAAGGGGAATTTAAAAGCCAGGAGCTCAGGTTCAAAGGGTTAAGAAGGTTAATGCATAACAAAAAGTACATATTCCTTGAATGTTTAGTTCTATGCAAACCTTTGCAAGAAGAAATACTGCAAGAATCAGCAAATTTAACTATTGCCTTGAGCTTAACACATTTGTTCAAAATTTTATCTAGGTCACTACCTTGAACTTGGATAATCAACATATCACAAAATTATCAAACTTGGACAAACTGGAACACCTAATGTGGGTATCATTCAACAATAATGACCTCACTCGAATAGAGGTATGAATTTAATGATTTGTTGTTGTTCTTCAAGATTGTTTTAATAAGTTTGGGTTAGCCATTAGTAGTTTTATTAGTTTTGTAGTGTTTCATTTTGTGCAAGTTGTTGTTTCAGTTAGATAAATCGTCCAGACAAATAATTTCCTTCATCTAAGGCACGCTCTAAGATGTTTTGACTACTTTTTTTAACTCATTGACTTACATTCTGCATTCCACAAATTTAAGCACGTTCCCTGACTCGACATTAAGGTCAGTGTATTTATTGACACCACAGTGTATGAAATTGTGTGGGAAACACAATGCAGAGCCTTTTACCTTTTTTTTTTCCCTATCTGGTATCAGGTTAAGGTTGGTGGACTAACAAATTGTGGGCTGCAGGAGGAACACAAATCTTGAACATTGTTTTGACAATGTTATTGTTGTGTGCTTATTAAATTCTAATCTGGCACAATGAAGACATCATATTTTGATATTACATTTTTTACCAGCTTTTTACTGCATCACTGAATCTATAATAATTGTCTGAAAAAAGACCGGACAAGCCTTCCAGCTCTTATGTCCCAGGTCGTAACGATGTTAAAGGGTGGATCGGGCGGGGTACACCAAGTTCCTGCCCAAGACTAGCTAATAAGGCATGTAGCGTAACATAGGGTATGGTCTCCGCAGTATGTGCTCTATGCTTCTATCGCCACCTGCGGACCCCCCCCCCTCGGACCATGATCATGGTGGCTCGCATGTTTACCTGCACTGTCGGTCTGCACCCAGGTGGGTTGAGATGGGCAGCCGCAATAAGGGGCTGTCCCCAATGTGTTAGCCGCATCACTGAATCAACATAGAACTCCTCTTACTGATTACAGACTCTATGTTGTGTATGCTGTTTATGATTTTTTAATTTCCTCCTTTTCTTGTCTAAAGGTGTTGTTTGTTATCTTTCAATGTTAATGTTCAGTGGAAGTTTTAAAAATATTGTACCGTAATTTAATAGTTAAAAGACAGAAATGTATAATTTGTTATTGTCCTTTCTCCAATTCCCTAGGGTCTAGACAGCTGTACACATTTATTAGAGCTATCTCTAACTAACAACTGCATCGCCCACTTGGATGGCTTGAGCAAGCTGACCCGTTTGGAAAGGCTGGACATCTCCCACAACTGCCTGACATCTATAGACAATGGTGTGTTAGGAGCTATGCCATCTTTGACCTCTTTATCGTTAGAATCAAACCATCTCAATAGTCTTGCGGGCTTGCAGAGATGCGTGGGTCTGACTGAGCTCTACATTGGCAACAACAACATCAACAACATTCGAGAAGTTTTTCTGCTCAAGGTAATTGTCTACCCCTTAAGTTTTCAACTACTTTTGTTGTTTTCTGTAAAAATAGCTAAATTTTAAAAATGTTTTATTGAAGTTTTGGTTTGTTCATTGTGTATGAATTATTGCAACAAAACATGTTTTGGTTTTTACAATCCAAATAGCCTTTACCTAATCTGGTGATACTTGATATGTACGGGAATCCAATGGTCACCTCCGTAGAAAACTATCGCCTGTTTGTCATTTATCACCTGAGATCACTTAAAGCATTAGATGGTTCAGCAATTGTAAGTAGAAATCAAACTTTTTTTGTACTTCAATCTTCTCAAGGACATACTTTGTCACACATACATATTTTTATTGTTACTGAAAAATGTTGTATGTAAACAAAACAGAAACTTTTTTTTTTAACTTACTTTGACCTAACTCATTCCGTGCCAACTCACGATATATCGTGACTTAGACTCGTCGCTTCCGTGCCAACTCACGATATATCGTGACTTAGACTTGTCGCTTCCGTGCCAACTCACGATATCTGTGAGACTCATTTTTTATATTTATTTCGGTTCCCAGTGCATCTAATCTAGTTTTTTTATTGTCTAAAGGGTTTTTAAATAAAAATGACAATTTTTTATAGATTTCTGTTTAAACTTTTGTACACAAAGCATAGCCACGCCTACTCGAAATGTTTCTAGGCCTTGGAACTTGTCAAATTTGCTATTAAAATAACTTTTATTGCTAATTATTTATTTCTATTCATCAGATAATAGCTTTAAATAATTTAAAAATGGTTTTGAGCACTGTCGGTTTATTTACTAATTAAAGATTCCGACATTCGTGGTTAGGCCTAGGCCTATGTAAACTATATAGAAATGATTGGCGTTTCCCAGCTGATTCTAACATTACATAAATGTTTATTACTCAGTAACTATATGGGATATTTTCAAAATTCAAAATGCATTCTGATCTGGAATAGATATACTTTTAGTGGTTTTAAGCCGAAAAGGATATCTGCTATGCCTAACATATATAAATCTGTTAAGATAGATTTTTTTGCTCCTTTTTTTTAAAACAAAAAATTTGATCTCTAAAAATTACTAATAAAGATGTAACTATTATTCTAATATTGTTTTAACTTCTACTTATTATTATTTCCTCTTTAATTTCCTTTAATTTGATATGAAATACAGGTATCTTGCTAAACAAATACCTTTAGAAATTTATGAATAAATAAGAGCACCCTAAAAAATTCTAGCGGCTTAAAAATGGTCTGGCACAAACGCGGTAAACCCCCCAGCACAGAATGAGTTAATCCATGTGGCCCATTGGAAAATAGAGCTGTAATTAGACCTCTTGATCAGTCTCTATCTTGGGTGGCTTTGCTCAGATGTGTCCATGTGAGACCAGCAGAAAAAATCTAATAACCAAGACATATTTCTATTTATGCTAACCCAATAGGTAATGATATATGAAGTTTCACTGGTTAATTTTACATACAACATTGATCAGTTGCAATGGATGTACATTTCGTTTTTTATATAAACTAAAATTGTGTAAATAGGAAATAAAATTTATAATTTAGATTTGAAAAGGCAATCAGTGTTGTTTTGAATAAGTGTAAAAAAAAAAAGAAATTAAAATGGAAATCATGAATCTTGCTGTTTATTGTATACCTCTGGCACTTCTGCATAATAGGCACAAAGAAATGTGCGCAAGGAGATTGCAATATATCAGAAAACTCAAGCTGTGTTAGATCTCCTTTTACTTGACTTGAACAACTCCTCCAGACAGGTGACATGCCCAGGGTTTACAGTCTGCCAATAAAACAAAACAAAAATAAACACAGAACTAACCATTTTTAAAAACTTGGTTGTCACTTCTTGCTTTAAAAGTAGCATTTTTAAAAGGGCTAATTTTAAATGTGAAATTTTAGGAGAATGCTACCACATTTGATTTCATCTTTGGAAAAGTTTAATGTACACTCTATGATGTTCCAATATATACTTCCGGTGAAAATTTTCTTGTCAGACAAAACCCTGAGCATTAAACTGTTCCAAAAATAGCTCAGATGCGGAAGCATTTATTTGTCTTTTAATTGTTTTGTTCCGTTTAATATTTTTAATACATAATTTAAATTTTTTAGTTCACCTTGTTATTTTATTGTTTATTTTAAACTAGCTAAATTGCCCGACGTTGCCCAGTGTAACAATTAAGCATGATGAGTGATGATGATGAAATAACAAATACTTTCTATTTATTATTTTGAATATATTAAATAGATAACATATAAATGTTGTCATACTCAATTTTAAGTTAAATAACTTTAGTTTGATAATAATCAATTTAAATACCGGTAATATAGTTTTATAGTTAAGTTGTTTTATACAAATGCCCCCCCCCCCCCCCCAATTTTTTTTTAATATAGAATTATTAGTGTTTTACTTATTTAAAATTATTATAAAAACTAAAAATCAAAAGAAACTTTAAAAAGAAATTGTAATCATGAAAATATAGACAAGGTATTTTTAAAGAAAATGTTATTAGTTGTCAGCAGGGATCCAAAAACAGGTCACTTGTATGATAGTCAAGGTCTCTAACTAACCTTAAATTAAAACTCATGAGACTAGCTTGTCATCTTATAAGTTTACAGACGTTCCTTCTAGATAAAGATTATTACGTCCACTAGGCCCAAAACTCCTGCAGGGCGACAGGGAACGGTCGGTGGTAGGGATAGAGCCCGCGACGTGTCAGTTGGCTTTTTGGTTGACAGTCCGGTGAACTAACCGCTGGACCAGCCGGCTTCACTTCACTGCACAATTTTAAAAAAGATCTTGGCAGGTTGTTTTTTTCATTAATGAAAATTTTTTTAGTTATCGACAGGGAAGCAAACCCAGGTCACTTGTGTGATAGCCGAGGTCCCAAACCATTCTTGCTAAGGAGGACACATGTAAAAAGTGAAATCACAAATTTATTCAAAAGTAAAATCTTAAGTAACCTGTCTTTAATTTAGCTATTGGCGATCAGACTTTCAAAACACAGTCTACTTTATATAGATAGATTAAATATTGAGTGACATCCGGTGCCATAAATTATAATTGATTGCCGGTTATTAATGTAAATAAATTTTGTAGAGTTTTAGTAAAAGAATAAATGTACTGTAATTATTTTTTCCTTTATTTTATTTTAATATCAACATATTTAACTGATAACACATTTATGGAATAGAAAATTCCATAAGTAAAAATTATCATTAAAATAAATTTTAAACAAAAAAAGTACATTTTGATATACAATTAAGTATTCACATAAAAAATAATTGATGGTCTTTTTTTTTTTTAAATAAAATTGTTTATAAACTATATGAATCTTTTTTAATTCCATGTTTTGACAGGAAGTTCAGGAAGGTACTTTAGCTAAAGACACATTTGGTGGTCGTTTAACTGTAGACTATGTTGCAGAGAAACTAGGCCATGCCTCTTTTTCAGAAATAAGGGAGTTAGACTTGCCCAACAATGCTATAAGAGTTGTAGACCTTGGCAGTGGAGAGCTATTCATAAACCTGCGCAGGTATTGTCTTTGTTTTGCATTTTTATTTTACTGTAGCTTTTCAGCTTAGAAATGAATCTAGTGCTTTAGAATAAGTAACTTTTTTTTATATAAATGGAAATTTTATTTGACTTTTCCTTTTATCAGCGTGAATCTTGAACACAACAATTTGCAGTCATTTGCTGGTCTGATCCATTTAGTGAACTTGAGGGTAAGCTATGAATGTCTCGCTATTATAGTTCATGTGTATTGATATATGAGGGAGTTTGCATGTCTGTGAACTATGTGGGCCAATGGGCTTGCCAAGACTGTACTACTGGACACCAATAGAGGGGAGGGGAAGCAAGAGAGAAAGACAAAGGAAACAATGGAAGGATAACATCAGGTAGCGGACAGTAGTAAAGCTGTGTGACGCAATGAGAAGGGCTGATAGACAGGAGAAATGGAGGCGACTGGTGTTCATGTCATTTGTGGCGCCCCAGCGGTCCAACAGACTATCTGATATGTAGATGTAGAACTAGGTGGGTACTGTGTGGCTCGACCAGCACAGACAAATACCTTTCCTTGACTACATCCACATAGAATTTAGTGGAATCAAAGGCACCATTTAGAAAATTAAACCTATAAATGAATGGGATCTAATCTAGTCCGCTAGATTAACCTGTACTGTTAGTTACGAACTGCCTTACTTTCAGTGTAATCGACTGCACTATTTGTTTTGTAATCAATTGCCCAGATCCCAATGGATTAGACTGCCTTGTTTTTATTCTACTTGACTTCCCTGTACCAATCATTATAAATACTGTTAAATTTCCAATGTTATATACTGTCCTGTTCCCATTGTTATTATCTAACTTTTTTCTCATTAAACCTAATTTCTTTTATTTTGCCCCTTTATTAAGTTCAATGAATTTTTTCCAAAGTCAAGCGTTTTTATATATACTTTTACCTTGCATTGTCTTTTTAACCATTTTCAATTGGTTCTATCAACTTCAATATCAACTTATAGTTATAGAAGATTATTTTTTTATTAGGCTTTGTTATTTTTGACCTTGAATAACAACTAATCAGAAATGAATTTGTTTTACTCAAAATCAGGTTTTATGCCTCAACTATAACCATATAGAGTGTATTCTTCCCCGAGCCAAAGTGGCCACCCAATCAAATAAGAAGAATATGGCTGTGCTGGGCAAAAATGTGGAAAATTCTGTACAGAGTAACTCTCCTCCTGTTTTGCAACATTTAGAAGTACTTCATCTCGGGTAACTACTTTTAAATTAGTCGATATAATGTTGTGGTTTTTTAATAGTAGATTTAAAGTAACAAAGTTATTCTCTCATTAGTAAAACTTAACAACCAAGTAACTTTGCTAACAAAATATTTACAGTGAATTTAGACAACTCACATTTTTTGTTTATGTAGAATAGTAGGCTAATTCATGAAAAAAACTTTTTAGATTTGAGATTGTGACAATTTTTACATTTGTAAAGATGATTTACTTGCCTAGAGAAAAAAAAGTACACTAGATTTCCAACTCAGAGTGAACATTTAGAGTTGTGAGAGAAGACATCCTAGCTGTAGAGACATTGACCCACTTCTACTTAAACTATAAAACTGGGTGTTGCAAAAAGTAAAATAATGACCTTGCACAAAACAATTATCAGAGTTACTTTTAAATCCTTGTTAAGAAAAAATTATATTTTTTCCTCACTGAAGTTACAATGGAATCAAGGATTTAACAGCTTTGCAGCTAAATCTTTTACCTTCACTGAAAGCACTTTTTCTACAAGGTAAATAGATCCAAAATTTGAACGCTTTAAAAAATTTATATATATCTATATATATATATTTAGAATTTCATAGCAACTTTAAATTTAAAGTAATATTTGTTGAACAAATCAATCTTAAATCTGTGCAGTGTTTAGGGTTATAATTGAAAAAAATGTTTTTTATTGACCTTAACCTGTTAACCTGTTTATCCCTTAGTTCATAGGTTGGCAACCTTTCCTTTTGATAATAGTATGCCAAGTAAGATTTCTAATTCATTATGCGTGCCAAAAGCTTAAAATTCATTTTGCTCTAGCACATAATTTCTTGTAGAAGAGACTGAATTGCCGTTTTGGGGAGTCTCTCACATGCCAAAGAAAATCGCTCTGCATGCCAGACTCGTGTCATAGGTTGCAGAGCCCTGAGCCCCTGCTTTAGTTGAAAAAAAAGTAGACTAACAGTTCTGAATAGCTGATCAAATCAGTAAATTATGTGGTCAAAGTTATTGTGATGTACACACTGAGAGTAAGATAACAACAGCTGGAATTTTAACTCTAGAACTATATAGTTAGCCGCTAATCAGTTTACTTGATTGCCAATGTGGTGGCCATCTTTAAACCAAGTTTTTTTAAATAATTAGTTCTGTGTTTATTTTTGTTATGTTTTATTAGTATGTATAATGCAATGAATATTAGCAGGAGATCTTGACATAAAAAGTATGAAATATAATTACTTTTATTAAGCTACACTTTTTATTCAGTGTGTTTCCTATTAACTTTTTTTTTTTACTTTCAGGAAACGAAATAGTAAAGATTGAAGGGTTGGAAGGAGTTCAAGATTTGAGAGAATTAGTTCTGGACAAAAACAAGATTAAACAAATCAGTGAAACAGCTTTTGTTAACCAATGGAATCTTCAGGTTCTTTACTTTATAATACATCACTTTTGATTGGCTAAATTTAATAGCTTTCCTAACATTAAAAATTTATTAATTTTTTTGTTTTACTTTGTAATACATTGCTTTTAATTGAGCTTCGCCCATTTTATACAAGAAATTTTTCAACACACATAAAGAAGAAGAGCGCTAACCGAAAGTATATTTTTGTAGGAACTTCATGTAGAAGAGAATCGCCTGAAAGAAATCTCAGGAATATCGTCCCTGGAGAACTTGATGCGCCTCTACATGGGCTCCAACAGAATATCGGACCAGACTGAGCTGGAGAAGCTGGACCCTCTCCGAAATCTTTGTGAAATATCAATGGCCAACAACCCTGTAGGTTTTCATCTTTACTTTCACTGCGTGGCCATATTATTTTCAATTGTAGTCATTTTAGATTATGAGACCATTTTATGGTACCATATAAAACTATTTCACTGTAATATACTGATTACATCATAAAGGTGAATGCTGGCTGCTCCACCAGCCATATGGATCAATCTGGTCCGACTGCATTACTTTTTTTTATTGACTACATCATAATATGTTTAAAATCATGTTTTTTTAGCATGTATAGTTATTTGTTTCATTCACGTATTGGATGCTCTAATGTTTAGGTTGCACGACGAATGATACATAGGATCATATTGATTCACCGACTCCCTCGGTTGCTTGTTATTGATGGCATCCCAGTGTCAGAAGATGAAAGAAATAAAGCAGAGCTCTACTTCATGGACCAGTCAGTCAGTGTGACTCCAGTAAGTTTGTGACAGCTTATCTCCAATGTAGTGGAATATTTAATGAAAGTTTTCAGCTATGAGAGTGGCATAAGTTTTGTATATGAATTGCTGGAAAAACGGTCATGATGTGGTCAGTTATCATCTGAGGGCCAGATCTGAAGTTATGAAGAGGTCAGCAGTAATCAAGTGAACTTAGCAATGGACCGAAGGTATATTTAATATTTAAAAAAAATGGTTTTATACGTTTTTTTAAAGACCATAGGTCAGCTCACACCAGTTACATGGCGTCAGCTGCCTTTTGTTCCTTAAGCCCCCCCCCCCCTCCCCACTAACCCACTATCCAACCCAACAACCAGCATTTTTATTATGGATTTAAATAGAGACCTGAATAATATTCCAAAGATCTATCTCAAGTCACCAACTCCTAATAGTTACTTTTAACTTAATAGAGGGCAATAACTTTTGGGGCCCTTATACTGTGGATAATACATTTGTTTGATTATAAAACTTTAACAAAAATTAAATCAATCATTATAAATGTTATTTAACTATATAATTGTTTAAAGAAGACCAAATAAACTTCAAAAATAAAGAAGCTGGGGCAAACATTGTTGAAGTTTACCTCTTGCAGTAGTTACTGGTACTTAATTATAATATGGTGGCTAATTGTTGTAATCCGTTTTTTTGTTATACTCTTGAACTTTAGCCACAGAACCAAATGGAGACTAGTTTGCCTGGTATTGTCAACTACAAGCCAAGCATTCAGGTGAAGGTCACTAACATGCAGCTCAACTCTGGCACATGGGGAAACTCCAACTATGCTGATGATGACATAGTGCTTAGAGGTTTGGTTTCTTTTTACTCATCTACCATTTTCTTATCTGCATTTTTTTGTTAAAACATGAAGAGCCTGATTGCCTTCCCAGAATCCCAGTTTATGTAATTACCAGCAAAACAAGACTTCAATCTTATATGTTACAGATGTTTCATTTACATATATATTGCAACCTGCAGTTATTCTAGGTAGTTCTTATTGTTATTCTGTAGGTTTCGGTTTTAAATCCAAGTTACACACCAGGAATTTTCTCTAGAGTCTTTATGGTGTACTCTAATCTACCCGACTCTGATTACCACTGGGCATTAGTTAGGGAAAAGTATTGTCTGAGCATTTACCCGGCCACACAATATTCTAGTATGATAGGCCACTTAAACTGGCATAAAAGTCTTTTTTTATTTTACGTAATTCCCTTTAGTTGAGTCTGTCATTTGGATACATGTTTTATACTGCCAATTGGATGCATGTTTTATACTGCCATTTGGATGCATGTTTTATACTGCCATTTGGATGCATGTTTTATACTGCCATTTGGATGCATGTTTTATACTGCCATTTGGATGCATGTTTTATACTGCCATTTGGATACATGTTTTATACTGACATTTGGATGCATGTTTTATACTGCAATTTGGATGCATGTTTTATACTGCCATTTGGATACATGTTTTATACTGCCATTTGGATGCATGTTTTATACTGCCATTTGGATACATGTTTTATACTGCCATTTGGATGCATGTTTTATACTGACATTTGGATACATGTTTTATACTGCCATTTGGATACATGTTTTATACTGACATTTGGATGCATGTTTTATGCTAAATTGTTGTTTTTCTTGAGACTAGTTCATGCATAAACCATACAGGGTTATTTTAAATGATGGTTGCCAAACAATCTTAAGGATAAATAGTTTTTAGTATATAATTTGATAGTATATTGTATATCCAGAGTCTAAGTTTTGGAATTCCCTTTCATTAATGAAGTCTTATTTTTAAGTTTATGATTCATTATGTCCCCATAGGTGGACCTCGAGTCAAGCGACAGACTCAATCTCGGGATGTGCGACAAAATTTTGGACTCTCTGGTACCAATTTGATCAGCCAGGCTAACAACAGCAACAGCCGCATGCAGTATATGTATTTAAATCAAGCAAATTATAACGGTGGTCAGCCCTCAGAACTTATGGAAAATTTGTCCCGGTAATTAGACTACTTATTTTAGCATTTTTACTCCTCGTGTGTCATCACATACCATTAAACACCCACCAACTTCCAAAGGTCTTTAATACTCATGTTCAAATCCTAGACCTACTAAATAGTAACGTAGCAAGCTGCCACTAGACCCATGTTCCCCATTGAATAAATGGGGTGCAGCTTAAACAGTCATGAGAAATAAGACACAATAATCTTCTGCATAGAAGGAGCGTCTGTATATTAAACATGAAAACTCAAATTAAGGACGCTACATAGACTAGATGAGAAATAAACACCAAGCTATGGAAAGAATTTTTTTTTATTTTCTTATATATTTCTCTCCCGCTTGTGATAAAGTAAACAAACAAAAAATGACCCTACCTGGTTTTTCTATTTTTTTTCATTTCAGAATAAATCAACAGAGAAACAGTAAGAGATGAAGAATTTCATTCAGTGAGCTCGTTCAATGGCTAGAAAGTGTTTACAGTTGCCTGCTAAATAGTTCTCACCCAACCACTTTGTCCATGTCCACACATTCCTTCCTAACTTTGTATAAATAAAAAACAAAGCTTTGACTGTAAATAGCACCCTATTTATAAGTTTCCATACTGCTGACAACTTTTATAAAATATGTTTCCATATAATTTGTTTATTTTTTTGTCTATTGATTTAAAACATGTTTTGTATTTCTATTGTTACTTGCCAGTGTTCACCAAAAGAGATTTTGTTTTTCATTCATTGAAAATGTCTTTTCACCTTTAACAGCAATTTTTCTTTGTGGATTTTAAAGGTTAACTGTTTTATATTACAATCTATCTGCTCGAATGTAGGATTTGTGCATGCTCAACCTAGAACATTACAATCTATATAATATCTGCTTGAATGTAGGAATTGTGCCTGTTCAACCTGGAACATTACAATCTATCTGCTCGATTGTAAGTTCAGCTCATAGGCTACACATTTTGATTATTTACTAATTCTTTATTATGTTGTTGTTTAAATCAATGAAGAAATGATTTCTCTGAATGTGCTAAGTCACTTTATTTTAATGAGTTATTTCCCCTCGTCTTCAAAAAAAGTTTTGTTTATTTATATGCTGATCTTAAGCTCAATCTTTCAAAAAGTTCTAAGTAATCACGTATATTTAACCCTTACAGTCCCGGGCGCATATATAGCGGAACTGAAAGCAGCATAGATAGAAGTAGGTCAGTACGGGAAGGGTTAATGAAGTAAATGAAGCGCTTTTGCAAAAGAAGCTAAACTGTGGAGTAGATGGTTGATTTTTCTTTTTTTAAATCTGTTTCAGTTGACTTGGCATTTTTTGAAAGTGTACTTCTCAAATAGAATTAAGTAACAATAATAAATAAATATTCTGGCCATCAATATTCTGTGATATTTGCAAATGTACTCAACATTGGGTAGTATTGCTAGCCAACCAAACTCTTTGGTGATGTTGCAAGCTTACAAAATAAAATTGTGATTCTTTTTCATGCACTTATTGCAAAAGTAATATTTTTCCAAGCAGTATGAAATCATCTCTTTACAAAATTAAATATTCGTCTATATTTGATCTGGTTTTGCTTTTTGTTTTCTTTAAAATCTGTAAAATGACAATGTTAAAAGGGAAATGATGTCATAAAAGAAATATTGGTTTGCATTCAATGTTTTTCTGTTCAACATAATGCTGGCTATTATGTTAAAATGTAATTAAATTATTTGCTTATAATTTCATCTAGTACCTAAACAAAGAATAAATATATCTACTCAGAGCATGATTTTTTTTTAATTCATTTTTTGTATTCCTTATTTAAGAGTTTATTTTGGGTTGAAGAAGTGAACGTTTCCTTTTTATAATAGATCTATAAAAATTAGCATAATATAGCATATACAAATTTATTAGTTTAGCTGTGAATGCATATTTAAACCAATTTCTATTTAAAAGTCTCTCACTTTTAATTTGATCATGAATTCTGAAGACCTATTCTGGTCTTCTGCCACGCATAATTTCAATTAATTATATATTTGAACAGGCCAATGCTGTCTAAATATCTTATTAGACTTGTTGTCTATGTTTATCTATTACAATGCTAAGATAATATAAGGAAAAAAAACACTTCCCTTCCAAAGGCATATAAGTACCTTTTCTTCCCGGGTATGCAATGGATGCCTGAACAAACCATGAAAACAAGTAACTTAACATCATTTTAAAAAACTAATAAAAATGCAAGACTAGATTCAAACCATGAGTAAGCGTAGGATGCAATAATCTTCTTTTATAGAAAGAGCGTCTGTAATATATAAGATAAATGGGTTTCATGTAAATTTTTACACACTTAAATTTTATAATAAAAATATTAACATTCTTTATCTATATTTATTTATTTTATTTTTTAGGTTTTTTTTTCTTGTTTTTTTGTGGTATTAATGAAACAATCATCAAGGCCTAGCTAAAGTGTTACATAGATAAAAAGTTTAGAAAAACTAGTCTATAAACTAGTCTATAGTCTAGTCTACATAGTATAAATGTGGATGCAGTATAAAAGTAGCTTTCGTTAGTAAAAATATTATCATTATATTTTATTAGTTAAAAAAATAATAATTTTACAACCCCTAAAAATTAAATTGTTTGTATAAATCCTTAGCACTATATTGATTATTAATTGTATATAGGTTACGTATTTCTGCAGAAGTCCTCCCAAGTATTTGACCTTTGCCACTCATACATAAAGAATGAAATAATAAAAAGTATCTTATCTTATAAGTTTATCTTATAAGTTTACAGACGTTTATCTTATAAGTTTACAGACGTTCCTTCTAGATAGAAGATTATTACGTCCACTAGGCCCAAAACTCCTGCAGGGCGACAGGGATCCGCCGGTGGCAGGGATAGAACCCGCGACTTGTCCGTTGGTTTTTTGTTGACAGTCCGGTGTACTAACCGCTGGACCAGCCGGCCTCACTAGATCATTTAAATGATTTGTTAAAAAAGTGAAAGTCAGTCTGTGCACCCAGTAATTTAAGTAGGCTTACTTAACAATTAGAGTCTCATTAAACTACCAGTAATATGCAGTAATTAGTACCATTAAGTACTTGATTAAAGTGTAATGAGATGGGGGGAAACAACAGTAAAAAAGTTTTTTTGGTTGGGGGCTGAGGCAAAAAAAATAATAAGATGTGTGGTCAACGATTTCACGTCTAATTTGCTAAAGTTTCATCTCTGAGCTCGATAGTGTAAAATTAGGGGCAGTGGGTCCAAACCAAAATTTAAAACATCAATAAAAATGCAAGACTAGACTCGGACCACGGATGAGCTTAGGACGCAATAATCTTCTTTATAGAAGGAGCGTCTGTAATGTATAAGATAAGAAGATAAAAACCCAGAAAGTTTTGCAAAACTCATATATAGGTCGAAAAACATAGTTGTCAGGTACACTGACATATACATTTTATGCTTATGTGCCTCTGAGTATATATAGCTCAGTGTTATGAGCAGTGCTTATATCAATTTATAACACACAAGAGCTCCGTTCTAAAAAAAAAATGTCCTCCATTGCTAGTGTGTAAATAAATGTACATAAAGTGTTGAAAGTATATAAAAAAAAAAAACTATCAGCTATCAGGAAGTAACTCATTTGTCTGATATTCGTCATTTCAGTGTAAGATTTGCATGACAGTTATACAAATATTTTGTTCATGATTAAACAATAAATTATAACATGTTTTGTATGGCGTGATTTTGAGACACTCCCACGTCCAAAACAAAACAACCGATCCTAGATTAGATCTATCTAGACGTCACTAGTTTAAAAAAATAATTAGACTCTAGTCTATACCCAGCTAAACCTAAGACTATGTATCAATTTATATGCAAATTAACCGTAAAAGAAATCTTTGATCGATAAAATCCAAGTTGTTAACAACAGCTTGAACAGCTGGCTCAACTGACTGACTCAGTGACTGGTAATTAAAAAATATAAATTATAATAAGAGTTTACTGCTGTTTACTTAGTTAGAAGCTTTAAGTTTAGTTAAGAGACTACTATATTACTAAGCTAATAAAACTTAGGGTACTAGTTTTTACTATTTCTAGTTTAGCCTATAAATTTTATTTATAATAGTCTAAAAATGTAATAGTAATACTACTATAGTATTAAGAATATAAAACTAAAAGGCTATCTCACATTAGTAAGGCCCATACTTATAGGCCTACTACCGGTACTAGAATATACGCATCATGTCATATGCACGGGACCCATCAACTAAGTAAAGAACATTTTTTCAAAATTAGAACAAATTCAGAAAAGAGCTGCAAGGTTCATTACTAGTGAATATTCACAACTGACAAGTGTAACACCAATAGTCAAATCACTAAACCTAGATACACCAGAGGACAGACGGCAGAGCAAAGAGTAAAGTGGTAGGCCTAATAATACATAGGCCTAAGTCATAAAACTCATAAAAAGCATTTTACTCTAATTTAGAAATACAACCCTTATAATAACAACCTGTTGCAATGCTCAGGTAAATATAAGGACAAAACCACTTTCCCTATCCCGTAAGCGAGAACAAATGCATATAAGTACTCTTTCTTCTCGAATGGCATTCAGGCATGGAATGGGTTGCCTGAACAAATCTGGAAAACCAGTAACTTAACATCCTTTAAAACACTAATAATAATGCAAGACTAGACTCAGGCCACGGTTGAACGTAGGACGCAATAATCTTTTTTATAGAAGGACCATCTATAATATATATAAGATAAGATAAATTATAAACTTATACTAGACTATAGTCACAATAGCATAGTAATTAAGTTATAGCCACTTAAAGTATAGGCCTGTTAGTTTTAAACTATAAATTAAAGTGTATTAGGCCTGTATACTAGGAACTGCCGAGTTTTAGTCGTCTCTTGCCTGTGCAATGATGGGGATGTCCCCTGTGTGTTAGCCAACCAGTGTATTCTATCAGTGGTTTACAAACATCAATAGGTTGAGGCACATGGATACAGAAGGTTATCACCATCCAGCCTCCCACCTGATTTTGTGACTTTTTACAACTTAGTTATATAATATTTATTTGAGCAAACAGCTCTGCAGACTGGCTATCAGAAGAAGAAGAAAAAAGATATTTATTGTTATAAAACAATCGGCCTTTAAAAACATTAAAGTTATATTTTTTCTCTGAAAACAAACAATATAAGGGTATAATAAATATGAACATGTTTATAGAAGGTTCTGAAAATCTGTACTTGTAAATTATATATTATATGATAGAAAGATTTAGTAAACAATCCCTTTGTGTGTGGAATTTAATTAAATCTTTGTATATAATATTGACTTTTTCCTCCCTCCACAGAACTTCTTTGTCAAAATGGCTAATTGCGGTTGGTTGTGGAGCATCATCTGGTTCATCATTCTTATAGTATTTGGTTGGCCCATAGGATTCCTCTGTGCCGTCTTCTACATCATCTTCAGCCCGTGCGCGGCTTGCTGCTCGGGATGCACAGAACTTATAAATCTTCTAGAAAGAGGCGTTAAGCTGCCCCTCACTTGCGCCCAGAACATGGTCTCTGGGAAATCCATGTGCTAGACAGTAACTCTCTCGGAGATTATTGTATCGATGGCATTGAGAAAAAAAAACATGGGTCAAGGTGCTTAAAATTTTTTGGTGTTTTTTTTTTTCTATATTAACTTTGGGTCTTACTTTAATAGCATAACTAATTCCTGATATTACTTATAATATTTTCTGAATCAATGTTTCTATCTAAAGATTTTACATTTGCTATGTCATTTATCCTTAACCTCTGCGTAGCACATTTTTGTGTGAAGAAAAAGTTTGTAATTAGTGCCTCTGTAGTCTTCCTTTTAAACAGAGATATAGTTTAAACAAGTAGAAAGCTGTCTACTTTTCAAACCAAATCTTACATTGAGACTAGATCTGAAAAGTGGTCTATAAATAATAATATATCCATGTAATAGTAATAGTTTTTTAAGCACTCCATTTTCCATTACAATTTTGTTGTATTTAATGCCCCTTATTTTTGTGTGAACCATTGATTAGACAAGATTCACAGTGTGGACCTACATAGGAATGATAGATCTTATAATAAAACATTTGAATTATGTATAATCTTTGAAATGTTTTGAATAACTTTTTAATATGATGTTTTTGTACACATTTTTCTTTTCATAAGCACAAATTATGGAACAACAATTCTTATTTATTTGATTTCTTGTCAACAAAATTATAAATTTAATATTAGCTGAAGATATTTTTGTAATTTTTTCTTTGCAAGCAATAACTTGATGGCTGCTGAGGTTGAATTTTTTTACATTTTTTGCAAAACTGTATTTTCTTTTGTATTTTTTCTAATGCCTGTAATTTTCTGTGTTTTGTAAAGAGCTTTTTAAATTGGATCCTTATACAACTTAATACTATACATTCTATTTATGTTAATCAAAGCCTTATTCAAAGTTCATTTTAGAACTAGAGAAATTCATGTGAATTGTACCTAACTACTGTCAAGAAAATAATAACTGTTTTAGAAGTATAACTTCATAAAGTTAGGCTCGTACATAGCCTTTGCCGCCTTTGGGAAGCTCAGAGGGTATCACAGCACCGCTGCAAACTTTCATGTCATATTTCTTCACCATGATAGCTAGTAAAAAATTAGTGGGTCACTTTTACTTCTAGAAAACATTCATAAATATATGAAGTGCCAATAGTTGGCTGATATTTTGTTTTTCATTGCTATATCAAATAGTTACAGTAAAACTAATTTTTCCATGTTTTTTTTTCCAAGATCACCAGTTAATGCATTTTATTTCAATGTTTTATGCAGGATTGTTTATTTCTATAGAGAACCAGCCGTTTAGATTCTAATTAAGAATTTTTACTATTATTAAATATAGTATTTTGTATAAGTTTAAGAATGTGTAAAATATATCTACTGAAAAGAATTAGCAAAAAAAATTTAGTTTTTATTTGGAAAAATTTCATTGCTACAGTAATTAGCACAAGTCTTAAAATTTAAAAAATCCATGAATTAAACCACAAAAGTACTGGGCCAATCCTAATTCAAAGTCATATTCCTTTATGTTTATGATTTACATTCGAATCAACTGATCAATCTGTCCGTTTCTCCATCACTTCCTCTCAATGTAAATTTATATTTTTACCAACTCACTAGATCTCTGTGAACTCTGTCAGTGTCAATATTTCATTCTTCTGTTGCATTCCAGCAGCATGTTAACTGAATCTGTCAGTGTTATAGTCAAATAGGGTAGTATTTTACCAGCCGACCATGAATTAATATTCACATGTCATCAGCACATCGTTAAAAAAAATGCTTTAGATAGTCTATGCCTTGGATCTGCAGACCATTTTTTAAATTTCTAGACTTTTATTTTTATGTTTGCTCTATTTTATTTAGTTCTTTCACTAGCTCTACATTCTGTTAGTTTAGATGTAAAATTAAAATCTAATGCCAGAATAAGATACGGTAATCAATTTTCCAAATAGTTTTTTGTTATTTTATAATGGCTCATTTTGTTTTGCCACCAAAAAATTATATATTTTTTAAAGAAAGATTTTGTAATGGAAACTAAAAATAGTATAAGTACCGGTATATATTTAGGTGCCACTTGCTTCTAACTTCTAGTATGAAGAACCATCTAAGCACTGGTTGCTGATAACCTCCAAATATTGTTGTGTTACTAAAGGGAAATGCATCTTGCCAAAACTTGATTTCATTGCCTCTAGGCTAGATACATTGTATAAAAATAAATCTTTTATACACAGAACATTGATTGGTAGGAAATTTTTGTCTATTTTTTAACAATAAGCACAATTTATTAAAGTTTAGTCATAATCTGTTTCCAGTGGACTTGGTTGATATTTTACCGCTTACTAAATGTACCTTTTTTCGTTGCATATATTGTTGAGTGTCAACTTGACCCATATACATAACTTGTAAGTGTCTAGTCATTAGTTTAAAACTGTTTAAAGCAAATGTTTCAAAAGCTGTATGTTTAGTCGCTGACAATGTATCCAGTCTGTCATTCTTAATAGTAAAAAGTTTTCAATGTTCTTATCTATTGTGTTCTTACTTTTACTATCTCTAGCTAGTAAATATTCTCTCATTAACTTATCATATTCATTTGTGTCTAGAATATTTTAATTATTTTCGTTACATGGTAACCAGATAAGAAGTCTGTTTTAAAGATATTAATATGATCTATTAAATGTGAATATACAATTTATAACACAGCTGATCATTGATGTTTCATTTTATGTACATTTTATTTTCTACAATTATTTTATATATATATTTAATGCACCTTGTTCCTTATATTTTTTTAAATCTTTACTGATATTTTTACATTTCTTACATTTTCTAATCTACTATGTGATTTTTTAAAATATTGTGTTCATTATTCTAAATTCTTTTTTCTAGAAAAGTTTGTGCTGAACTTAGTAAGTTTTATTATTTATTTTGAACATCTTAAGTTGTTTTCATTGGATAACAGAAATGATTTGAGAAATGTTTTTTTTAACGATTTGTATAAGCCAGTGATGCTTATCTATTAGCAACAATTTAGTCAATTTTTTTCTAATTACTACAATCCACATAATTATACCTAAATCCCATTTGTTGCCAAAGCCCAATTATTTGATGGTGTTGTGTTGTTGTTTTTTCTAAACTAATTAACAATTATAATTATAAAGGTGCAATTGAACTGAAGTCCATCAGCCTTAATAATAAAATAAAAGTAAATTCAAAGAAAAATAAAATAAATTTAAAAAAAAGTTAATTCAAATAAAAATACAATAAATTCAAAAAAAGTTAATTCAAATAAAAATAAAATAAATTCAAATAAAATTGAAATAAAAAGTGAAACAAAATCCTCAAAAAATTCTTATTTGGCTAGTCGTGTATAAATAAATTGTCCATGTTTCAAACAAAAAAGATTTTGTGGCCAAAGATTTACCTTAATTTAATTTTGGTTTTGTAACCAGCCAAATGCTGCTTAACTTTGTTGAAATATTTTAGCGTAATGTCCATGAATGACGGTAAACCATCTAATTCATTCATTCAGTTTGACATTGACATGTTGTTTTATTTAAAGTGCTCAATTTGTAAGTGTACAAAAATAAAGCTGGACCAAACATAAAATCTACAATATTCCATTTCTTTGTTTAAATGAAAGACTTCAATTGTGAATAGATGATGATGTCAAGCTGTGTTCAGATTTTATTTCATAGCATTATTTACATCTGCATTTTCTTACTGTCAAACATATTTTTTTTTAATATTTCATTATATTACGGTATGCATGATTCATTAAAGCATTTCCCTAGTACAGTGTAACCAATTCTGTGTTTCTTAATCTTTTATTTTGATATCTTTATATTTTTTTTGTCGAACATTTTCTTTTGTTTTGCCAAAAGTACCGTAATCATACAAAATACAAATATTTTGATCTAAAATCTAAGTATTTTAGTGTGCCTGGAAGCAGTCACATATGGGTCAGTCAAAAGTGAAATGTATATAATTTAATCGAATATTTTTCACAACAGTACATTCAACCAATTATCGTTGGCTAAATCAAGCAATCAAGGATTGTTGTTGTTTTTTTCAATGAAGAAAAATTGAAAAGGATGCAAATACTGGTACCAATGTTATTCTTTTTCTCATCTGGCTGTACCATATCCAGTCAAGAAGACATAAATTTAAATTAATTTTAAGAAACAATGAATGCAACAATTGTCATTAATGGGAAAACATCACCCTGTGGTAAAATAAAACTACTTCACTTCAAGGGTGGACATACTAATACTACTGGTAGTAGAATGTCACTGACATACTTTATACTAGACCAGTGGTTGGTAACCTATGGAACGCCTGTCAGACATGGCTCGTATTTATTGATAGCTATCTGGACCAATTTTTTTTTTTAATTAATATTAATTGCCCATTAGAAGGAGGCACTGCTACAGACTTGCCATCAAGAAATGCTAGTTTTATTACTCCTCCAAAACACATCATGGCCAAAAGGGCAATGTCACTGTTGACAATTTTATATTCATGTTATTTTAATATTTATTTAATTGTTAGCACAATATTCCTAACTATGCCAATTATTAAAATTATATTTTTTTTAAATTATAATAGTTAATAGGAAAGTACCTAAATTAAATTACGCTCAGATTAAATTTCGTCATTTACTTGGTAGACCTATGTTAGCGAAAGGCCCACACACAGAATATAATGTATTGTTAAACAAAAAAAGATAATAAAATTAAATTTATTTTTTGGACTTGGAAACGAGCCGATGTTGGATAACTCTAGGAGGTACAATGATCTCGTATAATTGTACTAGTTAAGTACCCTGCCTAACACACTTTCTAGACTAGTACTGGTTTCTTTACCAGCGCCACCTCGTGGTTACAACGATGTGTTTGTGTAACAAAGTGCCTGATCGCGGGAACAGTTTCTACACACTTGACCTATATTGCTTATTATTTTTACAAGGTGTTGTTTCATTTTTACAATATATATACATGAATAATTTTCACAGCCCTTCTATTTATATATATATTTTAAACATGTTAATTGTAATATAATCCCTTAACGTGTTTATTGTCTTTGAAAACGAAAAACTCGTGTGTAGTCTAAGTAAAGAACAACAACTTTGCCAATGCAAAACAAACATGGCGGAGACAGATCGAGAAACGGGATTGTTGAATGGAACCGTGTCACATTCTGATGATACAAGTTTGATAGACACTACACACGTTAATGTTGATCAGGATGGTATGAGCGAAGAACTACTTCGCCAAGCTTTAGCAGAAGCTAATGCATTTGAGTCGGTAACCTACGCAGTAGCAGGTAATGATTCTGAGGTTAGTGACACAGGTCAAGACACTGCAGACGTTAACAGTGATTTAGGTGTTAACTCAATTGATAACGGCACAGAAGCACATTTATCAACAAACTCTGAAGCTGTGCTTGTGCACAGTTCAGGGAACTTACTTAATGGGTCATCCGAGGCCATATTTACTAATGGTACATCTGATGTTCTTAGTGTCCAAGCCAATGGCAATTTCTCAGTTGACATGGGATCCTTACCAGAAGGCCACATCATTTCTATTCCCAATGATATTATGTCTGGCTCTGTTCTTATTTCTGGGACACAGGATGACCACCTTCAGCAATCAGTTGAAAATGATGAAGCTCAACTATTGCAGGATGATAGTACCAACATGGAGTCTGGGTACATAGCTGAAAACACCAGTGGACAACTGTCACAAAATGACACATTTACTCATCCGAATACTATCACAGTATCTGCATCAAGTAACATACACATGTCCCAGGAAGTTCTCCAGAATGTTATCCAACAAGTACAAGCACAACAACAGGCCTTGGCTGCCCAGAAAAGGCAGCTGGCAGACAATTCAAACTCATCACAAGAAACCATTAGTTTTACCCTTGTTTCGCCTAGTCAGCCCAATAACATTTCACCACCTCTCGGCTCAAGTCAGAACCCAATACGTATCATCCAGCAAGGTAACAGGTACACGCCTATGCAGCAGCTGACGGAGGAACAGCTCCAGCAGATCATGCAAGTTGTTCAGCAGCAGCATGTCAGTAAAAACTCGCAGGACAACGGCGGGTCGGTTATTTTTAACCCTCAGACAAATACCAGGATCATGTACAGGGTTATCTACCCATCGGAACTCCACAAAACACAAAATTCTACGACATACCAAGTATTACGCCCATCCACAGCGACTCAGGAACAACAGACTGCTAATTCTCAGCACAAGCGACCTTACAGAAAACGGAAAGATATTTCTAATAATTCTGGGGGCTGCGAGGAGGAGGAGAAAGAAAAAAGTGTTGGTGACACACCTGAACTTTCAAAGGAAGAAAAAGAGGAGAGAAAAAAACATAGGCCTCGAACTAGATCGGGTCGTGTGTCCAAACCCCCCAAACATATGGTCCAGGACTACAAGCACATTCATGTTTTGGATTGGGATGAGGATTACGACGATTCTGATGGTGGATATTCTGATTTTAAGCATAGCGATGAAGAGGACAAAATTAAACATGAAGTTGATGATGAAAGTCTAGCGTCGCCGGAACTTTCTGCAGGTAAGGATCATAAATAATTAACTCAGTAGTATTCATTTTCTTTTGGTCACTTCAAACAAAACTAATTTAGGATACTAATTTTGTGTATACGCATATCAGTTTGCATGAATCAATTATGAAAAGCATTGTTAGCTCATCAACTTGCGTAGGCCTCTATATAAAAATGTCAACTTAATGAAAATACACATATATCTGAAAGGAGGTCACCTTATTGCTTTATTTCCTGTTGTACTTATCTTTTCTTGTATGAAAAGTAACTGTAGGCAGGCCTACATTATTGTAACAGTCATTCCAGTAAAAGTTGACCAGACTGAAACTTGCAGGCTACTCACAACCTCTACACTTTTTAATAGAAAAAATCAAATTATCTTTTTCTTATATATGTTATATTTATATACTACACACCCTTATCTTTTCTTACACAATTACTATGCCCATCCGTGGTCTGAGTCTAGTCTTGCATTTTTATTATTGTTTTTAAATGATGCAAGTTACTGGTTTTCCTGGGTTGTCCGGATGTCACTCTGGAAGAAAGTATTTATAGGCATAACTTCAATTAACGACTTCAATAAATACGGAAGACGATCATCTTCTTGGATTTACTTCTTTAATCTTCTATCTAATCATTCAAGGCATACATAATATCAATGAACTTCTATTCCTAGTAGCTTCTGATCTTGTTCCACATCTGTCCGTGACTGACTTCTGTTCATGACTGAGTTGTATTGGTAACTCTTGTTGGTAAACATCGCTAGGGGCGCACCCATCTTCACACCATAGTGTGAACATGTACACTCAATATCCATGCACGCCATCTTATAAAAAATGGCATACTAACATTTTATAATATATAATACTCATTTACAGTGTTGTATTTCTTAATTAGAGTTTAATGTCTTGTGTATTATTACTACTTTACTCTTTGCCCTTCAGTTCTCTACTGTTATTGGTGATGATTTAGAGTCATTAATTATTAGGGTTTGTTCTCTACCTATCAGAAAGTCTTGAATACACTGACCCTTCTTTATATGTGGAAAATTATTGCATCGCTTGTCTGTGGGTTGAGTCTTGCATTTTCATTCTGGTTTTAACTTGTGTTAAGTTGTTGATTTTTTTCCTGGTCTGTTCCTGGAGGCCGCTTGGGAAAAAAGAGTTCATAAATGTGCCTTTGCTCTTGCAATGTGTTTTTACCAGATATGTTCCTATAACTTTAACCTATGGGTCTTATGTCTGATTATTGTATTGTAGACCTATTTTTTAGTTAGAATTAAATTGAAGTGTTTTAGTCTTACACACTATAGACCTAATATATGCCTCATCTGTAACTTATTTCTATTAACTAATACTGCCAACAACAAAGAGTCATGTATTATTTAAGATGCATGCAGTATATAGACATTTTGTCAATTTAACACTTGTACTTGTACCTTTGAAAAAGCGATTAGCCTATGGTAATAGACCACTGTGACCCATGTATAACATATCTGGTTATTTTTTTTTGCTACTGAACACTCAGAGTGACGTAATTTGTTTTTGAATGAGGCTTTGTTCTGTTTGAGGGTAGAGAAAATGCTTTCAAACTTTGCATAAATGATGTAGATGAAATTTTAACATATTGTTGTCTTTACTCTGGTTCATTTATTTTTTGTTTGCTCTCGGGTATCATTTGTTATTATTAATATTTATAAGAATTATATAACTCCCAAAAGGACAGAGCTATAAACTCAATGATATATGATGTAGTTTTTATTTCTCATGCTATATGAGTTATTGACTTTGTTGCTCGTGTGGCTAAAGAATCTCTAGTGCCTGTTTACACCCTAACAACAAAAATAAGGATTAAAAAAGAAAATGTATATTTATCTCCTGGCTGTATTGATTTTTTATTTGGTTTTATAAGGTCACTGTGATCTTCCCATTTTGAACACAGACTGTGTCCAGAGAGAGAACTAAGGGATTGCATTCACCCCTAGTCTCAGTTCATAATGAGATGTCAATCAGATGCCCAAACTGGGTCACCACCCGATTAAAAGAACAATATGGAGAGGCTTTAGTTGTAGAGCTGATTTTAGGCTCCAATTTGGCCAATAACAGGGTTCATAAGGGTTGGGAAGTTCAGGGAAATTTACTTGATTTTTTCAAGTTTGGGAAATATTGACCAGTTTAGGAATGTATTTTAAAAATGGAGACCCTAGATAATTATTGTAAACAATATTTATATTACATTTTCCAAAAGTAAATAAGTTAAGTAGTCCTTAAGTCACATCCTCTTTCTGTCATGAATTAATGTGTGCTTAAAAAACAGCCACAAACATGTTGTTAGTTGTAGTTTTTTTTATATTTGGACTACACTATCCGACATTTAGACAAGTATTTGGGCTAATGCAAGTACACGGGCTAATTCAAGTACACGGGCTAATGCAAGTACACGGGCTAATGCAAGTACACGGGCTAATGCAAGTACACGGGCTAATGCAAGTACACGGGCTAATGCAAGTACACGGGCTAATGCAAGTACACGGGCTAATGCAAGTACACGGGCTAATGTAAGTACACGGGCTAATGCAAGGGGCTAATGCAAGTACACGGGCTAATGCAAGTACACGGGCTAATGCAAGTACACGGGCTAATGCAAGTACACGGGCTAATGCAAGTACACGGGCTAATGCACGTACACGGGCTAATACAAGTACACGGGCTAATACAAGTACACGGGCTAATACAAGTACACGGGCTAATGCAAGTACACGGGCTAATACAAGTACATGGGCTAATACATTGGTTTGTGAAATTTGTGTAAAGTTTGAGAATTTTAGAGTAAAAACCCTGAATAATTTTTTACACTGACAAGTCTTAGTGCTATCATAACGTAGATGAGTGTTTTGCAGTTCCCCCCCCCCCTCTTCCCAACCAAACCTTTCCCATTAACTCTGTGTAAAAACGGTTTGATCACAGCTGCTGTAATAGTGTCAAGGAAGTAGTCGGGGCCGTCTTCTACCATCAAAGAGGAAGTTTGATTGTAGACGCTGTATCGTTTGACATAGGTTATAGTTTTGTTACACAATTATTACTATCCTCTATCCGCCTCACCATCCCCCTCACCATCCCCCTCCCTCCTTTCTGTTGTGTGGGTGCAGTCGTTGCCCTTACAACGTTGCCCGTACATCCCACCCCCGGGACGGATCATACGAAAGATGTTTATGTCGCCTGATAATAAAACGGTGTAAATACATTGCTGTCCATGTCGGCCAAATAAATGTCTCTCAGAATGTGTGTGTGTTGTGGGAGGGGATGGCATAGAGTGTTGTGACTTCCCATGAAATATGCACGATCATGCATTAAGCTAAAAATACGTTCATTTGGGTAAAATAAAATACGCCAACCACAGTCAAATGTACCGTAAATATTTTGTATTTTTTGTATATTTAAACCATTTGTCCTTATTTGTATGCGTGTTGTATGTGGCACCTTTGTGTCAAATTTAATAATGGGGAGGGGGGTCTGTTTAAATCTCGTGGCGTCATTTGTTTAGGAATGTGTTGTTTAGGAATGTGAGCGTTGTGCGTTCATCCTAATCATACACGATACATGTATCTGATGACGTTTTTGTGATGTCAAACACATTAAGTGATGCCGCTGTATGAGCCTTTTCTTTGGCTTGTATAATATGTAGCCCCCCAATAGACGAATTTGATCTAGTGAGCTCTTTTAAAACTAATGAGGGCACACACAAAAGGAAAGGGGTGAATAAAAGATAGATTTATATGTAGATAGATAGATAGATTTAAGTATAGTCGTAAAGTAAACTTTTAAAACTAAACATTCACACGAAACGAAAATATTTAGCATGTTGTTTGATCAGTCATGTACAAGTCTTTGGCCACACTATTTAAATGTCTGACCTTCAAACCGTTATACCATACCTTTGTTTCACTCTACCCTAATGTCACTCCACCACGCCCCATCGCCTCCCCTTGTTCTCCCCTCTTCATTGTGACTACTTTCGGCTTTTAAGACAATTCGAATTAAATTTTGAAGGCGTATGCTACTTCACCGGTCGGCTACCTTTTCATAATAGCGCGTGCCAAACTAGAATTTCCAACGCATTCAGTGTGCCAACGGCCCAAAAGTTATCCTGACGTTTTCTTAAGGAAGAGAATTGAAGCGATATGTTTTGGACGTCTAGCCATATTTGACGATATCTTTTTGTTATTGAAGATTATTTTTGTTTCCTTTCTGAATTCACGTGTTTGACTCATCTATGTAGTCTTTATTGATATTTAATGGAGTGACACATTTTTTTAAATTGCAATCGACACTGTCATGCTGCAAATGCAGATCACTCGCGATTCAGTAGGCCTGTGGGATTTCTTGCAGTTCACACACGACCTGCACGGAAACTAGATCTAGTGCAGTTTTCATACATGCCAGTGTTCTTGTCAGTTATAGCTGTGTATGATCTAGGGGGGCTGACATGTCTAGACTTTGCCTTTCAGTTTGCTTTTTTCTACCCGTGGCTAAAAGATCAGCTCAGCACCCACTCCCCACCTTAATGTGCGTATGTGTTGATCTTTGACCGCTGGTCTTTGGCTGGCCTTAAGTGTTGATGTTCGGGTGACTTTGATTGTGCCGCCAAGAAAGTGAACAGGGCTTAATGGGGAGAAATTCGATGGATACTATCTTCAACACTAAATCTACACAGCATAAAAAAATTGATCAAGAGAACAAATACGCGAAAGAGAAACTTATTACACTCATTTCAAGAAATGGAATTATACATCATTCAGACATGGATAGCTTTTATGGAGAGGGCACCACGTTTGACTGACATTCCGAAGGTTCTGTGTTAGAATCCTGGTGAAGGCTTGGATTTGTTCCCTGGACTGGAGGGATGTCCCTGAGGCTTCCCAGCTCTGTTGTGTATCTGACATTAGCTTGTGTAAAGCAAAGGCGGCTGGGCATTGTGCTGGCCGCACGTATGCCTTGGCCACTGAAACCGGTGAACGCTGCCTCACCGGCCCTATGATCAGTTTGGTCCTAAGGGTACTTTACTATCTTTTATGGACAGACTCAAACGCTAAATGCTTCCAATTAATTACAATTTTAGACATTTGTTTGTATTTATAACCTATTGCTGTTACCCTTTCGAAGCGTAACGCCACTTCTGATAAATATTCGCGTGCTTTGGCGAGTGCAGGCGTGTCCGTGTGAACATGTCCCACTGTTGAATACCATCGTATCAATCAAACGTGTTCGCGATCTGTATGCCACGCGTGACAACAAATTGAGCAGCGAGAGTAAATGACTCAACGCGGGGGGGAACTCGTGTCAAAACGCTGAGGACCACTGCTATCACAAGCGAGTATAAACTAATATAGTATATTAGCCATTGAAGCGTTTATCTGGATGATTGGCGCTTTGTTCTTAGATGAACCAAAAGGTTGGCCCACTACAGTTGTATGCTGCAGTGGCCATTACTGGATACATGGTTTACTATAGTTTTACCCCCTAAACCACTTTTACTTTCCTAGATGGCAGCACGTAAAATCTACACTGAATGTGTGTAAAGGATATAAAGGAAATGATCTACATTGAGCATATTCATCGAACAGGATGAAATTTAAAATGTACATAAAGCACTGCGTGCCATATGTTTGTGGAGATGTATCGCTACAAGTATTTTTTTTAATGACGGCCCCTATTTTCGTTCTTCCAGTGTATATTAGTTTTCTGTTTAATGACATATAGGTTTTTTCTCTCTCTCTCTCCCTCTCTCTCTCTCCCTCTCTCCCTCTTTCTCATCTATATATAAAGTAGACTGTGTGTGTGTTCATCCAATCATATTAGTTCATTTAAAAACACGTGACCTTATTGTCTCATATTATACTTTTGCGTTTTCACTTCGCCATGCGGGCGACCAGGGTTCGATTCTCCAATTAGTCTAGATCTATAAATCTACCTTTTTCTTTTTATAAAAATTTTTTTTTTACATTTTTTTCCCAAAAGTCTTCAGTAAAACATACTTTAAAAAAAAACTATTAGATTTATAGCTTTCTGTTCATTAACTGTAGTTTTTTAAATGTTTATCTGTATCTTATACAAACTTGTTTATTTTCACCAGGGCAACGCCGGTAAATTTAGTTTGCAGATCATAAATGCGCAGCGAGTTAACCACCTTACATTTATAGAGTGACAAGAAAACATAAAGATACTCCCATCTTTCTTCCTGCCACCGTCACACATTTAGTGGTGATACACCCATTCAATATGTTTGTCGATTGGACGTTTTCTGGGGTGGGGTGGGGGGGGGAGACAGCTTGGACTTTTTGTTAAAAAGTGTATGCATAATATATCATACCCCAGATGTACGGGCGCTTCCGTGTTTGTAGATCCAAGCACCCGTATCTTTTCTAATTTATGCATTATACATTTAGAGTACATTACACCAGGGATCGGCAACTCTATGACTATGGAACGCGTGCCAGACCTGAGACGCAGGGCAATTTTCAATGGCACGCGGAAGGCCCTTAAAAGCAAGAAGAGAATTAAAAATCCTGCTTTGGCACACTGTTTTCAAACGGTTTGCTGACCCCTGCATTACACGTATAAACACATGCATAGAACCATTGTAGTACACATATCAAATTACATTACACGTATAAACACATACATAACACCATTGTAGTACACATATACCAAATTACATTACACTTATAAACACATACATAGAGCCAGTGTCGCACACATATCAAATTACATGACACGTATAAACACATACATAGAGACAGTGTCGCACACATATCAAATTACATTACACATGGTGAGCCCATCACACGCCCACTGGAGAGCAGCACCTGAAAGTCTTAATAAACAAATCCCAGTTTCTAACACGGAGGTTATTGTTGACTGTTAGTTTGGACCAAAAAAAAAAAAACGCTCGGGGAAATCTGTGCCGTCCTATTTATCTAAAGTCTATCCATCTTGTTATGTCCAGCTGGCTAGTTTTGGATTCTTTAACGCGAGAAAACCAGTGTTCCCCATCACGCACCCCTCCCACAAACTGGGTAGGATGGGTCGGGAGGGGTGGGGGAAGGGCGTTGGACGGTATGTTTCGCCAGAGACAAAGTGGATTTGTGTCTCTCCCCCATGACTTTTGGTGATATGGTTTATGTAGGGGTGGGGGAGAGCTGGTTGATGACCAAAGGAAAAGGGAGGGAGGGGTGATGCGAGTGTTGGGAGTACATGTATCAACATGAGGCCTGGGCGAGGGGTTGTGGAACCGAGAGAGTGAAACAAATAGGGTAGAGAACAGGGCAGGGGGGATGGGTCGGTTCTAAAATGACCCTGGGTCATCGACCATATCACGAGATTTGTATTTTGAAGATCCCCGCTGAGCATTTTATTCTACAAGTTTTTCTTACTAATAGGCTAGTATAAGCTTTCAAAATGGTTAGTGGGTAACAAAAGTGGAAGTGTAAAAATAACCTGGTCACGATTGAAGGCATGATATTAGGCTGTTGAAGTTTAATCTCTTGTGATCCACCGTCCATGAACTTGATTGTGCATGACCTTGCTGTATTTCGTCTAGACTTGAGCATTCTCCGTCATTTCTCTGGGCTCTTAGTAATTCGGTATGCATGAAAATGAGTGTCCTGTTTGATTTCTCGTCCGCTGCTTAGAAACCAGGTCACAGAATCATTTTCATTCAGGTGATGATTCCAAGTGACTGGGTGTTTTTGACACAATTCTACAGTTAATAATACACCAGAAAAAACAAAATGACAATAATAATAATATCAACAATATCATAAACAGTTTATAAACAGTTTATGAAAGCAAATTATAGTGGACATTTTGAGAATAACATTTTCCTGCCGTAAGGTTGTAACAAACAGAGAAGGGAGAGAAGGAAAACCTCGTGGCATCAACAGGTCTGCGGGGTCACCTGCGCCGCTGTGCCCTACGCCCATCCTAAGTTTTCTTCATTCAAAACACTTTTGTGTTGTTGTTTTTTAAATCTCTTTTTTTTAATAATATTATTAGATCTATGTTGTTGTTATTTTGTATTAAAATTATTTTATCACAACTTATGGTGCCGGGATATTGTCAAAAAATAAATAAAGATATATATATATTATGTAGGGCATACACACGTAATGTATAGAGTATATAGCATTGTGGTTTAAACAATACTTTTGGGGGATTTTAAAAGTTGCCTTGACATTTAAATAACCAACCACCCAAGTTCACAATATCGTCAAACGTGTCAAAGGTCAGAGTTCGATATAAAGATTCTCCTTCACCCCCCTTCCCACTTTCCATTCTTCTATGTTCACGAACTTTTAATGACTGTCCCGGGCATCATGTGCTGACAGTGTCGGGGAAAAACGCAGGGCGCTGCCAGGTCGTATGGGAGTAGGGAGGGGGGGGGGCTTCGCTCGATAGTTTACGATTGTGAGAATCATTTCCCATCGTGTTGTAAAGTATCCCTTGACTTGCTTGTGTTGACAACCAAATCAACCAATCAATAGGGGGAGACTGAGGCAATACACTGGCACGCTTGCATACAGATAGACACTTTTAACCTCAGTGAGTTTTAACCAACAAGCCGAGACAAATTATTATATGTGTGCTGTGGTGTTCTGGGGTGGCGAAGAGTGTGTGGGGGGGGGGGGGGGAGGGCGCTCAAAAACAGTAGGAGACATTTCGTTTTACCACCTCCCCCATTTAATGGTATTTTATTGACGCCCTGCGTTCGCCACAATGTCTGTATGTGAGGGAGTGGGGCGGGTTTGATTTTATTTGCGGGTTGTTCTCACATGTACCTGTATCGTAAGGAATTGAAGCTAGGAGCTTTTGCCTTCTTGTAATACGAATCTTTCCCTTATCTTATATATTACAGACGCTCCTCTATAAAGAATATTATCGCGCCCTACCGTCCTACGCCCATCCGTGGTCTGAGTGTAGTCTTGCATTTTTATTGAGTGTTTTAAATGATAAGTTACTGGTTTATTCAGGCAACCCATTCCCAGGATGCCACTCCGTAAGAAATAGTACTTATGTGAATCTGTTGTAACTATATAAGGGAATGGAAAAGTGAATTTGTCCTTATGTTTATCTGAGCAGTGTAACATATTGTTATTTCGTTGTATTTCTGAGTTAGTGGTTAATGCCTTATGTATTATTACTACTTTACTCTTTGCCCAAATGTCCTCTAGTTTTTCTAGGTTTAGTGATTTGACTATTTGTGTTACTCTTGTCAGTTGTGAATATTCGCCAGTAATGAACCTTGCAGCTTTTTTTTTCTGAATTTGTTCCAATTTTTTTTTAATGTTTCCTTAGTAGATGGTTCCTCATACCTTTCTTGCTATCTTTTCAACTGCACACAGTCTGTCCGTCGTTTACCTGCAGACGTGAAGATCGATAATGTGTATATATTGTTTCTCTGATCTTTCTTTGGTCTTTGATAAGAACGAAATGATAGTAGGCCTACTTTCACTGGTGCATCAACAATGGGACAAATATGTTTTGACATCGCGATTTTGTTTTATTTTACATTTAGAAATGCATTTTTTGGTGTTATTTTTGTGTTTTTAAATTGTTTTATTGTAGTGTAAGGTAAAAGGGAAGTACAAATGGTTATACATCTACCCCCTCCCCTAATCCCGTCTTTCCCTATTGTCCCTTTCCTAGAGATATCGGGTTCGAATCCAATGTCTTTTTTTTCCCCAGAGCCGAGAGACTCCGAGAGAGGGACCACGAGTGTACAAAGCTCTGATTTGTACCTGGCATTAGTTTGGGAAAGTCAATGCTGTAAGGCATTGTCTTGGCCACGGAAACTGGTGAACATACTGCTTCGCTAGCCAACGGAATAACATGGTCTGCATTTCTGAAAGGTGTAAAGTTACACTTCTATCTAATATAACATTGAAGCATTTAACATCGCTCCAGTCTTTCGGCCATCGTTCGTCTGACAAGGAATGCAGTGATAGAATTAGAAGTTAGTCACGTGACTCCATTAGAACGTTGCTACGGCGATGTATTATTTTACCTTTGAGTGTTGTTTTTAGGGTTATGTTTAGTCTTCAATCTGGGTTGGTAATTGTGATCGTTACACACATCCCCCCTCACCTTGCTCGGTAGAAATAGAGAGTGTGGAGAGAGTGAATAGAACGTATAATATATAGTATATTGAAACAAATAGAGAACATCTTTATTTTTGGTATGAAATATGTCGAATATGTTCTTCAGTTTTAATGTTACTATCTCTCCATAACCTCACCAACGGGCACACCACGTCGTATCGACGGGGGGGGGGGGGGGGGGGGGGGGGGAAACGTGGTTTCCACGTTTTGTCCCCCGTCGATACGACATGGTGTGCTCCCTGTGTCACCATCATCATTGCCTGTTTTCCCATCTAGGGACTACCAAGACAATCATCTTGGGCTAGTGTCTCTAGTCATGCTGATGTCTGCTGCCAATTCACGTCTTTAAGTCGATTTTACATTGCGGGCTCCAGGTTAAGGGCTTATCTTGGTGATGCTGGTTGTGAGTTTGCTTTCTGAGGATGTAATCTATCCATCTCCTTCTTCATTTGGTGGGTTACCTCTTCGTTTTTTTTCTTTTTTGGCTTGTGCAGTAATCATTGGCAGAGCTCTTTATTACCGACAACATTTGGCCAGTGTATCTAGAGACTCATTTGAAGGCATGAGATGGTATGCCCGTGTCTTCACTGCGATAACTCATTTGAAGGCATGAGATGGTATGCCCGTGTCTTCACTGCGATAGCTCATTTGAAGGCATGAGATGGTATGCCCGTGTCTTCACTGCGATAGCTCATTTGAAGGCATGAGATGGTATGCCCGTGTCTTCACCGCGATAGCTCATTTGAAGGTATGCCCGTGTCTTCACCGTGATAACTCATTTGAAGGCATGAGATGGTATGCCCGTGTCGTCACCGTGATAACTCATTTGAAGGCATGAGATGGTATGCCCGTGTCGTCACCTTGATAACTGTGGTGCCTTGTCCTAGCTTCGTAGAGCAATTTATGGATTTGTCAAATACTCAAAATATTTAGCAACGGATTCAGGGCTTGCTTGCCGATCCTCACTTTGATATCTGCATCACCCCCCAACCCCATTGTTTAGGATTTGTTTTCGGGTCCGATGGTGTCCCCGAGTCTACCCAGCTCTGATGGTGTACCTGACATTAGTTGAGATAACGTACACATGCACTCAGATGAATGGCGAAATAAATCCTCTGAAATGACGTTGAACATCTGACAGCAGATTTCGTTGGACATATTCGATACTAAATCGAGAAAGAACTTCGCCGTGTTTGAGCAATGGCTTCTTTCTTGACATTTGTTAGACATGTGTTTGTTGATTGACCACTGGCTCTGCACATTTTGTTGATTGACCACTGACTCTGCACAGTATCTGCCATCTTCCTGTTTTCATTTGTTTTGCCACACAACTGTTGTTTCAATTATTCATATAATAGGTTTACACCTGTGTCAGTGTGTAGACCTTTGACCTTATCCATGGAGTACTTCATGTTTAGTATTGTTTGCGCCTCGTTTTAGCTCCAGGCCACGCCCATTGATCTATTTAACACGCTCGATTTTCTTTTAAAAGATTTTTTTTTAAATGACACGCACTAAAGGCTTTTTAAATTCTTCGCGGTGAATCACAAATACCAAACATTTCACTCGCTTTGTCAACTCCCACATCTTACTGATCTGAGTACTTTTAGCGAGTGAGAGAGAGAGAGAAAGAGATGGATAGCATATTGTGCAATTGCATTGAAATAACTTATATACCCATAGAAACCAAACCAGTCAACATATTGCGACATAACTAATTGACCTGGAGTTTGAATGGAATCACCTCTCCATCATGTTTTAGAACTTAGTTGTTTTTTTCTTTCTGATAGTTTTTCTGATCTATTGAATGGGCTGAGCCGTGGAAATGTCAAGTGATGCGTATGTTGTGTGTTATAGGACATCGAACTAATAATGCAGCACACTTTACACAACACAAGAAATTTGTGAGGGGACCCAGTCAATGCGCCCACATAGGAACCACATAGGAAGCCCATATCATGAGAAACACTGCAGGGTCTATTATACATAGCACATTTGGGGGGGGGGGGATACATTTTAGATATTCGTCTACAAGTGTAGTTTTAATGTGTTGATGTATTTGGCTCGTAGCATACTGTCCCAGCCACACTGGGAGTAGTCAGCTAAATTTGCACATTTCAAGAGGCATCATTCCTCGGGGACATTTTGACCACGCCTTACTCAGTTCCGGCCCTGTAATGGTCTTGGTCAATACACTATAATAAAACTATTATTCAAAGAATCCCTCCCCGGGCCATGACATTCTTTGCCACGACATTCTTTGCCACGTGAAAGTAACTTGTAAATATATTTGTGAAACATTCATGTGTGTGGGGGGTGGGGGGGCTATAATCGTTAGAATGGGGCGACTATAGGGAGTGAAAGCCGTTACACTGAATGAAGTAACAAAACAATGTACAATGTACACGCATCCAACTTTCAGGAAAAGAAATTGTTGTTTTTATGTGACAAGGGGAGATAATGTGTCACACAATGGTTTTATTGCAAACATATAATTCTTTACTTTTGATGTTGAGTTTATGACCCTTGTTTTTTTTTTTTTTTTTTTTTTTTTTTTTTTGTTTTGGTCTTAGCTACCAACTTTTTTTTGTCTGTAGCTGTATAAACTTTTATCGCTGTGAAGCTATTTGTGTGTGCTTGTGTTTTCTCTGGTTCGAGTTGTATGTATTTGTTTAAGCCCCCCTTTATCTATGTGCGTTGTACTTGTGTAGTTTTACCTGTCTCTGTTAGTTTATAAATACATTGTGAACACAAGAGCTCGTTTAATACCTGACCCTATAGAAAACTATATACAAGTTTCCCCACTGCAGACACTGCCGGTGAAGCTGAGTAAAGTAGCCCACTCTTACTTTTCCCACCATGCACCATCCAGGCCTAAAAAAAAAGATCGTACTAACATTGATTCGATTCCGTGAATGACAAGCTAAGGCACTGTCGTTTGACCACACTGTCGCATATACGATTGGGTCCGTTTTATATGATTCCTCACAACCCGGGCCCCTTTCAGATTCGTCCTAGATCTTAAGGCATTGCCTCTTTCTCCCACCCACGGACAGGTCGACACCAGCTGTATAACCGTAATCATCGGATTTCTTTTAATAGTCGACAAATTGTGTTGAGCATACTTTACTCTCCAATGCCTGGCAACAATGTTAAAATGCAATTACTTTTTTTTAAACATTTGGTGGCACTTATGTGTACTACTTAGAAATGACCGTTTTGATCTAGACTGATACAACTTAGGACAGTGTGTAATGTAGATCATCGACTAATGTTGCAACTTTGGCAATGCTCTAGTGTTGCAGCGTTGGACCCTGTTCTAATTGTGCAATGTTGGCACATAACCTAGTGTTGCAGCGTTGGACCATGTTCTAATTGTGCAATTTTGGCACACAACCTATTTTTGCAGCGTTGGACCATGTTCTAATTGTGCAATGTTGGCACATAACCTAGTGTTGCAGCGTGGGACCATGTTCTAATTGTGCAATGTTGGCACATAACCTAGTGTTGCAGCGTTGGACCATGTTCTAATTGTGCAATGTTGGCACATAATCTAGTATTGCAACGCTGGCCCATACTTAGACTACAACTTTATACTGTGGTCTAATTTGTTCAACTTTGGATCATGCTTTCATTTTTTCCCCTTCACATTTTTATAACTTTTTTTTAGTATATTTAATGTGATTGACATGTAGGTGCATGGCAATATTTTCCTGCTAGAGTTTCGCTCCCCGGGGGATCAAGAGTTCAACTGAGTCTTGGTATGAAGGTAATTAATGTCCGAGAAAGACGAAATAGTGCTGTGTCCAGTACGTTGTACTCTTTATGTACGCAGACAACTACGGCGGTTCTCACTCAAATTGCCATAATGTCACACCGCGCTAATGTTTTTTTAAGAACAAATTTCAATCAGTTTATTAATATCGAGTTGAACACACAAACAACAACACCAACATGCCCTTTAGTGCAGAGATTAGTGAACCTTGGCAATGTGGTCGTTAAAGTTGTTTTTTTTAAACCCTATACAGTCTCAGTGCATCTATGGTCATTCGCCTCATTCAATCCCATCTAGTGCATCTTTGGTCATTCGCCTCATTCAATCCCATCTAGTGCATCTATGGTCATTCGCCTCAACGTATCCCATCTAGTGCATCTATGGTCATTCGCCTCATTCAATCCCATCTAGTGCATCTTTGGTCATTCGCCTCATTCAATCCCATCTAGTGCATCTTTGGTCATTCGCCTCATTCAATCCCATCTAGTGCATCTTTGGTCATTCGCCTCATTCAATCCCATCTAGTGCATCTTTGGTCATTCGCCTCATTCAATCCCATCTAGTGCATCTATGGTCATTCGCCTCATTCAATCCCATCTAGTGCATCTATGGTCATTCGCCTCAACGTATCCCATCTAGTGCATCTATGGTCATTCGCCTCATTCAATCCCATCTAGTGCATCTTTGGTCATTCGCCTCATTCAATCCCATCTAGTGCATCTTTGGTCATTTGCCTCATTCAATCCCATCTAGTGCATCTTTGGTCATTCGCCTCATTCAATCCCATCTAGTGCATCCTTGGTCATTCGCCTCATTCAATCCCATCTAGTGCATCTTTGGTCATTCGCCTCATTCAATCCCATCTAGTGCATCTATGGTCATTCGCCTCAACGTATCCCATCTAGTGCATCTATGGTCATTCGCCTCATTCAATCCCATCTAGTGCATCTTTGGTCATTCGCCTCATTCAATCCCATCTAGTGCATCTATGGTCATTCGCCTCATTCAATCCCATCTAGTGCATCTATGGTCATTCGCCTCATTCAATCCCATCTAGTGCATCTATGGTCATTCGCCTCATTCAATCCCATCTAGTGCATCTATGGTCATTCGCCTCAACGTATCCCATCTAGTGCAACTTTGGTCATTCGCCTTAACGTATCCCATCTAGTGCAACTTTGGTCATTCGCCTCATTCAATCCCATCTAGTGCATCTTTGGTCATTCGCCTCATTCAATCCCATCTAGTGCATCTATGGTCATTCGCCTCAACGTATCCCATCTAGTGCATCTATGGTCATTCGCCTCATTCAATCCCATCTAGTGCAACTTTGGTCATTCGCCTCATTCAATCCCATCTAGTGCATCTTTGGTCATTCGCCTCATTCAATCCCATCTAGTGCATCTTTGGTCATTCGCCTCATTCAATCCCATCTAGTGCATCTATGGTCATTCGCCTCATTCAATCCCATCTAGTGCATCTTTGGTCATTCGCCTCATTCAATCCCATCTAGTGCATCTTTGGTCATTCGCCTCATTCAATCCCATCTAGTGCATCTTTGGTCATTCGCCTCATTCAATCCCATCTAGTGCATCTATGGTCATTCGCCTCATTCAATCCCATCTAGTGCATCTATGGTCATTCGCCTCATTCAATCCCATCTAGTGCATCTTTGGTCATTCGCCTCATTCAATCCCATCTAGTGCATCTATGGTCATTCGCCTCATTCAATCCCATCTAGTGCATCTTTGGTCATTCGCCTCATTCAATCCCATCTAGTGCATCTTTGGTCATTCGCCTCATTCAATCCCATCTAGTGCATCTTTGGTCATTCGCCTCATTCAATCCCATCTAGTGCATCTTTGGTCATTCGCCTCATTCAATCCCATCTAGTGCATCTTTGGTCATTCGCCTCATTCAATCCCATCTAGTGCATCTTTGGTCATTCGCCTCATTCAATCCCATCTAGTGCATCTATGGTCATTCGCCTCATTCAATCCCATCTAGTGCATCTATGGTCATTCGCCTCATTCAATCCCATCTAGTGCATCTATGGTCATTCGCCTCATTCAATCCCATCTAGTGCATCTATGGTCATTCGCCTCATTCAATCCCATCTAGTGCATCTATGGTCATTCGCCTCATTCAATCCCATCTAGTGCATCTATGGTCATTCGCCTCATTCAATCCCATCTAGTGCATCTTTGGTCATTCGCCTCATTCAATCCCATCTAGTGCATCTTTGGTCATTCGCCTCATTCAATCCCATCTAGTGCATCTTTGGTCATTCGCCTCATTCAATCCCATCTAGTGCATCTATGGTCATTCGCCTCATTCAATCCCATCTAGTGCATCTATGGTCATTCGCCTCATTCAATCCCATCTAGTGCATCTTTGGTCATTCGCCTCATTCAATCCCATCTAGTGCATCTTTGGTCATTCGCCTCATTCAATCCCATCTAGTGCATCTTTGGTCATTCGCCTCATTCAATCCCATCTAGTGCATCTTTGGTCATTCGCCTCATTCAATCCCATCTAGTGCATCTTTGGTCATTCGCCTCATTCAATCCCATCTAGTGCATCTATGGTCATTCGCCTCATTCAATCCCATCTAGTGCATCTATGGTCATTCGCCTCATTCAATCCCATCTAGTGCATCTTTGGTCATTCGCCTCATTCAATCCCATCTAGTGCATCTTTGGTCATTCGCCTCATTCAATCCCATCTAGTGCATCTATGGTCATTCGCCTCATTCAATCCCATCTAGTGCATCTTTGGTCATTCGCCTCATTCAATCCCATCTAGTGCATCTATGGTCATTCGCCTCATTCAATCCCATCTAGTGCATCTATGGTCATTCGCCTCATTCAATCCCATCTAGTGCATCTATGGTCATTCGCCTCATTCAATCCCATCTAGTGCATCTATGGTCATTCGCCTCATTCAATCCCATCTAGTGCATCTATGGTCATTCGCCTCATTCAATCCCATCTAGTGCATCTATGGTCATTCGCCTCATTCAATCCCATCTAGTGCATCTATGGTCATTCGCCTCATTCAATCCCATCTAGTGCATCTTTGGTCATTCGCCTCATTCAATCCCATCTAGTGCATCTTTGGTCATTCGCCTCATTCAATCCCATCTAGTGCATCTTTGGTCATTCGCCTCATTCAATCCCATCTAGTGCATCTATGGTCATTCGCCTCATTCAATCCCATCTAGTGCATCTTTGGTCATTCGCCTCATTCAATCCCATCTAATGCATCTATGGTCATTCGCCTCAACGTATCCCATCTAGTGCATCTTTGGTCATTCGCCTCATTCAATCCCATCTAGTGCATCTATGTTCATTCGCCTCATTCAATCCCATCTAGTGCATCTATGGTCATTCGCCTCATTCAATCCCATCTAGTGCATCTATGGTCATTCGCCTCATTCAATCCCATCTAGTGCATCTATGGTCATTCGCCTCATTCAATCCCATCTAGTGCATCTTTGGTCATTCGCCTCATTCAATCCCATCTAGTGCATCTATGGTCATTCGCCTCATTCAATCCCATCTAGTGCATCTATGGTCATTCGCCTCATTCAATCCCATCTAGTGCATCTATGGTCATTCGCCTCATTCAATCCCATCTAGTGCATCTTTGGTCATTCGCCTCATTCAATCCCATCTAGTGCATCTATGGTCATTCGCCTCATTCAATCCCATCTAGTGCATCTATGGTCATTCGCCTCATTCAATCCCATCTAGTGCATCTATGGTCATTCGCCTCATTCAATCCCATCTAGTGCATCTATGGTCATTCGCCTCATTCAATCCCATCTAGTGCATCTATGGTCATTCGCCTCATTCAATCCCATCTAGTGCATCTTTGGTCATTCGCCTCATTCAATCCCATCTAGTGCATCTTTGGTCATTCGCCTCATTCAATCCCATCTAGTGCATCTTTGGTCATTCGCCTCATTCAATCCCATCTAGTGCATCTTTGGTCATTCGCCTCATTCAATCCCATCTAGTGCATCTATGGTCATTCGCCTCATTCAATCCCATCTAGTGCATCTATGGTCATTCGCCTCATTCAATCCCATCTAGTGCATCTTTGGTCATTCGCCTCATTCAATCCCATCTAGTGCATCTATGGTCATTCGCCTCATTCAATCCCATCTAGTGCATCTATGGTCATTCGCCTCATTCAATCCCATCTAGTGCATCTATGGTCATTCGCCTCATTCAATCCCATCTAGTGCATCTTTGGTCATTCGCCTCATTCAATCCCATCTAGTGCATCTATGGTCATTCGCCTCATTCAATCCCATCTAGTGCATCTATGGTCATTCGCCTCATTCAATCCCATCTAGTGCATCTATGGTCATTCGCCTCATTCAATCCCATCTAGTGCATCTATGGTCATTCGCCTCATTCAATCCCATCTAGTGCTTCTATGGTCATTCGCCTCATTCAATCCCATCTAGTGCATCGTTGGTCATTCGCCTCATTCAATCCCATCTAGTGCATCTTTGGTCATTCGCCTCATTCAATCCCATCTAGTGCATCTTTGGTCATTCGCCTCATTCAATCCCATCTAGTGCATCTTTGGTCATTCGCCTCATTCAATCCCATCTAGTGCATCTATGGTCATTCGCCTCATTCAATCCCATCTAGTGCATCTATGGTCATTCGCCTCATTCAATCCCATCTAGTGCATCTTTGGTCATTCGCCTCATTCAATCCCATCTAGTGCATCTTTGGTCATTCGCCTCATTCAATCCCATCTAGTGCATCTATGGTCATTCGCCTCATTCAATCCCATCTAGTGCATCTTTGGTCATTCGCCTCATTCAATCCCATCTAGTGCATCTTTGGTCATTCGCCTCATTCAATCCCATCTAGTGCATCTTTGGTCATTCGCCTCATTCAATCCCATCTAGTGCATCTTTGGTCATTCGCCTCAACGTATCCCATCTAGTGCAACTTTGGTCATTCGCCTCATTCAATCCCATCTAGTGCATCTATGGTCATTCGCCTCATTCAATCCCATCTAGTGCATCTATGGTCATTCGCCTCAACGTATCCCATCTAGTGCAACTTTGGTCATTCGCCTCAACGTATCCCATCTAGTGCATCTTTGGTCATTCGCCTCAACGTATCCCATCTAGTGCATCTTTGGTCATTCGCCTCATTCAATCCCATCTAGTGCATCTATGGTCATTCGCCTCATTCAATCCCATCTAGTGCATCTATGGTCATTCGCCTCAACGTATCCCATCTAGTGCATCTTTGGTCATTCGCCTCATTCAATCCCATCTAGTGCATCTATGGTCATTCGCCTCATTCAATCCCATCTAGTGCATCTATGGTCATTCGCCTCATTCAATCCCATCTAGTGCATCTATGGTCATTCGCCTCATTCAATCCCATCTAGTGCATCTATGGTCATTCGCCTCAACGTATCCCATCTAGTGCATCTATGGTCATTCGCCTCATTCAATCCCATCTAGTGCATCTTTGGTCATTCGCCTCATTCAATCCCATCTAGTGCATCTTTGGTCATTCGCCTCATTCAATCCCATCTAGTGCATCTTTGGTCATTTGCCTCATTCAATCCCATCTAGTGCATCTTTGGTCATTCGCCTCATTCAATCCCATCTAGTGCATCTATGGTCATTCGCCTCATTCAATCCCATCTAGTGCATCTATGGTCATTCGCCTCATTCAATCCCATCTAGTGCATCTATGGTCATTCGCCTCATTCAATCCCATCTAGTGCATCTATGGTCATTCGCCTCATTCAATCCCATCTAGTGCATCTATGGTCATTCGCCTCATTCAATCCCATCTAGTGCATCTTTGGTCATTCGCCTCATTCAATCCCATCTAGTGCATCTATGGTCATTCGCCTCATTCAATCCCATCTAGTGCATCTATGGTCATTCGCCTCATTCAATCCCATCTAGTGCATCTTTGGTCATTCGCCTCATTCAATCCCATCTAGTGCATCTATGGTCATTCGCCTCATTCAATCCCATCTAGTGCATCTTTGGTCATTCGCCTCATTCAATCCCATCTAGTGCATCTATGGTCATTCGCCTCATTCAATCCCATCTAGTGCATCTATGGTCATTCGCCTCATTCAATCCCATCTAGTGCATCTATGGTCATTCGCCTCATTCAATCCCATCTAGTGCATCTTTGGTCATTCGCCTCATTCAATCCCATCTAGTGCATCTATGGTCATTCGCCTCATTCAATCCCATCTAGTGCATCTATGGTCATTCGCCTCATTCAATCCCATCTAGTGCATCTATGGTCATTCGCCTCATTCAATCCCATCTAGTGCATCTATGGTCATTCGCCTCAACGTATCCCATCTAGTGCATCTATGGTCATTCGCCTCATTCAATCCCATCTAGTGCATCTATGGTCATTCGCCTCAACGTATCCCATCTAGTGCATCTATGGTCATTCGCCTCATTCAATCCCATCTAGTGCATCTTTGGTCATTCGCCTCATTCAATCCCATCTAGTGCATCTTTGGTCATTCGCCTCATTCAATCCCATCTAGTGCATCTTTGGTCATTCGCCTCATTCAATCCCATCTAGTGCATCTATGGTCATTCGCCTCATTCAATCCCATCTAGTGCATCTATGGTCATTCGCCTCATTCAATCCCATCTAGTGCATCTATGGTCATTCGCCTCATTCAATCCCATCTAGTGCATCTTTGGTCATTCGCCTCATTCAATCCCATCTAGTGCATCTTTGGTCATTCGCCTCATTCAATCCCATCTAGTGCATCTTTGGTCATTCGCCTCAACGTATCCCATCTAGTGCAACTTTGGTCATTCGCCTCAACGTATCCCATCTAGTGCAACTTTGGTCATTCGCCTCAACGTATCCCATCTAGTGCAACTTTGGTCATTCGCCTCAACGTATCCCATCTAGTGCAACTATGGTCATTCGCCATTTCAACTACTCGTCTAACGGTGGCACATACCAAAAACAATACACAAACATCTACCCATAAGGAGGATATGTAGAGTGTTTGCCGAACACAACTTACAACTTATAAGTTAACAGACGTTCCTTCTAGACAGAAGGTTATTACGTCCACTAGGCCCAAAACTCCTGCAGGGCGGCAGGGCTTTTGTTGACAATCCAGTGAACTAACAGCAGGGCCAGCCGGCCTCGTACTAGTATAGAGTTCTGAGTTCTAAGGTGAGGAGGGAAGTATCGACAGGGAAGACATTTTGTTTTCTTATTTTAAATCTGCAATAACTATCACCATTAAAACGTGTTGGAAAGATTCTACAACAGGGGGTCGGCAACCTTTTGATAACAGTGTGCCAAAGTATGATTTCTAATTCATTCAGCGTGCCAACAAGTCATCCTGTAGTAGAACTAAATTTCTTGTTGAAGAGACTTGAATTGACTTTTTAAGGTCTCTTTCGCGACACATTGAAAATATATCGGCGTGCCAAATATGGCATGCGTGCCGTATGTTGCCGAGCCCTATTCGAGAACACGCGGCTTTGTATTTAGACCTGGAGTCTTCGAGTCTCAACACTCCCAGTTACATTTGTTTGTTTTTTTTTGCAGTACGATTCCGTGTGTTAGCCATTGCTAAAGAAAAACTAAAATTTATCTTGTGTAAGTTTGGGGCGATACTTGATACTTGACTTATAAATGTTAACGGTAGTCGCCAGTAGTCGTGTCTTTGATTATACCAGCGGCTCTTCAAGTATGTGCGTTGTCTGGATAGCGCTGTACAAAAAAAATATCAACAATACTTTAATGGGATATGTCCCATGTGTATTACAGACCTGTGTATCGTAGGGAAAACCAAGTTCAAGGAGCCGAGTAAATATCCCCACTTGCGCAGCCCTCCCCCCCCCCCCCCCCCCCCAAACTCTCCCGCGAGCGACATTAAAAAAAATGTGATGAAAATTAAAGCAAAGAAAGCCTCATAAAGGCTGGACTGTAAACGCTAAAAGTTTAGAACCACTTGTTATGGGCAACTACCGTAACTGTGCATGTCGGAAGTGAAAGTATATTGAGTAGCAGGTTGAAAGTGGACTTGGCCTTTGTAATTAGTCTTTTCCTGTTGCTGACTTCTCCCTCGGTCGTGTTGCTGCTCAGTCAACAAACTTTAATGTGGCGCGGGTCAGACGTGCTACGTTGTGTAATTGTGTCAGATGAAACAAGGAGACACAGTGGCGGGTGCGCGAACGATAGGCAAAGGGCGACTATCAAACAATGCCTAAGATCAAAGCCGGCAATGTCACTCTTTATGTTTTTCCACACATTGACATGTTGTTGTTGTTGTTGTTGTTATTTTTGGTATATTTTCAGACATCTAGTTGTGTGTGCTCAAAATGAATCTACCCACCTTCCCAAATCCCTTTCACGACTATATATATAGACTACAAGCTAAATTTCCCGGCATTCCCGGGGAGAAATAAAACATGCTACAGATAAAAATGTCATCAACTACATTGAACAGAAAGCCTATAGACTATATGAAAAAATTTATTTTTTTTTTACTGAAGACTATTGTAATCGGGTAAAAAAGTATTTGCCCTTTTTTGCTCGTAGATTTTAAAAAAAAATTAAAATATTAATTCAAGTAAAAAATATTGTAGAAAAAAAGGTATAGACTAACTGGTGAGTCGAACTCGGGTCGCCCAGAACACAGTCCGATAAGTTATCCACTCAGCTAGCAAAGACAGATCGCAAAAGTATTGCAAGATGCAATAGGTCACGTGTCTTTAAATTAACTAATATGATTTATATACTTTTATATATATACAGATATGATTGTTTGTGTGTATATATTATGGTAGCAATTTTCTGTTAATTTTTTTGTTTTTAGAAAGCGTATTAAGGTTATAAAAACGTCCGTATTCATTACCAGTGTTCCTTTACAATGCTGAATGTGTGGTGTGTTTTTCTTGACAAACTGAACAACAGATAATACTGCATTGTCTATTTCTTTTCTTGTTCTTCTCTATTGTGCTCACACATGACCAGTAATAAGGAGAACACAATCAACACAATCAAGCTGTGACTGCAACTGAAATTATCGATTATCGATTGTGCAGTTTCACAAATAATTATTTACTCTGAACATAAAAAGCTTAAAGTCTTTGTAAAGCTAAATGTTCTATTATGAAACTGATAATACTACTACACACTGGTGTATAGCTACACACTGTTCTATAGATACACACTGTTCTATAGCCACACACTGTTCTATAGATACACACTGTTCTATAGCCACACACTGTTCTATAGCCACACACTGTTCTATAGCCACACACTGTTCTATAGATACACACTGTTCTATAGCTACACACTGTTCTATAGATACACACTGTTCTATAGCCACACACTGTTCTATAGATACACACTGTTCTATAGATACACACTGTTCTATAGCTACACACTGTTCTATAGATACACACTGTTCTATAGCCACACACTGTTCTATAGATACACACTGTTCTATAGCCACACACTGTTCTATAGCCACACACTGTTCTATAGCCACACACTGTTCTATAGATACACACTGTTCTATAGCTACACACTGTTCTATAGATACACACTGTTCTATAGCCACACACTGTTCTATAGATACACACTGTTCTATAGATACACACTGTTCTATAGCTACACACTGTTCTATAGATACACACTGTTCTATAGCCACACACTGTTCTATAGCTACACACTGTTCTATAGCCACACACTGTTCTATAGCCACACACTGTTCTATAGCCACACACTGTTCTATAGATACACACTGTTCTATAGCCACACACTGTTCTATAGCCACACACTGTTCTATAGCCACACACTGTTCTATAGCCACACACTGTTCTATAGCTACACACTGTTCTATAGATACACACTGTTCTATAGATACACACTGTTCTATAGATACACACTGTTCTATAGCCACACACTGTTCTATAGCCACACACTGTTCTATAGCCACACACTGTTCTATAGCCACACACTGTTCTATAGCCACACACTGTTCTATAGATACACACTGTTCTATAGATACACACTGTTCTATAGCCACACACTGTTCTGTAGCCACACACTGTTCTGTAGCCACACACTGTTCTATAGATACACACTGTTCTGTAGCCACACACTGTTCTGTAGCCACACACTGTTCTGTAGCCACACACTGTTCTGTAGCCACACACTGTTCTGTAGCCACACACTGTTCTGTAGCCACACACTGTTCTATAGCGACACACTGTTCTGTAGCCACACACTGTTCTGTAGCCACACACTGTTCTGTAGCCACACACTGTTCTGTAGCCACACACTGTTCTATAGATACACACTGTTCTATAGATACACACTGTTCTATAGCCACACACTGTTCTACAGCCACACACTGTTCTACAGCCACACACTGTTCTGTAGCCACACACTGTTCTGTAGCCACACACTGTTCTGTAGCCACACACTGTTCTGTAGCCACACACTGTTCTATAGCCACACACTGTTCTATAGCCACACACTGTTCTGTAGCCACACACTGTTCTGTAGCCACACACTGTTCTATAGCCACACACTGTTCTATAGCCACACACTGTTCTGTAGCCACACACTGTTCTGTAGCCACACACTGTTCTGTAGCCACACACTGTTCTGTAGCCACACACTGTTCTGTAGCCACACACTGTTCTGTAGCCACACACTGTTCTGTAGCCACACACTGTTCTATAGCCACACACTGTTCTATAGATACACACTGTTCTGTAGCCACACACTGTTCTGTAGCCACACACTGTTCTATAGCCACACACTGTTCTATAGCCACACACTGTTCTATAGCCACACACTGTTCTATAGATACACACTGTTCTATAGCCACACACTGTTCTGTAGCCGCGCACTGATGTACATCTATTTCAAATCTGAGCAAACATTGTATAGGAATTGTAAGTCTAAGCTCACAATTGTAAAGCTATTTCAAGTCTGAACACACAATTGTAAAGCTATTTTAAGTCTGGACTCTCAATTATAAAGCTATTTCAAGTCTGAACATAAATGCTGTAAAGCTAACTAGTCTGCTTTTTTCCCCCAGTGACTATCTCGATCTCTGCATTAATCATTAAACCCATTCTCTATCAGAGTTTCACATAACACAACCAGCTACCGGGCCACGGGTAGTGAAAATACACATAACACAACCAGCTACCGGGCCACGGGTAGTGAAAATACACATAACACAACCAGCTACCGGGCCAAGGGGAGTGAAAATACACATAACACAACCAGCTACCGGGCCACGGGTAGTGAAAATACACATAACACAACCAGCTACCGGGCCAAGGGTAGTGAAAATACACATAACACAACCAGCTACCGGGCCACGGGTAGTGAAAATACACATAACACAACCAGCTACCAGGCCAAGGGGAGTGAAAATACACATAACACAACCAGCTACCGGGCCACGGGTAGTGAAAATACACATAACACAACCAGCTACCGGGCCAAGGGTAGTGAAAATACACATAACACAACCAGCTACCGGGCCAAGGGGAGTGAAAATACACATAACACAACCAGCTACCGGGCCACGGGTAGTGAAAATACTCATAACACAACCAGCTACCGGGCCACGGGTAGTGAAAATACACATAACACAACCAGCTACTGGGCCAAGGGGAGTGAAAATGCACATAACACAACCAGCTACCGGGCCACGGGTAGTGAAAATACACATAACACAACCAGCTACCGGGCCAAGGGGAGTGAAAATACACATAACACAACCAGCTACCGGGCCACGGGTAGTGAAAATACACATAACACAACCAGCTACCGGTCCAAGGGGAGTGAAAATACACATAACACAACCAGCTACCGGTCCAAGGGGAGTGAAAATACACATAACACAACCAGCTACCGGGCCACGGGTAGTGAAAATACACATAACACAACCAGCTACCGGGCCAAGGGGAGTGAAAATACACATAACACAACCAGCTACCGGGCCAAGGGGAGTGAAAATACACATAACACAACCAGCTACCGGGTCAAGGGGAGTGAAAATACACATATCACAACCAGCTACCGGGCCAAGGGGAGTGAAAATACACATAACACAACCAGCTACCGGGCCAAGGGGAGTGAAAATACACATATCACAACCAGCTACCGGGCCAAGGGGAGTGAAAATACCCCGATGGCAAAATAACAAAAATAATGCGTGGAACTTGATCTATTTTGTTTATTTGTTACGTGTAGGATTGTAGGCTAAAGTGAGTGGGTCACGAAGTGGAAGTATAAAATGAAACGAGTCAAGAAAAAAAGACTTAGTTTGGGAAACGCTGTTATAAAGGATCTACGTTAATCTCCAACACATTGTGGAGCTCGAAATAACAGTGGCAGGACTAGCGGTAGACGATGCTAATCGTGGAGATATATTTTCTTTCCTTAAATTTTGTTGTTTGTACGTTTTGAAGAATTTGGTGGGGAAGACAGAAAGAAGAGCTAGTTTGAAAACTGGAAACTCAGCTCCGGAAAAAAAAGTGAAATTTAAAAAAAAATGAGTCTAATTGCCAGGTAGTAGTAAAAAAAAATGCTGTAAATGTGTGAAGATAAAAAAAGGTAATCAGTGGCTCTGGACACAGGTGTTTTATTGATTCTATTTATAGAACACAGCTCCCTAGTCTGGAACAGTGGTATTGACTTTAGGGATTTAGTTTATAAGTAAAGGGAGGGGAAACTGACTTGTGGGTAAGTAGACCAACAAGATGAGAAATAGGAACTTGTTTGGGATGATGGAAAGTCATTGGTGAAGTTTGGTTTGAATAGGTGCATGTTTCTGTCTGCACCAGTGCTGTGTGTGTGTGTGTGACTGTATGTGTCTGCGTGTGGGTAGCTGCATGTGTCTTGAGCATGTTTATTTATAAGTTTATGAGTTTTATTTCTGTGCATTGGCAAAAATATTTGTGCTACAGTAAAAAAAAAAAAAAAAAAAAAAAGTATCCCGTCTGACCAAACTGATCATCATAAGGCCGGTAAAGCAGCGTTCACCAGTTTCAGTGGCCACGGCAAACTTGGGGATGTGTGGCAAGCACAATGCCCAGCAGCCTTTACTTTACCCCAGATAATTTCAGGTACGCAACAGAGCTGGGTAGTCTCAGGGACACCCTCGAGTCCAAGAAAAAAAGTCGTAGCCTTCACCAGGATTCGAACCCAGGACCCTTCGCTACGCCAGTCGAACGCGCTGCCGTTCGGCCACCGTACGCCATTACGTAATGGAGTAGACTACTCAATATTTATACAATTAGAGAGTTTCTTTTTTTCTTTCCTAACCAACCCATTGGAGGTAACACTCTAGATCAGGGATCTGCAACCTACTGATAATAGTGTGCCAAAGTAGGATTTCTAATTGATTCAGTGTGCTAACAGTCTCAAAGTCAACCTGTTCAACAAAATGGAAAAGACTTGAATTGCCTTTTTTTTTTTGGTGATCTTCCGCGTGCCATTGTAAACTGATCTGCGTGACCAGTCTAGTAAGCAGATCCATAGGTTGTCGACCCCTGACCTAGATGTTCCTTTGCAGTTTCTAAAATATTCCAAACGTCCTATTTTAGAAAAACACCCAAATACATTCATTCTACAGCTATAGCCGGGGGGGGGGGGGGGTGGTGGCCGAGCGGCAATGCGTTCGGCTGGCGAACCAAAGGTTCTGGATTTTTTTTCCCAGGTCTGGAGGGTTTTCCTGAGACTAACCAGCCCTGATGGGTACCTGACCTTAGTTTGGGGTAAAATAAAGGCGGCTGTGCATAGTGCTGGCCACACAATAACGTAGTATGCCGTGACCACAGCAACTGGTGAACGCTGCTTCACCGGCCCCTATGGATCAATTTGTTCCGACGGGGATACAGCTATCAACTATATCCGTTATGTAAAAAGTTGTTTCAAACAATGCACTTTGTTTACACATTAAAATGTAACGCTGTGATTTAAGCTGTACTGGTTGACTGTGTTGGAACCCAACAGTTTGGTCCTTGCTTGTACTGCACTTTGTTTCTATACCGCCCCGGGAAACACTGGCTGGACATTGACAATGGTATTGATTTAATTTTGGCCAGCCCACTTTTAGTCATTGGTCATAGACTGTCAGAGTGTGTGTGGAAGGAAAAAGGGAGGGTGGGGATTTTGTGTATTAAAGTGTGATTTATGTAAAGAGTGATTGTGTATGTGTGATTGTATGTGATTGTGTGTGATTGTGTGTGATTGTATGTGATTGTATGTCAATGTATGTGACTGATTGTAAAAGTGTGAAAATGCTGTATGTTAGTGTGATTGTGTTTTATTTTGTGTATAAGTGTGATTGTGTTTTTATATGTAAGACTTCGTTGTGTGATTTGTAAGTTTGATTGTGTGTTTGTGCTTGTGACTCTTATTTAATATGCACATTATTTATACACTTGCTGTTAGCTCAATTAATATTGACATATTACACATGGTCTATATTCAAAGGTGTCTGTTCAAAGGTCATTGTGTATTGTGTATGTTTACTTGTGTGTACATATTAGTGTAGACATTGTGTCTGTTTACTAGTGTGTACATATTAGTGTAGACATTGTGTATGTTTTCTAGTGTGTACATATTAGTGTAGACATTGTGTCTGTTTTCTAGTATGTACATATTAGTGTAGACATTGTGTCTGTTTACTAGTATGTACATATTAGTGTAGACATTGTGTCTGTTTACTAGTATGTACATATCAGTGTAGACTGTAAACATTGTGTCTGTTTTCTAGTATGTACATATTAGTGTAGACATTGTGTCTGTTTACTAGTATGTACATATTAGTGTAGACATTGTGTCTGTTTACTAGTGTGTACATATTAGTGTAGACATTGTGACTGTTTACTAGTGTGTACATACTAGTGTGGACTTGGTGTCTGTTTACTAGTGTGTACATATTAGTGTAGACATTGTGTCTGTTTTCCAGTGTGTACATAACAGTGTAGACTGTAAACATTGTGTCTGTTTAACAGTGTATACATATTAGTGTAGACATTTTGTCTGTTTACTAGTGTGTACATACTAGTGTGGACTTTGTGTCTGTTTACTAGTGTGTATATATTAGTGTAGACATTGTGTCTGTTTACTAGTGTGTACATACACACTAGTAGTGTGGACTTTGTGACTGTTTACTAGTGTGTACATACTAGTGTGGACTTTGTGACTGTTTACTAGTGTGTACATACTAGTGTGGACTTTGTGTCTGTTTACTAGTGTGTATATATTAGTGTAGACATTGTGACTGTTTACTAGTGTGTACATATTAGTGTTTACATTTAGCTTGATGTTGTGTGAGTTGTTACACTAGCACCCCCTCCCATTTGTTTGTCTGGCTCCATCACCACACTTCCCTTGTCCTCCCTCTCCCTTTCTTGTCTAAGTGCCACTACTTACTGGGTTGATATAATCTTAAGAGCTATTGATGAACATCTATAATATATGTGGAGAGAGAGAGAGAGGGGTGTGTGTGCTAAAACTTCATTAGTGACACACATTTCTTAGTGCAGCTTATTATTGTGTCAGTGCCTGTGTCCACTGTGACCATGTGGGCTAAGGGAGTTAAATGTGACAGCATCCAACAGGTTTCACTGCCACTCCCCTTCCTTCATGTTTCATTGATTAATCTACAGACATGATACACTGCCATAGTACATTTGAAAACACCATTAAGGTGTTCAGTTACGATAAGTGCATGCTCTTCCACATCACTCCCTGAAGCAAATTTTATTTTGTCTATTTCTCTGTTACTTCTTTTTCTTGATAAATTTACGTTTTCCTCCATTTCCTCCTTTTCATATTTTAGTTTCTCACCCCCCCCCCCCTTCTCTCTCTCTCTCTCTTCCTGACTCTAGCTGTGTCCTTGTTTACACCAATATACAAGTAATAATCAATGTAACATTGATAGGTGCTACTGACTACTGCTTTCTTATAGTCAATGTAATATTGATATGTGCCATATCCCTGGTGTTTCAAACCGCCCCCCCCCCCCCCCCCCCCCCCCCCCCCCCCCGTACCCTGTCACACACAGGATGGGAACACAAATTCATATTTCATTGATTTTTCAAACATATCCCTTTGATGTCATCACTATTTCTGTCACTAAGACTCAGCCCTCAGTGTGCAAACACATTCAATCAATAACCATAATATGTCTTAGACCAAGCAGGCTCTCATAACTCAATAGCAAGATAATGGCTTTTGGTTTCAATATTTAATAATTTATTATAAACCCAGCATCAGAAATTGTGATATGTCTTTATCTTTAGTCTTAAATAGTCAAAGAAAGACAATTTGTATTGAAAGGTAGTTCATGTGTACTTCTGTTTCTTCTTCTCTCTACCAGGCTGCAGAACTGCTTGGGTCTTGCATATATTAATATGTCTCCATTTGTTATACACTTATTACCAGACAATTTATATGGTCATATTTCATACTTAAAATAGTCTTGAGTATTTTCATCTGAAACCTATTCTTACAATGTAATCCTACTTTTGTTGTTGGCATATGGGATTGGAAAGGGTTAAATCTAGGAATAATAAGTTCATTTTAATAGGGAAGTACTAAGCTGATGTGATTTGATGTCACAGCTATATGGCCGGGCAAAGAAATTCTTGGAGATAATTTATTGTTAAAGGATAGACAGATGACTAGCTCTTTCAGGGCTCATGTTGGTGGGAATAGTTTGACAAAGCAATTTCAAAAATCCTTGTTAAAAAAAACTATTGTTTAAACAAAAACTGTTAAACAAAAACAATCTTGTTAAGTTATAATTAACTTCTATCAAGGTTTGTTGTTGTTTTTTCTGTTATTTTTTTTTAAATTAATAAGAAGTGTCTGTATGAGCTATATAGTAGTGATACAATTCCACACACACAAAAATGTCAACTTTGAACTATCAGATATTTACTTTGCTGGTTACTCTGAAGATAATTTACACATACCAATAGACTGTATGCTGGATCTTTATTTGTTTCAAAGTTTGGGAAATTTGATTACAGAGTAAAAATAGTGTTTATTTGAAAAAACTAAAGTCTCATCATTCACATGCTTTTTATTTGCCAGGTTTCAGGGGCGGACGGCCGAGAAACCACAGGTGTCAAACATGTGACAAGTCCTACATCGGCCAGGCGGGACTGAACCGACACTACAAATTGAACCCAGACCACTTGACCAACCCTTCAGAAAATGGCAGCATTTCTTCTCTCCACAACGGCTCATTAGATGGTGAAGATAGTAAAGGTAGTTTATTGATCACAACTGTAGATAGTCATAGCTTGAGAAACTGATGCAGTAGCATACTGAATGTTAATTGCATTGTATTTTCTTGTTGAACACAATACTTTCTTATATTTCTTATAAGTTTACAGACGTTTCTTCTAGATAGAAAATTATTACGTCCCCTAGGCCCAAAACCCCTGCAGGTCGGCCGGGATCGGTTGGCAGCAGGGATAGAACCTGCGACGTATCAGTTGACAGTCCGGTGAACTAACCGCAGGACCAGCCGGCCTCTCACACTTTAGTGTGCTACATGTAAATTACTCTCTGGCTTCTGTTGCTGATTGAATGAAACATATTGGAAGCAGCAATATTGGAAGCCGCAGCTCTTGCTAACAAATATGACCTGTTCAATGTGTGATGTTGTATTCATGTTATATAATTAAATGGTTATGGCTACTAAACAGAATAAGATTATGTCCTGAAGTTATAAGACTTACATCTTATCTTGTGTATTACAGACGCTCCTTCTATAATGAAGATTATTGCGTCCTATGCTCCTCCGTGGTCTGAGTCTAGTCTTGCATCTTGATTAGTGTTTTAAATGATGTTAAGTAACTGGTTTTCCTGCTTTATTCAGGCAACCCATCCCATGTCCGGAGGGCACTCTGGAAGATTGAGTACTTATATGCATTTGTTTTGTTCCCGCATAAGGAATAAGGAAAGTGTTTTTGTCCTTATGTTTATCAGAGCAATCTTGGAATTTAAAATAGGTTTTAAATGATGTTAAGTTGTTTGTTTCCCTGTTAACCCATTCCATGCAGGAATGAGATTCTACAGAAGACTATTTTCTTCTTATCATTACATGACTGTCTCTAGATAAACGTGACTCATTAAGAAATGATGGAGTTATAAAGCATTCGATCATATTTATATATATAAAGTAAAAGTAATTTAGTCTGCATAGAGCAGGTAAAAGGCATTCACCAGTTTCTGTGGCCACAGCAAACTAGGAGATTGTGTGGCCAGCACAAGGCCCAGCCGCCTTTACTTTGCCCCAATTAATGTCAGGTACCATTTAGAGCTGGCTAGACTCAGGGACACTATCAAGACACGAGAAAAAAATCTTAGCCTTCACCAGGATTCAAAATCAGGACCTTTGATATGCCAGCAGAGTGCACTACTACAGCTTGGTAGAGGTACAGTTATTTCTTCCAGCAGTAGACACTCGCATCAAAGTATGTTTCTTATCCAAGTTTCGATGTTTTTATTTCAGATGCATCACTTCTCCAAGATGGCAGCTCTTCTCACATGTCCGACAATACGGTGGAAGTGTCCAAAGTGACCAGCGATGGGGTGGACAATTTCTCCGAGGACTCCAACACTCAAGACTCTTTGAATTCCATAGGCGCCACCTCCCCGTTAGTCAAGCAGAGGGGGCGTGGGAGGGGAGGGTACAGGGGGCGTTGGTCCCATTGGAAACAAAGTGCTCAGTTAAGGAGGAAAAGTAAATTGAAAGAGGTGAGGGAGTTTTTACATGGAGTACAGTTACGCAGTAAAACGTTTCAGTGTACTAATTGTTTTTAGTAGAAACTTGTTATGCACGCATGTAAAATATCTACTGCATTCATGATGAAGCGCCTGTGTTTGAATCCTTCTAATATAATATAGTGTATCCCTCTCTACCTGACCGTACAATTCCTTTAGTAAATATCTTCAATGATTAACTGGTGTGTATAAAAAACTTTTGAAAATATCTTATATATTACAGACGCTCCTTCTATAAAGAAGATTATTGCATCCTACGCTCATCAGTCTGGTCTTGCATTTTATTAATGTTTTAAATGATTAAGTTACTGATTTTCCTGGTTTGTTCAGGAAACCCATTCCATGCCCAAAAGCCACTTTGGAAGAAAGAGTACTTATATCAATTTGTTCTCGCATAAGGGATAAGGAAAATGTTTTTGTCCTTACGATTATCTAAGCATAATATAGCAAATAAGGGTGTAACTATCCTTTTTCTTTCTTATAACCAATTATTGTTTGTAGAAATCTGATTGCAAACCCAATAATGGTTTCTTTTTTTTTTTATTATTATTAACAAAATTGCATATCAAAGGAAACACACCCCTCCTATGACCTCAAAGGCTAGAAAAGCTAAGATGAGTTTTTTTAATAGCATACTAATAGCAATAGCTTGTTTTAAATGTTTAATTAGTGTTTCTAAGGCATTTGATGAATGGATTCATGCAAAACCTACACAATTCTTTCCTTTAGAAACAATAAAATAGTTTGCTACCCTTCCAACAAACAAATAATATCTTGTATAACCCCTTACCACTTCAAAAACCAATAATCTAATGTTGGACTATGGTTTAACATTCTTAGTTGTTGTTGTTTTTTATGTGATTGTATTTTAACAGTTGTTTTTTGTTGTTGTTCCTGTACCGGTACCTGTCAGTTGATGAAACAGTGCACTGATGAGGAACTCATGGAGGTGGTGCTCCCTAGGCTAGTCAGCAGCGTCTCTGTTTGGGAATTCCTGATGATGAAGTCAGAGAAAGGTGGATCCAGACCTCAGGTGATTTCATGTTTGTGCTAAAAACAATAATGCAGACAGCCTTTTACAGAAAAGGTCTTCTGCGTTCAATTTTAAACCCTGACAGTACCAGGCAGGAATATATCCATTATCCTAGTTTCCTCATTCCAGGGTATCTGTTTGAAACATATATAAAAAGGGACACAACCTTTAATCACAGTCTCAGGCAAAATATTAATTTCATAGAGCGATTTTCAATGGAACGCAGAAGATGCCCCAAAAAGGATATCAAGTCTCGCTTATACATGAAAAAAGCAGGATGACTTTTAGGCTGTTGGTATGCTGAAAGAATTAGAAACCCTAACTTTGGTACACTATTATCAAAAAGGTTGCCGACCCCTCTGATAGAGGATAAGAGAAATTTTTTGTGGGAGTTGACCTCTTGAGGAACTGTAATTGTAATTGTTGTCTAACACATGACATCTTGTAATGGGACATAACTCCTGCTGCTCAGGACATAGTAATACTATAATAGTAAATTAATAACTGGAAGGTTGTGCAATGAATCGCTAAATGGATTGGTAGATAAAATTACTGAAATGTAAAGTTTCTATAAATTGAAATTGAGTAGAATAAATAAAAAAGACCATTCTCTTCAGAAACTTTTGCTTTGTTGGGCAAATGAAGTAGAGTTACTTGTAGCCTTTTCTTATAAGGCAATATTGTGAGCCGTACAATAGTCAACTGCAGAAAACACTACATCTTTTACCTAGTGCTTGAAAGTACACCACTTATGCTTTTTAGAAGCAGTAAATCATTCTTAATATTATATGGAGAACAAAATGAACATAACCACGTACAAAATTTTTTTTTTTCAGTAATTCAGGTTAATATTACTCTTTTACCATTCGGTTTACATGAGACAATGTTGTCATGAGAGGGGTTTGTTGTAGTAAGAATACAATGTCTAAGTAATCTCTTGCTAGGTGAGTTGCAGCTCTGTTTGATCAGTTAATCTACCATTACTAAAGTGTAGGCTTGTGTGTAGGTCCATCTCTTTAAAGAACAAGTTAAAGCAGACCTTTGTATTGGACTATGTTTTTATTATGGTTTCATCAATAGCATTTACCCGGTATGCATAGTGTGGTCTCACAGTAGCATGCTCTGATTGTTGTACTAAAGCTTCTGAGTTCGAGTCCTGATAAAGACTAGGGATTTTTTTTTCCCGGGCTGGAGGCTGTTTATGGGTCTACCCAACTCAGTCGGGCACCTTAGTTATGATAAAGTAAAGGTTTCTATGCATAGTGCTGGCCACACAATCCCATTCTATGACATGGCCTCAGAAACTTGATATTGCTGCTTCACTTGCCCCCACGGATCAACAAGGTCTGTAAGGGATACTTACTTACTTACTAGTGTTGCAGAGTGGTAGTAGCAGATTCATTCAGTCAGTTTCTGTTGTCAAACCTTGGACGTCCTGAGAAGAAATTCTGCACTACCAAGTATTTCATTCTGGCCTAAGATAGCTGTTTTGAGCAATTTGGCATTTAAGTGATAAGCACGCAAACTTGTTTCAGGTAGTTTATATCTAAGGGGGGTTCTTCTAAATATCAATTCCAGATCTTTTATGACTCAACACATATGAGTTTTTGTATTTAATTCCAAGTTTAATCTAGAGATCTCGCTTATAGCTTCAGTCCCAACATCACATTCAACAAAGAAGCCTCTCGTTCGCAACTAACACATCACCACCTCTCTCGCCAAAACTAAAAAACCAACTGTCTAAAACAACACACACTTCCCGAGAACGGGGTAGGTGTGTCCATGTACAAAAAAATATACATTTTGTTCCATTTCATCTAGTGCTACTCAGTGACCATAGCGGTCACCACAGTAAGAAAGATGGGAAGGGGGGGGGCAACTGGTCGCATAGTTCAAGACCTAGATGATCCCTAAAATATGACTGTAACAATATCCAGTGGTTGTATAGTGTTTTTGTTCAATGTGTTTGTGTGTAAGTGTAAATATGTTTTTGTCAAATCTCTTCTGGTCAGATATAATATATGTTCATGAATTTTGTTCATCAGCTAAGTTCATGTTTCAGGTGGATGTCATCTTCCGTGAGTTTGAATCTCTCAAGCAACATGTTCAGAAAGCAGTCACTGACTACATGCAGCCTTTAAGTTCAGAGGAATTGGAAGATGACAACTTGCAGTGTAAAATGATTAAAGTGAGAGGCTTTTGTTTCTCATCAATGTAGTGTGTTATCTTTTGTTATTTGTGGACTTTGTTACTACTGTAAAGCAGACCTTGGTACCTGTCTCTATTTGGCAGTATTCATTTTTAAGACCTGCAGTTAGGTTTTATGCACAATTTAAAAAAAATAAAGGTTATGAAAAACTTGTCCATTTTATATTTTTTAAGAGATTTTTTTCCCTCGAGTTTTGGCTGTAACATTACAATTTAGATGCCCAAATTAAAATGTGAAAATCTGTTACGCTCTATATGTCGATACTTTTGTTTTTAAATTTACCAAATATGTCTGGGGAAAAAAGTTTATCAACCAGAAGCCTACCTTTTATGTTAGGGATACGGTAGTTAATTCCCCAATACTATATGCCTCATTTTTTTTAGGTCAATTTATATAATATATAGTTGCATCGACTCACTTTATCTGGCTTAAATGTATGTTACTTGTGAAAATACTGTCAACTTTTGAGAATTCGCAGAAGAAAAAGTACAGGTAGCCAGGCATGGCGTTAAGTGTCATTTTACTTTTACTTATTTGCTTGTGTAGTGTGCAATTGACAAGTCTTAATGAGGCAAGACGTTTTAAAATGGAAGATGTCACGTGCTTCCAATTCTATTTTTAAATTGTTTATTATTTTAGTCATTTCCGTAAACAAAAAAAGCGTGCTTTTGCTGGTGTTTGACAATTGATTTCAACCTCGACTGCCAGTTCTAGTCTTTTAGAAATATACAAAGGCTACAATATTAGTTTGTGAGGAATTTTTAACATCAAAAGTCAGTAGGCAATAATTAATGCTCAAAGTCTTAGTTGGGTAAAGTTAAATTTAGATTAATTTATAAAATAAATTAGTTAAGAGTTGCGCGTCCTTGGTTATTAAAAAAAACACAATATGTTGATTCATAAAAATATAAAAAGAAAATTATTTTGCATCAAGCAATACATTTGAGGTTATAAATAGGTGATTCTTTACGCTAGACATTCACAATCCATTGTTTTCTTTTGGCATCTTTTGGAAATTAAATAACATTTAATCTCTTACATCTTTTGGTACAACCAGTAACGTAGCACACAGACATGATTTTTTAAATAAATGATCGAATAAGACCGGAAATGTTTTGTTGTCGACCTTTTATGCATGCATAATCGTTAAGACTTGTCAATTTGTGCAATTCATCATTTTGTTTTTGTGCAGTTTGTTACTTGAGTAATATGTAAATGTAATTGTTTGTCATTTGTGTTATGTGTTATGATTAGACACTTCTGGTAGGTTTCTATTAGGTACAAAAAAAGACAAAGTATAGTGGTTTGATACTTAAAAATAAACTTTTTTGTGTGTACGTGGAGCTGGAAGAGAATTATTTTTTCTATTAAAGTGTTATTTTAATTCATTGCAGGTCTCGGATAAAAATCTTGCCACCTGTTTAGGCCTTGACACGTTGACCTACAGAGTGAGGGACATGCCCCCTGGTGACAGCAACTCATTCTCTTCTCTGCAAAATAAACTGTCGGCTGCGGCTCTGTCAGTTGTGTCCAACACTAAGCCAGTGACTGTTCTGGAGTCAGATGACTCCAAAAGACTAGGAGCCGGGGTGTCTCTGGGACATGGGGAGAGTCAGCCTAAGAAAGCAAAGATCAGCACTCCTGTTTCTTGGGGTAAACTATCCCAGCCGGCATTATTGCAACCATCTTCTGTGGAGGAAAAACCCAGGTCTGATTCGTCGCTGTCCTCGTTATCCTCCCTCTCTTCGTGTTCCGTGACCTCTCCGCAGCCAGCCCAGCTATCATTACCCACTACTGCGGTGACATCCTCCACAGTGACTGCGTTCGCAACTCTGCCAACTTTCACGTCCTCTGTGTCCAAGCCGGTCGCTACCTCCTCAGCCAATGTCAGGTCACCCTATGTCCACATAGCCTGCCCTACAAATAAAGCCTCAACGCTCTCATACGTCTTGACAGATAAAGGACAGAACCTGCTGGCTTCCAACAAAGGGTCCCGGGGTCAGTCTGTTCCTGTGGTCATCGCGCCTCAACTGTCATCCGGACAGGTTCTCCCAACCATGACCACCGGCATCCCACAAAAAATCATTGTGGCAGCGCCCAGGAACCAACCAGGGGCACCCTCTGCTTTACTGGCAACATCCACCACCGCCAGCCAGCAGTGCAACACAACAACACTATTGTTGGCCACAGCCGCACCAGCTTCGGGCCACAGAGTAGTGGTCAGGCAGCCTCCACACCCCCAGCAGACCAAGGTCATCGTCCCTATCCAGTCTAACAAAGCCCAGGCTCTGTCGAACGTTACCTTGTATGGATCCTCCAATCACTTACCTTCTGTCGGCAACGCCCGCTCACTTTTAAACCAGATGAAGCCTGCGGAGGTGAAGGTCTCAAGACAGCTCTTCCATGACACGACCTCTGCCACAATTTCCACATCTGTCGCCCTTAGCAATGGGCGGAACAGCGGCAAGACTGCCAGCATATTACCGACACCAGACCTTCAAATGATATTCCAGCAACAGTTGCCAGCGAGAACGGTTAGCCTACCGGTTATCACATCCACTGTGAGTAATGGCACTGCTGAGGCAGGCAAGTCTAAGCTGGTCCATTCTAGAACTTTAGTGACCCCACCGTCGGGTCAGCAGTTCATTGCCAGCCCCAACAGAGCCACGGGCGTACAAGTCAGTGTTACTGAGTCAGACATGGATGACATAGAAGTGTTGAACTCGCTCGGGTTCTCTGATGATCTCGGTACGCTGACACCTTCCGCCGACGGTCTAAATGGGGCAACTTCACACATGGGCAGTTCAGTGATTAATGACATTAGTGTTTCCTCTGTCTCGGATGCCGAATCTTTTATTCACTCTCAGACAGTTGATTCTAATTGCAAGTATGTGACAACTGGAGACGTTTCAGTGACTTCTTCACCCTCATTTGGAATTATTCAAAACGGCACCATCAGTACTCTGGATGGGATGGCCTACATCAACGGCAGCTCTACAGATTTCACCACCAACTCCTCAACATCCATCACCCTTAAAGACAGTGGCATAAATGGCAACACTGGGTCATTTGTCATATCCAGTACCCCGTCTACTGGTACTTTCATCAACATTTCTAAACCCTCGTTGGGGTTCGCCGCCTCTGCCCTCCACTCCAGCTCCTACACAAATGGGGTCGGCCAAGAGGTCAAGGCTGAACCAATAACCTGTTCTTCAATGATGCTGTCTGAGATGTCAGGTCTCCAGTATGAAGATCAGGGAGATAACTCAGTGCATCTGAATGGAAGGTCATTGCTGCAATCTGTGGAGGGTTCAGAAGATTCCATCAACATGTTGTCAGATCATTTGGCCGTTCCGGAGCCTCAGGAAACGGACGGCCAATTCATGGACACAAGGGACGTGGCGCTGCCCGGCGGTGACGACCTGGGTGAGGTGGACAACAGCCTCTACCTGACGGAGGGGACCAACATTTACCAGACTGAGGACGGTACTGTGATCATTCAGAGCGCCAACGGCAACACGTACCAGCTCCAAGGCGCCCAGGGTCTGACCTTGGAAGCTGTCCAAGCCTTGCTCTCTGGTCATCTTGACCAGCTGACCGGAGAAGCAGGATCAGACAGTGTTCAGATGCTTTAACTTTAACTATATCTTTCTCCAAGTGTTGAAATTTCAATCCATTCTGGGTCACCTGAATCATTATTTTGAAATCTGCCTCCAAGAAATTGGAAAACTGTAGAGACCACCAGCAATCTGCATTTCTTCTAAGTCATGTTTTAATTCCTAGTTTAGAAAATCTATATTCCTCAACAATGGCATTGAGTCCACACAAAAAAAAGTGACTGACAAAATTGGATACTAATTGTACAGTCAGTATATCTTCAAGGTTGTGAATGAAATGGATGTTTTGAACATCTCGTCTAGGGGACAAATGGGAATTAAAATCTTGAAACTTGTTTAATGGGGCAACTTTTCATTTGCCAAAATGTTTTTTTGTTGTTTTTTTTGGAGGGTGGGTCGCGGGGGGGGGGGGGGGGGGGGCAACGTGTCTTGCCATGGTTATCATGTTGGTTCTGTAAGGGTTAATTTCTTCTGACAAGTTTCTATATATAACAACCAAATTGCCCCTGATTCCTTCTTCTCTTCAAGACAGTTATCCTCAGGATAAAGAATTTGTTACATATTGGCTGTAGTTCTTGGGTTTTGTTGTTGAAACATTTATTTACTTTGTTGACTTACACTTTGACTGTCCTTCATTTTATTCTAACAAGAAACAAAACAAAAAAAAATCTCTCGTCAGTTTATATATTGTAGTGCAACAGTTTTAAGTTGAAATAAACATATTTACATGTTGCCATGGTTTTCTTGTTATCTTACTCTTTTGGGGTTTTCTTGTTGTATTACTCTTTCTGGGTTTTCTTGTTGTTTTTTTTTTTTGTTTGTTTGAATGGGTGAAGAATTTTAGTGTTTGAAATTCACACCAACAATTCCGAGGCTATTTTTATTTTTTTTTAACCTCACAAAAAAAAAAGAATTGGCGTTGTTTATTTTCAATAATGGTTGATTAATTGTTGACACATTGTGAAATCAGAATTGCAAGCCTTCTTGTCAAAATATAAGTGACATGTGTAATGTTTTAATGGGTGTATTTTCACCGATCATTAGGCTCTCAGTGTTTTTCTTCAAAGCCAATGCATTTATCAACCCTATAATGAAATATATGGATGTATCCAATGTCCTACTGGGTGCTGTGGTCTAGCCACAGAGGGTTTCTTTACCATTCTAAAGGTATTTGGTTCTAATCCAAATAAATCTTAAGCAGAATAATGCCATTGTGTTTTTATATATGACATTATTTGGGGATATAAATATAAAAAGCGTCTTAATCAAGGTGTGCTGGCCACACAATCAATTGGCAGATTGTGGCCACATCAACTGGGGAAATGCCTTTTCTAGCCTAAATATGCACACAAACGTTTTTGAAAGACTACTTAAAATAATATTCGAAAAAGACCTGGCAATAAACATAAATAGCCATATTGGTACACTCTTGAATTTTTCTGCTGACATCTAGGAAGCGGATAATAAAATATTGACCAGTTTCAGCAAGGTATTGTGAGGCACAGGTGGTGGGGAAGGTCAGATATCTTGGGCGCTGGGTAGAAGCTTCTGATTTATAATGTCCTCCTATTCCAGTGGTTATATTCTAATTGGCTTTGGCTAATTTCAGAATTTCTGTGTTTTGATTAGCAGGACTATTTTACTATCCTCACGTATAGTCTACAATATGGTTTGTAACAAGCGTGTACAGAGTTAAAATTCTGCCTTTTCTCAAAATGAGACGTGGGACTTGCATTTTCACCCATGCAGTGGCCGTTGTTCAAGGACGAACGTGGAATTGTGTATGGTGTCATTGAAATACCCACTTTTTCTTTCCAATTATTTAATACAAGTTTATTCAGAAATGGCTAAATGTGTAATAACATCACAGAAAAAAGAAAATCATCCTGAATTTACAAGAACCATACATAAGAACCTGAATCCCTATAATATGCTAGTCCTTCCATACCCCAAAGTCACTGTAACAGCAGTAGATACAAGTTATGGAGATGGGAGACTTTAGAAAACTCTTCAGAATCTACATAGATAGAACACATTTCCGACAAGAAGTAGGTTACTACTAGATCGAATTCGTCTGGCTGTGCCGACTGTGTGTGGCTGGTATCACAACTCGTATGCAGACTTATCTCTACGACACTTCAACTTCGTCTACATAAAGTAAGCATAAGTAGGCCTATAGTCTATCACGACAACTAGTCTAACGCGATGCGACAGTTCGTCTGTCGGGACATTTCGTCTATCCTACCAGATGAAAATTCGGTAGACGAAGTGTCTGTAACTTAGAGCTTGTATAGCCTACGTTTAGTCTGTAGATGAAGTGTCTGCAAACGAGCTGTCGCAATAGATGAAGTGTAGGCTATTAAGCTTATATATAATATGGAAAAAAATATCAGGTTTTTTAAGTTTGGGAATAATAATTAGGCTATAAGAGTTTTAGCCTAAAGTTTGAGTAAGTTTGTGAATTTCAATAGAATATTGTGATAAATTATTTTGTTTAAATTTTTGTTTTAATTAAGTTAAGGAGACATAAACTCCCAGCACTTAAAAAAAAATAGATTGGCCTTTACGATCTCTACAAGAACAGGCCTACGCAAAAAAACAACCACAAATAAAATGTATTATCTATGTCTAAAGCGTTCTCCTACGGTACAGGGCCCACAACTCTTCAATATATTAATAAATAAATAGCCCACTTTTTGTTATTTTAAATGCAAAGTCTTAGCTTGATTGCGTAACAAATTTAAAATAACCATTTCAATGTTTATTGTCATATTGAGTTTACGTAAAATATAAAAGAAGATAATAGGGCAGATTGACTATAGTCTATAGTGACATAAATGATGTATGCGGCTGGTCCTGCGGTTAGTTTACCGGACTGTCAACTAACACGTCGCGGGTTCTATCCTTACCGCCCTGCAGGAGTTTTTGGCCTATTCTTATCTTATCTTATACATTACAGACGCTCCTTCTATAAAGAAGATTATTGCGTCCTACGCTCATCCGTGGTCCGAGTCTAGTCTTGCATTTTTATTAATGTTTTAAATGATGTTAAGTTACTGGTTTTCCTGGTTTGTTCCTTCTAGAAGGAACGTCTGTAATTTTCTAAGATAAGACATTAGGCCTATAATTATAGTCGATTATATCTAAATTAGACTATAGTGACTATAGGCTAGCTATGGCATGGCTATAGAATAGATAGGCCTGCCCGGCTATAGGCCTATATCCTATATAGGATATCGGGGCCTAGGCTACATGTAATAAGATTTGACAATACTCTATATAGCCTATTATATTATATGGGAATCCCAAAGCAAGCAGTGTATATAACGCCCCAATGGAGAACGCCTATGGTAGAGGCTGTTGGGAGATGACAAAGAGGTCCTAAGTTCCTCAAAGAAACTAAAGAATAATTGAATGGGACGGTGACGAGACTCTATAATGTAACAATGTTTAACACTGGCCTATGAAATTAAAAGCACACCGGCTCTTACCGGAAATGAAAGAAATATACATAAACAGTAAGCGAGTGTAAAGTTAAAAGAGAAAAAAAGAACGAAGCGCGCGGGTTGATCCAGTTGGAATTGCTTGTGAATATTTGAAGAAATGGGGGTAATTTGCTCATTGCACTTTAATATTTCCATTCCAAGTTTATTTAATAAGAAACGTGGAAAATGTAATAATGTTCAGAATAAATAATAGTTGGTTTGAGTCTTGATTACACTACAAATCATTAACCGAGATTAGCAGTCGCTGCCAGTGGCAGTGAACTGAAAGTACAGCTTAACTTAAGTTTTAAGTTAAACCATAACTTATTAGTAGAAGAAGTACCGGTACTAAAGATAGTAGAAGTTAGGGTAGTACTAGTAGGTATAGGCCGTATAGGATGACAGTTGTAATTAAAAGTACCTAGACTATACTATACATATACCCGGTATAGTTCTAGTTCTGGGCACAATAATATAATAAAATAATAAATAAGAATAAGAATATTTTACATTTAAAGTTAAAGCCTAGAATCCTAGAATCACTAAGAATTAAAATAGTATAGGCCTGTGTAACTTATATCTAACGAATGAGTCGAATGGATCAAAGTCAAACTTCACTGATTTTCTTTTACTTTCCCATATTTATATGATATCAATCATTAGGGCAGGTTTCACAATATAAGGATTTCAAAAGTTCCCTTTTTTTTACAAAAAAATATTTAAAGCTTTATTACTGCATTATATAACATTTTAAAGCCTAGAAACTGAGGAATCCGAATATGAAGGTTAGAAAATCAGCTGACTTTCCAATGTTTTATAGTTAATAATTTTAAGATCGGGAAATTTCGTCGGCAGGATTGTTGCCGGCGTTAAAAAATACACAAGACTAAACAGCTGCAAAATATTATTAAAACCTACAATATTTTTATTTTTTTATTTTTATGAAAAATAAACTTATAAAACGTAAAATGTCATCGTTTGTGTTGTATTTTGTTATTAATTTCACAAATTAACTAATAATTTTGCATCCTGGGGTCATAAGCCAGAGGTTGCTTTGAAACTCGGAAATAAACAAAATGGTGGCCATTTTGTTCTTAAAACGTTGTGTTAGTGAAAAGCGTGGAGAGATATGTTTTTTACGTTTAAACAATTACCGTTCGCGTAAATTTCGTTTTAAAACATTTAATAATATTGCTGTGTTTATTTAAATCGTAATTTAGAACTTGGAAATCCAAAATAAAATGCGTAATAGCGTTTTAGAGTAAATAATTGGTAACGGCCGAGCGGCGTGGTCCTCTGCTGTATTCAACGCAACCTGGATGCCACATATCTCGCAGACACGGGTAAAATATTAATATTAAATTGAAAAAAGTATTTATTGAGTCGGCAAATGTATCAAATAGAACAAAACGGCCATCTGATTGGATTTATATGTTAAAACTAACTCGAGCGCATTTGAAAATTAACGAAAAATCGATTCAAATTTGTGTGTTTCACGTAAAATTCTGCCTCCCGATCACGTTTTCGTAATGAACATCTATGATTTAGTGGGGTATAAAATGAAATTTGTGGCAGAATATTTAAAAATAATGCCGTATTTATGAATAAATATATATTTGGGTTAAATTTGGAGAGTTTTAGAAATCTACAGCGACTTATATATTTTTAGATCGAGTTTTAGGCCTAGCGCCGTGAATGGAGAAAAACATACAGAAGCGGCGTAAAAAAATAAGAGATTTAAAATAAATATTTAAAAAAAAAATAAACATCTGTAACGACTTTCAATGCAAGTGTAGCATATTATAACATGTGTGTAAATGAAAAACATTCAGAAATCGTGTAAATTTTGATTTTATATACTTTTAATTAAAACTTTAAAAGTAGGTACAAAAAAAGGGGAATTGGGATCTGCAAGATCGATTACGTGGAACACCATAAAAAATATAATAAACAACACTAAAATAAAATAAAAACTCACAACATTGATTTTGCTGATACTTTTATTACATATAAAGACAAACATGTAAAAAAGAAAACATTTTATACATAAATTTTTTTTTTTTTCAAATATTGAAAAAAAGGTAACTTTTTGGTGGCCATTTTGTGAAACCTGCCTTAGGCACTATAGTCACTATAGTATAGGCTATAGACTATAGGTACTATAGGGGCTATAACTATAGGAATAGGACTTTTGACTCAGTAAACTTAGCTTAGCCCTCTAACTCTAAGCTTACGTTTGTTATTTGTGTAGTGTAGTCGTATCAGTAGTAGGCCTAGTGTTATAAGTACTGCCACCTCTATTTACCGGTATATCAAAGCCAGTTCTCAAAGCTATTCATGTCCTCTAATTTCAAATCAAATCAAATTATTTTTGAATTACTAAAGGCTATAAAAACCAACTTCTGTTTTACACAAAAATGCACACCTGTCACCTGTCATCTGCATCTTCTCTTTCTCTGCATTTTAATATATACAAATATAAGTTTGACAAGCAGAGAAAAACTCTTTGCGCCAATTTGTATAAATATGGGATTTGTGCCCAGAAGTGGAGTGCATTTATCTGTTAAATGTACCAGGATAATAATCTGTATCTAGATACAAGTACCATGTATCTGGAATGTGTGCCTGAGATTTATGCCTGATACAAGTATCTCATTGAAAACATAGCTTTAGACTTGAGAGTTATTTATGCTTAGGCCTATAAATTATAAATTTTAATTTAGGTTATATTATATATTTTAATGGTCTTATGTTTTATGTATCTGGTAATATTAATATACAATATGAAGAAAAGAAAAGGTTTCTTAAACTTAAAAACTGAAAACAAAGCATTTTTATACATTTTCTCTTTTTTTTTTTAAATAGAGAAAATCATCATCAAAAGCAAAAGAAAAGAAACTTAAGAAAAAAGAGGTCAGTTAATTATTTAATGTTTACCATTTTACATTATGAAAGCATATGTTGTTATATTTTCTAATATTAGTTTAGTCTTGTAAATTGTAGTAATATTTCTAATCTGAATCGGGATAAAAAAAACTTTGTACCTTATACTAAAAGTTGTATTATTTTTTTTCAAATTTATATTCTGTTTTATCTAAGCTTTTTTTTTAATTATTTAAATTTCTGGTGCTTTTCCCATTTAAAGAAATAATCTTGACATTGATGTTATTTTTCACTAGGAAATAGCCAAAATATCAGCTTTATATGCAAAAGTTGAAGCAGCAAATAAGGTACAATTTGTTGAATTTCATGTTAATTATTGTACTAGTAACTAGGTCTGTTTTGAGTATTTCTCTAGGGATTTTAAAAACAATTATAACTATTGTAATAATACTTTAACACTTTAGACGTTAAATTGGAGACGAGTGCGCAGCGCAATCGGCTAGCGCACAGAAGATCCTGAGTTTTAATCCTGGTAAAGGCTAGGATTTGTTCCTGGGTCAGGAGGATGTCCCCGCGTCTACCCAGATATGATGGGTACCTGACCCTAGTTAGGTTAAAGTAAAGGTGGCTGTGCATTGTGATGACCACACAATCTCATAGTATGATTAGTATGCAGTGGCCACAGAAACTGATGAACACTGCTTCACCGGCCCTTTGGATCAATTTGGTCTGACGTGATACTTTACGTTTTTTCAATAGACTTTAAATTAGAGATGTTTTTTTCTCACTTTGCTGACATGAAAACTAAACACACTCTTGTAAAAATGTATTTTAGTTTAATGATAAAAATATTCTTAAAGTCATTGCTAGTCAAATTATAAAATGTGAGGCTTTAAAGTGAAATATTGTTGGGCTGTTATTTGGTTTCAATTAAAAGTTTACAACTCACACACATCGTCCCCTCAGTATAATCTTGTGTTCTATATCATCAGACTATAGTTTTGAGAAAAATTAATGTTGAAGTTTTTAGAATTCTTAAAGATTGTAGTTACAACAAAAACAAAGACTATTTGATAAATTGTTGAAAAAGTAGAGAAGATTATAATACATAGATAAGTGGAGATATGACAGAATGTTGTTATTTTCATATAATATTATATACCGTATAGGTTTTCGGGAAAAAAATAATTGTGTTTAGAACACTTACCAAGGTAATACTGAGTGGACATTAAACCGAAGCAAGTTCTTTAAAACTAGCATAGTCACACAGAATCATAAAATATTATAAAAATACTGATTTTTCGTTTTTCTGTTTCTTCATAACTTTGTCAATAAAAATAAAAATGTATTAACAGCTTGATGATCCTCTGGCCATTTTCCCTGTTTTCAAGAAGTATGAAAGAAACGGGTAATTATAAATATATATTTTTTAGAACATGCCTACTATTGAAAGAAAAGGACAAAGTTAAAATAAAGCATTGAAAATATTATAAATGATGCATTTGTTTTATTATCTGACTGTATAATATACATATCGGTATGTGATTCTTTCTAATTTGCAGGCTGAACGTTAGTTTTGAAACAAAACGTGTGAAAGATCTGGATGAGCAGGCAGTCAACTGGGCGTTTGAACTCACAAAATCAAATATGAAAACCTTGTGAGCTATTTTTATAAATTATATTATTTTGATTCTATTATGGACGTTTGAATTTTAATATAGAGATACTGTGAGATTCTTATGTGAATGGATTTAAGTTGTTTAATCATTGCATATGTACTTTTCAATGTTTAAATGATTTGTTTATTTTGTAATCAGTCTCATTTAAAACTCAAGAAACAGGGTAGTTAAAATTAGACAAGTGTAAGCAGTGCTTTTTTTGTGACGGTACGCACAATGTGGGGAAAAATTATTACTATTCTTGTATTTTATTAATTATTAATTTATTATATTATTAATTTAATTTAGTATATTTGCAGTTGTGATTTAGCTTTTTAGTGTAAGCTTAACAGTTTCTGCATAATAAAAAAAAAGTTATTTTAAAAATGTTCAGATAAAATAATAATATACCATTTTTAATGTTTTCAGTTGTTTACATTGTGTATTCAATAACGGTTACTTAAACTTAAATGAGTTTGTGGAATTAATTTAAAAAAAACAAGAAAAAATAAGCAGTAAAAAAAAAATATATGATTGTTACTGTTACTTAGACCTCCAATAAAATCACTGTGCTGGGTAGGCTAATTACTGAAACTTTCTCATGTGATTCATCTTCTTTTTACTCAATATTGGTCAATGCGGGGTTCAAACAACAGGGCCTGGAGCTATGGTGACTCAATTACTATTACATATTGATTTCCAAGGTCTTTCGATCTTCCGCACAGTTTTGTGTTGGTGTAGGTCTGCTGTAGTTAGAACCATTTGTGTGCCGGTTAAATAAGACTTAGTACATGCTAAGTACTAAAAATTTATATGGGGCATGGTGGCCGACCAGCAGCGCGTTTGGCTGGCGTACGGATGGTTCTGGGTTCGAATCCTGGTGATTTGTTCTCCAGTCTGGAAGATGTCCCAGAGTCTACCCAGCTCTGATGGGTACCTGACATGAGTTGGGGTAAAGTTGGCTGGACATTGTGATGGCCACACAATCCCTGAGTATGCAGTGGCCACAGAAACTTGTGAACGCTGATTCATAAGCCCTATGTATTATTTGGGTCAGTCGGTCAGATACTTGGACTTACTAACAAAATATACTTTATTTTCATCTTTTTTTTATTAGGTATGAAATGAGTGAATGGGGCTGGAAAGATAGAGAGAAGATGGAAGAAATGACAGAAGAGAAAGCTTGGTACCTGATGGCCTATGATCAGGATGGTCGGCCAGTGGCCTTCAGCCATTTCCGCTTTGATGTTGAGGTTGACACAGAAGTCTTATACTGGTGACTGTGCAGAACATTTTTATTTCATGGTGTTTAGTTTTAAATGTTAATGGAGTCACACACTGCCTGTAACTTTTATATTTTATACCAATCACTCACACATTGAATTTTTTAAACCAATCACACTTGATTTAAATTAAATCTTAAATAAAATATAGTTTTATATGGTACCAGTACCCTGCATGTTATCACAACATGACAAATTTGGAATCACTCTCTACAAATAAAAATATAATACAATTTTAATCACAATTTATGAATTTTGTAAAGAAATGAAAATTTACAAGTGTAACATTAAAAAATACCTGTGATCAGACTTGTGTGATGCCATTAATAGCTGATTATAAAAAAGACTTTGTGAATCCTTGAATATAATTATTATATAGTGAAGAAATATTTTTTGTTTTTCTATTACCCTTTAGATTTGATTAGTTCTTTTTTACTTATTTAAAAAACTTCTTAAATCTTTAATTTCTGTATTACGATGGTATTTCTTATTGTATTTAAATCTGCCATGGCACTCGTGTTCATTTCTTTCTTTTTTTTTCAATTCTCTCCAGCTATGAGATCCAGCTAAGTCCAGAAGTTCGTAAAAAAGGTCTTGGTAAATTTATGATGCAAATTTTGGAACTAATGGCAAACAAGTAAGGCTTTTGTATCTTTCATTTGCCTAAAATAAAATAAAAACAAGCTTATGGATAAAATTACAAAACAAATTTGAACTCCAACAATATTAGTAACTAGCCATTTTGGATTTGCTTTTTTTATTTGTGCTTCCATAATAAAAGCTTTAAAGTCTCATTATTTTATTATATTATTTAAAATGACATCAGAGTTGTTTCTAATGAGAATAATTATTAATTTTTTCAGGTATGAAATGAAGAGTGTCATGTTAACAGTTTTCAAACACAATAATTCTGCCCATGAATTTTTCATCAACAAATTAAAGTGAGTAAAAATATGAGACTTTTTTTTCAAGATGTATTAATATTAATGGTTTTTGTTATTTGAACCAACATAGATGAAAGCATATAGGAAATAGTAACTGTCTCTTTTATTACTTGAGGTATTGCGTGGATGATAACATGGTGAAAATAATTAATGTTAATGTTTAATTGTTGGATGATAATATTAATTGATAACAAAACATGGTGGAAATCATTAAAGCAAATTGTTAATTGTTTGAAGGTATTCCATGGATTGACTTGGTGAAAAAAGTTAATGTAAATGTTTGTTTTATTGTTTGTAGGTACTCAGTGGACGAACTTTCACCTGAGCAAGGTATCTACGATGAAGAGGATTATTCCTACCAGATCTTGAGTAAACTTACAAAGGCCGGGCGTGATGCTGTGGCAGTCCACGGCGCCTGTGCCAAGTCCTGCTGCTCTGCAAGTCACTGACAATGACACACGAACATGTCGACAAAGCATATCACTGACATTTTGTTTATTAACTTGTGCCACTGACAGATCCAAAGTGTGTGGATATGCCGTTTGGTGTTTCCTTTTTTTTTTTCAAAATAATTTTCAAACACCTAAACTTGTGGAGGTGATGAATTAGTATATACTTCTGATAGCATGGTTGGGCCACTGGGCTTATGGTTGAGTGTGGTTGAATGCGAAACAAAGGTATGAAAGATTTTGCGATAGATATAAAAGGAATGAATTTCTAGTAATTTTTTGTGTGTGATGCAGATTTCACATGTTATTGTCATTTACAAAAATTTTTTTACACTGTTTACAAATTCATCTAATACAATAATTTTAGATCATTCTATCTGGTTATATTTCAATCTTAAATCATATTTCATATATTAAAAAAAACTTTTTCATGTTTTAATAAACAATCAACAGACTCTCACATTATAATTATTGTGTACCTCATGTCACATTCTGTCCTGTTAATAAAATAAATATAATGGAAACAAAAAAAACAATATGGTTCTTAATCAAAATGTTAACAGTCAGACATACTGCCTTTCTCATACATTCATTAATTGTGTATATATAGCTAACCTAGGCTAAGTAGAAATTAGAAATGGTTTGGTTTGAAGTGAACAACCGATGTCATTATGTGTACAGGTACCTATTTCAAGGTTAATCAACTTACTAGAAAGTATTAGCTAGCTTTATTTATGTATTCCAATGTAAATTTATTTTTCTTTTGATAACCTAAGTTTGTGGCTAATTATTGTAAAATGTTCATTACATGCATTCTGGAAATGGAATGGATTGTTTACCACGGGGGAGGGATGGGACTTTTACCCACATGTTTTAGTTTGATTTGAAATAATTTGGTGTCATGGTGGAGCTTCTTTGTTTGAAACATAGGGAGCTGAGGTTTGTTTGATGGTAGTTGAGTGTCATTAATAAATCTAAAAAAATAATAGATCCAGTGTCATGGTCTTTTTTCATCAGGTTTGATTTTCTTCTATGTATACTAATAGCCTTTTAATAGACAATTTAATTAAAAAGATTAAAAATGAACCATAAACATTTTTCTTCGTTTATTTTTCCATCAAAATTGTATTAATTAGCAATAATTAGCATTATATTTTATAATATTATTCAACACTTACGTTTTTTCATTATATAGGTTTAATTATCTTTAAAAAAAAAACTGAGCTCATAGTACAAAAAATGCTTAACAATGGGTACAAATTTAAGAAATTGTAAAAAAATATACAAAGTCAGATAATATTTAACTTTTAAGATGGGATACAGACAGAGCGATCACTACGTCTGCAAACCAGCAAAACAAAATACATAGTTTCAAACACTTATCAAAATGCATGTCTGTAACTGTAACATTTTAGTTAAAATGACTGAGTAACCAAAGAAGTAGTAACTTATCAAAATGCATGTCTGTAACATGTTAGTTAAAATGACTGAGTACCGTAACCAAAGAAGCAGTAACTTATCAAAATGCATGTCTGTAACATGTTAGTTAAAATGACTGAGTAACCAAAGAAGCAGTAACTTATCAAAATGCATGTCTGTAACATGTTAGTTAAAATGACTGAGTAACCAAAGAAGTAGTAACTTATCAAAATGCATGTCTGTAACATGTTAGTTAAAATGACTGAGTAACCAAAGAAGTAGTAACTTATCAAAATGCATGTCTGTAACATGTTAGTTAAAATGACTGAGTAACCAAAGAAGTAGTAACTTATCAAAATGCATGTCTGTAACATGTTAGTTAAAATGACTGAGTAACCAAAGAAGTAGTAACTTATCAAAATGCATGTCTGTAACATGTTACCGTAGTTAAAATGACTGAGTAACCAAAGAAGAAAAGGTTTAATAGGTATTCCTTTGTGTGTTCTAGTCTAGCCCTTACTTTAATACTTTATAAGTTTATAGGCCTACTGCACTTTTAATTTATATTAAAGTCTTTAATATCATATATATATCACTAACTCACTCAGTGCCGGATGACGCTTGGCTTTGGACTTATATATTATTTAAATTGTGGCTTGAAGCGCGAGATGATGTTTCTAAGTTTAGGCCTCTAGTCGAGTCTATTCTTTAGGTCCCGTTAACATCATACCTTAATTCTCCACTACCAGTAACATATTCATATAGAGACATATTTGAGTCAAACCATGCTAGGACAAACATTATTCAAACATAATATGTACCAGTAATCACTAAATCAGTAGTTGAAATTATTAAACAGGAACCAGGAGCACCGATCTATAAAAAGTGGATTGGATTCATGATCTATGAACATAGTCTATTTAAGTCTATACTATAATAATATGCCAGTGACGAGCCAAACAAGCAGACTGGCTGACCCTACTTTACTAACATTAGCTTATATTACTTAGAACTAACAGTACCTTAACACTATATAAATATAAGACATATCTATTTGGTATTGGTATGTTATTTTTTGTAAATTAGAAAAGCAAAATTGTTTAAAAAATCCCACACACTTTCACTGCATATGACTCGTCTAATGAACTTATAATTTGCATTTTTTAAATATTTAATAGAATTTGATTCTCTGTTAAATTGATATATAAATTAATTATACATGAAGTTGATGAGTAAATGATAAATTAATTAATTAATTTTTATGTTGTTGTTTTTTAGCTCCTTATGCAAAATGTGACAAATTGACAAAACACCATTTTTAAGACAATAAATATCAATATATTTTAGTTGTTGCACTCCTGAGAAAAATTGTGTTTGTTTTCTATATAGTATGTTGTATATATTTAAAAGGAGATAGGTGCAGGAAAAAAATAAGGGTCTTTAGTTTGCCATAAAAAGTAAACGTAGAACAAAAAATTTAAAATATATATAGTATATTATTATAATATATATAACTTTCTTAATATTTGACATCGGCATTCAGTAATAAATTTAATGTTTGCAGTCTTGGATCTTTCATTTCAAACACACACAAATTTTCTTTTCTTGGGTTGAAAAATTGGTTTGGACTACCTAATGTTAAGCACAAATATTACAAGCACAATAAGTTCAACAAGCTTAAAAACAATTTAAAACCGAAACAGTTTATTAGAGAAACAAAGTTTTAATTACACTAAATTATGATTAGGAAAAAAAAATCATAACTGACATTTAAGATATTATTTCCTTTTTTTTCTACATACATTTTTGAAACAGGGCATACCAGTAAAAGTATATTTATATTTAGTCTTACAAGGACATATTCACAACTGTCACATAGTTGTGCTGGTACATGTAAAATTAAAATAGCAAAATACTCAACCTTTCAAAAATATAGCTCACTGACACCATTAAACTCATCATTCTAGTTCTAGTCTTCTAAAAAAAATTAAATACTTTGGCATCTCTGGTCCCTTACATCAGTGGATTCAGGACTTTCTTATAGGCAGAGAACAAACAGTGATAATAAATGGCTCTAAGTCATCACCAATAACTGTAAACTCAAGAGTGCCACAAGGAACTGTTCTAGGGCCCCTACTATTTCTAATTTATATTAATGATCTACCAAATTGCATCAACACAGGAACAAAGGTAAGATTATTTGCAGATGATTGCATAATTTATAGAATAATAAAGACAGGAAAAGATAGTGAACTTCTACAAAAAGACCTAGATGAACTACAAAAATGGGAATCAAACTGGAGTATGTCTTTTCACCCAGAAAAATGCCAACTAATAAGGGTATCCAAGAAAAAGAAACAAATAATAGCAAACTACTTCATTCATGGTAAAGAACTAACTCAAACTAGCAATGCTAAGTATCTAGGAGTAATAATAAATGATAAGTTATCTTGGAACCCTCATATTGATGAAGTAATTAAAAAATCAAACAAAACATTAGGGTTCATAAAAAGGAACTTTTACAAATGTAATAAGAATATAAAACTAAAATGCTATCTCACATTAGTTAGGCCTATACTAGAATATGCAGGATCTGTATGGGACCCATCAACTAAAGAAAACATTAAAAAATTAGAACATATTCAAAAAAGAGCTGCAAGGTTCATAACTAGTGAATATTCCCAATTGACAAGAGTAACACCATTAGTCAAATCACTAAACCTAGAAACACTAGAAGACAGAAGGGCAAAGAGTAAAGTAGTAATAATACACAAGGCATTAAACTCTAATTTAGAAATACAACCCAATAACAACCTGTTGCAAAGCTCAGATAAACATAAAGACAAAAAAACTTTCCTTATCCCCTATGCAAGAACAAATGCATATCAGTACTCTTTCTTCCCGGGTTGCCTGAACAAACCAGGAAAACCAGTAACTTAACATCATTTAAAACATTAATAAAAAAGCAAGACTAGACTCGGACCACGGATGAGCGTAGGACGCAATAATCTTTTCTATAGAAGAGAGCGTCTGTAATGTATAAGATAAGATAAGCTTTCTCTTTCAAAAAATTCTTCATAACAAAGGTCTTATTTAAGAGTCTTTAATCCAGAAGGTATTTTTTTATGATGTTTTAAACTATCACTTAGAGAAAATTCTTTACTACATACCTATGTCACATTTAAATATTTTTATCTATATGACTCCACATATGTTGTTTGATATTGCTTAAGGCAACAAATCTCTTATTACAAAAAACACATTGAAAGAGGCATTCTACTACATGATATTTTAGATGTTTTTTTAAGCTTCCTCTTTGAAAAAATTCTTTACTACATATGTCACATTTAAAAGGCTTAATTCCAGAATGTATTCTTTGATGTTGTTTTAAGTTTCCACTTTGAGAAAATTCTTTACTACACATGTCACATTTAAAAGGCTTAATTCCAGAATGTATTCTTTGATGTTGTTTTAAGTATCCACTTCGAGAAAATTCTTTACTACACATGTCACATTTAAAAGGCTTTAATCCAGAATGTATTCTTTGATGTTTTTTTAAGCTTCCACTTTGAGTAAATTCTTTACTGCATATGTCACATTTAAAAGGCTTTAATCCAGAATGTATTCTTTGATGTTGTATGAAGTCTCCACTTCGAGTAAATTCTTTACTACATATGTCACATTTAAAAGGCTTTAATCCAGAATGTATTCTTTGATGTTCTTTTAACCTTCCACTTTGAGAAAATTCCTTACTACAAATGTCACATTTAAAAGGCTTTAATCCAGAATGTATTCTTTGATGTTGTTTTAAGTTTCCTCTTAGAGAAAATTCTTTACTACAAAAATTACATTTAAAAGGCTTTAATCCAGAATGTATTCTTTGATGCTGTTTTAAGTTTCCACTTTGAGTAAATTCTTTACTGCATATGTCACATTTATAAGTATAACTAAAAGGCTTTAATCCAGAATGTATCCTTTCATGACGTTTTAAGTGTCCACTTTGAGTAAATTCTTTACTACATATCTTACATTTAAAAGGCTTTAATCCAGAATGAATTATTTCATGCCGTTTTAAAAGACTGCTGTGAAAAAATTCTTTACTGCATATGGAACATTTAAAAGGGTTTAATCCAGAATGTATTCTTTGATGCTGTTTTAAGCTTGCACGCCAAATAAATTCTTTACTACATAGGTCACATTGAAATAGTTTGGAATCTGTATGAATCCATAAGTGTAGTTTTAAATTTTTAATGGCAACATATCTCTTATTACAAATCACACATTGAAAGAAGCATTCTACTACATGACATTTTAGATGTTTTTTTAATCTTCCTCTTTGACAAAATTCTTTATTACACATGTCACATTTCAAAAGCTTTAATCCAGAATCCATTCTTTGATGTTGTTTTAAGATTTTACCCTCAGAAAATGCTCTACCACATATGTCACATGTAAAATGATTTTATCCAGAATTGTGTTATTTAAAGTTCTACGTTGAGAAAATTCTCATTTAAGTCACATTTAAAAGGCTTTAATCCAAAGCGCTTTCTGTGATGTGGTTTTATATTACCACATAAAGGTTTGCGTCCTGAAGTTTCAACCCAGAATGGACTTTTTTGAAGAAAATTCTTTATTACATGTAGCACATGAAAATATTTTTTTAATCTGTAGGCCTATAATTTCAGAATATGTTTTTAAATAATTTAAGCCAACACATTTTTTTATTCCAAGATCAAACATTGAAATGATATCTTTGGTCTTTCTTTAAATAGTTTTTTCTATGAATGAATACACCAGTAGTAATCTGAAAAATTGAAGTAAAAAAAATGACTCATTACAAATCAAACAAAGTCTTTTCTCATCAATGCATTCATTGTTATTTTTTACAACATTCACCATGAAAAAGTGCTTTACACACAGATTTAAACTTATTAAATTTCTCTTTTCCAGAATGCTTTTTTAATGATGTTTAAGTTCAAGTCTTTTGTTGAAATTGTGTATTAATGTTGGGTGCAAATGTAAGTTATGTCCCTTGTTTCACTACCGGTACTTTCAATCATATTGCATTACAATTAGGGATGTTAAAACCGGTTATTTTTCAAAACCGGTTTTTGGTTCTATAAAACCGGATTTCTTTTTCCCCTGCCCCCCCCCCCCCTACCTCACGCAATGTCACAAGTCATAGGCCAGAATAGCCAAATGTGCATAGTTTTGTAGATAGCCTATATTTGAGAAATAGACTAGTACATACAAACTTAATTAGTGTTTGCAGGGCATTCAAGGGATTGTTTTGTGTGAATACAATATGATTTTGTACACTTTACCATGAAATTCTTTAGAACTTAAAAAAAATTTGGGCTAATTGATTAAGACAGATAAAAGCTTTCAATAGTGATAATCAAATTTCCGATTATCTTTGACCATAATATTAAGAAGCATATGAAAAGGATGGCAATGTTAATCCAGGATCCTTTGTACGCAGATGCATACGCAATCCAGTGGTACTGCCACCTCTCCGGCTTATCTGTTGGGAATTACACTGAGACATCAACGTTAAAAAAGTTTTTCTAAATTTTCCCACTCAAAGGATTGATTTATTCTACTAGCCATATCAAAAGTGTTTTTCTATAAACTAAGACAAATATAATTTATCGTCAAAGTGAATATGAGAGAAATGACATTTGATGGTACTTGTTATGTCACCAGAAAAGAAATTCATAACTAAATACTGCACTTCCCCGCTAATAATAAAATGTATACAATGATCAAACAAATAGTTATTTTTTTTTACACAAAGCAGCTAGTTAGACAAATAGATGTGTCACAGTGCACCCTCACACATATATATATATACAGAATTGATAGATATAATCATTTAATCAATCTAAATTAAAGCTAAAATATATTTACCTTTAAAATAAATTTTCTATAAAATAGCTTTAACCTTCACTGTACTGTTATTTTCCATCTTCTACCTTGAGGGTGGAATCTGCCTGTATATATTTATCTATAAAAAAATAAATAATATGAACAATATTATAAAACTTTGCAATCAGGAGTAGTCAAGTGGTTCATAACAGTATTATTTGAACATTACTACACATTGTGGACATAGTCACCCGGCCCAACATACCAAATCTCCTGGGTTCGAATCACGGTGATGGCTAGGATTTTCTAATCAAATTAGTATTGTTGAAATTTATTTAACAAATGCATCTTTCCTTTTATCACAATATAATGGAGAAAAGTCAACTTAATCACTTAATTTACAGGAAGTAAAAAGTTATTTAAAAATGAGCCAAAAGCATGCAATCAAAATAAAATGACCACTTGATAAGTCAATGTGAATGTGGTATTGAGTGTATGGTGAAAGTAAAATCAAAATAAAATGACCACTTGATAAGTCAATGTGAATGTGGTATTGAGTATTGAGTGTATGGTGAAAGTAAAATCAAAATAAAATGACCACTTGATAAGTCAATGTGAATGTGGTATTGAGTGTATGGTGAAAGTAAAATCAAAATAAAATGACCACTTGATAAGTCAATGTGAATGTGGTATTGAGTATTGAGTGTATGGTGAAAGTAAAATCAAAATAAAATGACCACTTGATAAGTCAATGTGAATGTGGTATTGAGTGTATGGTGAAAGTAAAATCAAAATAAAATGACCACTTGATAAGTCAATGTGAATGTGGTATTGAGTATTGAGTGTATGGTGAAAGTAAAATCAAAATAAAATGACCACTTGATAAGTCAATGTGAATGTGGTATTGAGTGTATGGTGAAAGTAAAATCAAAATAAAATGACCACTTGATAAGTCAATGTGAATGTGGTATTGAGTATTGAGTGTATGGTGAAAGTAAAATCAAAATAAAATGACCACTTGATAAGTCAATGTGAATGTGGTATTGAGTATTGAGTGTATGGTGAAAGTAAAATCAAAATAAAATGACCACTTGATAAGTCAATGTGAATGTGGTATTGCGTGTATGGTGAAAGTAAAATCAAAATGCAAGGCTAGACTCAAAACATGGATAGATGTAGGATGCAATAATTGAATAATCTTCTTTGTAGAAGAGATTATCTGATAGATAAGATAAAAGGTTTATGTAATTCTGTATTTGCTTTCATGATAAATCTATATATAGAATAGCCATGGCCCAGAGCCTATCCACAGCCATTGTGAGCATGGCCAGCAGCTGCATATACCAAAACTTCATTTCTAAATTATACTTAATACTCTATTTAATAATAAGTAGGCTAGATATGTGAATTTCCAATGTTTACATCACAAATTTGTTGTGAAAAAACTGTTCCCAGTTTTTGCAAATTTGTTTGATTGTGGTGCATTTGAAAATGTATTTCAGTGTATAATTTGATAAGTTCGCACTGGATTGAATTTTTCATAAAATAATACTTATTTTCCTTATCAAACTTATCAAAATGCATGTCTGTAACATGTTAGTTAAAATGACTGAGTAACCAAAGAAGTAGTAACTTATCAAAATGCATGTCTGTAACATGTTAGTTAAAATGACTGAGTAACCAAAGAAGCAGTAACTTATCAAAATGCATGTCTGTAACATGTTAGTTAAAATGACTGAGTAACCAAAGAAGCAGTAACTTATCAAAATGCATGTCTGTAACATGTTAGTTAAAATGACTGAGTACCGTAACCAAAGAAGTAGTAACTTATCAAAATGCATGCCTGTAACATGTTAGTTAAAATGACTGAGTAACCAAAGAAGTAGTAACTTATCAAAATGCATGTCTGTAACATGTTAGTTAAAATGACTGAGTAACCAAAGAAGCAGTAACTTATCAAAATGCATGTCTGTAACATGTTAGTTAAAATGACTGAGTAACCAAAGAAGCAGTAACTTATCAAAATGCATGTCTGTAACATGTTAGTTAAAATGACTGAGTAACCAAAGAAGCAGTAACTTATCAAAATGCATGTCTGTAACATGTTAGTTAAAATGACTGAGTAACCAAAGAAGCAGTAACTTATCAAAATGCATGTCTGTAACATGTTAGTTAAAATGACTGAGTAACCAAAGAAGCAGTAACTTATCAAAATGCATGTCTGTAACATGTTAGTTAAAATGACTGAGTAACCAAAGAAGTAGTAACTTATCAAAATGCATGTCTGTAACATGTTAGTTAAAATGACTGAGTAACCAAAGAAGCAGTAACTTATCAAAATGCATGTCTGTAACATGTTAGTTAAAATGACTGAGTAACCAAAGAAGCAGTAACTTATCAAAATGCATGTCTGTAACATGTTAGTTAAAATGACTGAGTAACCAAAGAAACAGTAACTTATCAAAATGCATGTCTGTTACATGTTAGTTAAAATGACTGAGTAACCAAAGAAGCAGTAACTTATCAAAATGCATGTCTGTAACATGTTAGTTAAAATGACTGAGTAACCAAAGAAGCAGTAACTTATCAAAATGCATGTCTGTAACATGTTAGTTAAAATGACTGAGTACCGTAACCAAAGAAGCAGTAACTTATCAAAATGCATGTCTGTAACATGTTAGTTAAAATGACTGAGTAACCAAAGAAGCAGTAACTTATCAAAATGCATGTCTGTAACATGTTAGTTAAAATGACTGAGTAACCAAAGAAGTAGTAACTTATCAAAATGCATGTCTGTAACATGTTAGTTAAAATGACTGAGTAACCAAAGAAGTAGTAACTTATCAAAATGCATGTCTGTAACATGTTAGTTAAAATGACTGAGTAACCAAAGAAGTAGTAACTTATCAAAATGCATGTCTGTAACATGTTAGTTAAAATGACTGAGTAACCAAAGAAGTAGTAACTTATCAAAATGCATGTCTGTAACATGTTAGTTAAAATGACTGAGTAACCAAAGAAGCAGTAACTTATCAAAATGCATGTCTGTAACATGTTAGTTAAAATGACTGAGTACCGTAACCAAAGAAGCAGTAACTTATCAAAATGCATGTCTGTAACATGTTAGTTAAAATGACTGAGTAACCAAAGAAGCAGTAACTTATCAAAATGCATGTCTGTAACATGTTAGTTAAAATGACTGAGTAACCAAAGAAGTAGTAACTTATCAAAATGCATGTCTGTAACATGTTAGTTAAAATGACTGAGTAACCAAAGAAGTAGTAACTTATCAAAATGCATGTCTGTAACATGTTAGTTAAAATGACTGAGTAACCAAAGAAGTAGTAACTTATCAAAATGCATGTCTGTAACATGTTAGTTAAAATGACTGAGTAACCAAAGAAGTAGTAACTTATCAAAATGCATGTCTGTAACATGTTAGTTAAAATGACTGAGTAACCAAAGAAGTAGTAACTTATCAAAATGCATGTCTGTAACATGTTAGTTAAAATGACTGAGTAACCAAAGAAGTAGTAACTTATCAAAATGCATGTCTGTAACATGTTAGTTAAAATGACTGAGTAACCAAAGAAGTAACTTATCAAAATGCATGTCTGTAACATGTTAGTTAATATGACTGAGTAACCAAAGAAGTAGTAACTTATCAAAATGCATGTCTGTAACATGTTAGTTAAAATGACTGAGTAACCAAAGAAGTAGTAACTTATCAAAATGCATGTCTGTAACATGTTAGTTAAAATGACTGAGTAACCAAAGAAGTAGTAACTTATCAAAATGCATGTCTGTAACATGTTAGTTAAAATGACTGAGTACCGTAACCAAAGAAGTAGTAACTTATCAAAATGCATGTCTGTAACATGTTAGTTAAAATGACTGAGTACCGTAACCAAAGAAGCAGTAACTTATCAAAATGCATGTCTGTAACATGCTAGTTAAAATGACTGAGTAACCAAAGAAGCAGTAACTTATCAAAATGCATGCCTGTAACATGTTAGTTAAAATGACTGAGTGACCAAAGATTGCCAAAGAAGCAGTAAGTCTATAAATATGTATATGCTTTTTTTGTTTACGAAAATGCCTAAAATAATAAACAATTTAAAAATAGAACCGGAAGCATGTGACCTCTTCCATTTGAAAAGGTTACGCCTCATTAAGACTTGTCAATTAGACTGGATTAATGATCTATGAAAATATATGCCAAACAGATTGATCTTCAACTTAGACCTAACTCAACTAACTGTAACAATTTATGTTATTTTAAACACAAATATTACAAGAACAATGACCTTAAAAACAACTTAAACTTATTTTAGAAATACCATTAAAAGTGTGATATCCATAAATTTAGTCCAACAAGGACATATTTACAACTGTCATATAGTTGTACAGGCCTTATTGCAGGCTGGTATTTGAAGAGTATCTCATAACTCATAGCATTCACCTCATTATTTTCATATTGTGGGTAGTTTTGCGTGTTTATATGTGACAACATGATTGTAGGAAGGGAAGGCACCATCATGCTGATATGATATTTTGGCAAAATGTAAAAAAAATGTTCTCTGATAGTGCTTTGATTTATATTTGATCTTAAACAACATTTCTTTGTTTATTTGAGTTTGTTGGCTCATGAATTAAGGTAAACCTGTCACTTAACTTGGCATGTATAACAACAACAGACATTGATTATCTACAACTCAATAAATACTGATGCAGTGGGTAATTTGCTCAATGCTGGCGCCAAGTGTGTAGAATACTTAGCTTAAGTGGGGGAGGAAGGGGCACAGAATTTACATCAAAAGAATCCATTTGAGATGATAAATTCCTTTGAGGAGGAAAAGCTCTGGTCAAATGGCTGACCTGCTAACCAGTCAAGAAAAGCAAACTAGAATGTTATGGCCACTCACATAACTGCCAACGGGCTTGCCAAAACCATTCTGCAGGGCACCCACCACCAGAGGAGGGAGAAAGAGAGGAAGACAATGAAAACGATGGAAGGATAACATCAGGGAGTGGACAGGAGCAAGACTGTGCAACGCATTGAAAAAGGCTGAGAGACGGGAGGAATGGAAGGAGGCTGGTGTACATGTCATCTGTGGCGCTTCAACGGTCCAACATACTACGGGATATGTACCGGTAGGAGGATAGACATGGCAGTCTTATAAATAAAGAACAAAAGAGGAGGTAATCCTTGTGTGGGGGAGGGAGTGAACTTTTTCTTAGGGTCTATTGGGGTCTCCACAGTAGAGACCCCAATAGACCGATATTTGTTTTCGACTTCGGTTTCGTTGCCGAAAATAGGCAAAAAAACTTTTTCGGCGTGTTTTCGGTTTCGGCCGAAGTCAAAAGGTTAGTTTTTGTTTTTTTACGGTTTCTGCCGAAACTGATATTGACTTTCGGTAATAAGCTGAATATCTATTTTAACTTTCAAAATTCATAATGCTACGCTATTGCTGCATCTATTACTCTGCTTATTGATTCTTTCATTTAGTTAAACTGTTGTGAATTAATCTGTGTAAATTAGTGATGTTAAACGAAAACCGGATTTTGGGAGGAAATCATTCATAACTATTTCCCACGATTTATTTATCTTTTTATCTGAAGAAATATTTGTAAGCCCTGTTTGATTAGCACAAAACAATTCCTTAACATTATATTCCTTGCAAACACTCATTTGTCAGAGGCGACTGATAGTTTTTTTTTTTCAAATTCTGAATATTGATTGTGAATTTGCGATTCAAACACATACAACAGCAAATGCAGATGTTAACGCTAGTTGTTGGCACCTCCATTTGATCTACGTTTTACGTATTCAAAAAGAAAAAAACTGGAATTTCCCCACTGATGCTGAACGCTTTTTTAACAGACAAACAGACCGATATACGTAAGGTTGCGAGATACTTGGACTTCAAAAGAGACAAAAAGAATAACATATTTAGTGTTTCACAATCCACAATCAGTTCAGTTTTATTACATTATAGCGCTGCCAACAAACATAATGTAAGCTCAGAGCGCGTTTAACATACAACTAAGAATACGGATATTACCCTAGGCCAGGTGACAGAGCTAAATTGATGATTAAAAAAGACAAAACACAAATAAATGTAGTATAACCGACCCAACCCATAAATAAGACATCCACTGATTTATAATTCTAAAGGTCTAAATTCATGACACTACAGCTTTTGACTTCTGCTAATCCAAAATCAATTTTTTTTTTAAGATTTCACCAAGTTCTAAGGGTCAATGGTCCTTTGTATAATTTTTTTAGTATATTTAATGGAAATTTGTCTTTTCCAAACTATAACTTACTTTGCCCGGGGGCGGTTAGGGGGAACCAAAAATGGGTGAGAAAAGGATACTAACATCCCTAATGTGAAGTAGAAGACTGAAGTTAATATAATAATACTTTGTCACTCCAAAGAATGGTTTACTCAAATAGAGTGCCCATAAACTAGTTAATATTACACATAAATGTGCAGTCTTTTGAAATCATTTGTTTTGCATTTTCGGTTTATTTTTCGGTTTCGAAGTTGTAGTTAAGCTTTGGTTTTGGCTTCGGTTTCAACCGAAAGTCAATGTGTAATATTCGGTATGGTTTCGTATTCGGCCGAAACTAAAAATTTGGTTTCAGTCAGTCTCTACTTCACAATACAATTAAGAAGAAGAAAAAAAAATCTAAATTGTCAATTTCTTTGAAATGCAGCGGTTGGCTAATCAATGTACAGTCTTAGTTTTCCCAGCTAAACAAATAAAAACATCATGCTAGGTAACATCTCTGGTTAACTATGCTAATACCAAGTTATGCACAATTCCAAGATATTGTTTAATGAACTATCTTTCAACTACCAGTACTCATTATCCTCCTGTGCAAAGGTTCTAAAGTGGGTTTTAAGAAGTATATTAGAAGATAGAAGTAGTTGATAAATATGAAATTACATTCATTCTCAGAGGCAAAATTCTCAAATGAATATTTAAATGAGACACTTATTACAAATCACACAGTGAAAGAAGCATTCGACTTCATGCTATCTTAGGTGTTGTTTTAAGCTTTCTCTTTGAGAAATTTCTTTACTACATATGTCACATTTAATTGTTTTTTATCTGTATGACTCCACATATGTTCTTTTATATTTCTTAAGGCAACAAATCTCTTATTACAAATCACACATTGAAAGTGGCATTCTACTACCGGTACATGATATTTTACATGTTTTTTTAAGCTTCCTCTTTGAGAAAATTCTTCACTACAAATGTTACATTTAAAAGGCTTTAATCCAGAATGTATTCTTTGATGCTGTTTTAAGTATCCACTTTGAGAAAATTCTTTACTGCATATGTCACATTTAAAAGGCTTAAGTCCAGAATGTATTCTTTGATGTTTTTTTAAGCTTCCACTTTGAGTAAATTCTTTACTACATATGTCACATTTAAAAGGCTTTAATCCAGAATGTATTCTTTGATGTTGTATGAAGTCTCCACTTCGAGTAAATTCTTTACTACATATGTCACATTTAAAAGGCTTTAATCCAGAATGTATTCTTTGATGTTCTTTTAAGCTTCCACTTTGAGAAAATTCCTTACTACAAATGTCACATTTAAAAGGCTTTAATCCAGAATGTATTCTTTGATGTTGTTTTAAGTTTCCTCTTAGAGAAAATTCTTTACTACAAAAATTACATTTAAAAGGCTTTAATCCAGAATGTATTCTTTGATGCTGTTTTAAGTTTCCACTTTGAGTAAATTCTTTACTGCATATGTCACATTTATAAGTATAATTAAAAGGCTTTAATCCAGAATGTATCCTTTCATGACGTTTTAAGTGTCCACTTTGAGTAAATTCTTTACTACATATCTTACATTTAAAAGGCTTTAATCCAGAATGAATTCTTTCATGCCGTTTTAAAAGACTGCTTTGAAAAAATTCTTTACTGCATATGGAACATTTAAAAGGTTTTAATCCAGAATGTATTCTTTGATGCTGTTTTAAGCTTGCACACCAAATATATTCTTTACTACATAGGTCACATTGAAATAGTTTGGAATCTGTATGAATCCATAAGTGTAGTTTTAAATTTTTAATGGCAACATATCTCTTATTACAAATCACACATTGAAAGAAGCATTCTACTACATGACATTTTAGATGTTTTTTTAAGTTTTCTCTTTGAAAAAAATCTTTATTACACATGTCACATTTCAAAAGCTTTAATCCAGAATCCATTCTTTGATGTTGTTTTAAGATTTTACCCTCAGAAAATGCTCTACCACATATGTCACATGTAAAATGATTTTATCCAGAATTGTGTTATTTAAAGTTCTACGTTGAGAAAATTCTCATTTAAGTCACATTTAAAAGGCTTTAATCCAAAGCGTTTTCTGTGATGTGGTTTTATATTACCACATAAAGGTTTGCGTCCTGAAGTTTCAACCCAGAATGGACTTTTTTGAAGAAAATTCTTTATTACATGTAGCACATGAAAATATTTTTTTAATCTGTAGGCCTATAATTTCAGAATATGTTTTTAAATAATTTAAGCCAACACATTTTTTTATTCCAAGATCAAACATTGAAATGATATCTTTGGTCTTTCTTTAAATAGTTTTTTCTATGAATGAATACACCAGTAGTAATCTGAAAAATTGAAGTAAAAAAAATGACTCATTACAAATCAAACAAAGTCTTTTCTCATCAATGCATTCATTGTTATTTTTTACAACATTCACCATGAAAAAGTGCTTTACACACAGATTTAAACTTATTAAATTTCTCTTTTCCAGAATGCTTTTTTAATGATGTTTAAGTTCAAGTCTTTTGTTGAAATTGTGTATTAATGTTGGGTGCAAATGTAAGTTATGTCCCTTGTTTCACTACCGGTACTTTCAATCATATTGCATTACAATTAGGGATGTTAAAACCGGTTATTTTTCAAAACCGGTTTTTGGTTCTATAAAACCGGATTTCTTTTTCCCCTGCCCCCCCCCCCCCCCTACCTCACGCAATGTCACAAGTCATAGGCCAGAATAGCCAAATGTGCATAGTTTTGTAGATAGCCTATATTTGAGAAATAGACTAGTACATACAAACTTAATTAGTGTTTGCAGGGCATTCAAGGGATTGTTTTGTGTGAATACAATATGATTTTGTACACTTTACCATGAAATTCTTTAGAACTTAAAAAAAATTTGGGCTAATTGATTAAGACAGATAAAAGCTTTCAATAGTGATAATCAAATTTCCGATTATCTTTGACCATAATATTAAGAAGCATATGAAAAGGATGGCAATGTTAATCCAGGATCCTTTGTACGCAGATGCATACGCAATCCAGTGGTACTGCCACCTCTCCGGCTTATCTGTTGGGAATTACACTGAGACATCAACGTTAAAAAAGTTTTTCTAAATTTTCCCACTCAAAGGATTGATTTATTCTACTAGCCATATCAAAAGTGTTTTTCTATAAACTAAGACAAATATAATTTATCGTCAAAGTGAATATGAGAGAAATGACATTTGATGGTACTTGTTATGTCACCAGAAAAGAAATTCATAACTAAATACTGCACTTCCCCGCTAATAATAAAATGTATACAATGATCAAACAAATAGTTATTTTTTTTTACACAAAGCAGCTAGTTAGACAAATAGATGTGTCACAGTGCACCCTCACACATATATATATATACAGAATTGATAGATATAATCATTTAATCAATCTAAATTAAAGCTAAAATATATTTACCTTTAAAATAAATTTTCTATAAAATAGCTTTAACCTTCACTGTACTGTTATTTTCCATCTTCTACCTTGAGGGTGGAATCTGCCTGTATATATTTATCTATAAAAAAATAAATAATATGAACAATATTATAAAACTTTGCAATCAGGAGTAGTCAAGTGGTTCATAACAGTATTATTTGAACATTACTACACATTGTGGACATAGTCACCCGGCCCAACATACCAAATCTCCTGGGTTCGAATCACGGTGATGGCTAGGATTTTCTAATCAAATTAGTATTGTTGAAATTTATTTAACAAATGCATCTTTCCTTTTATCACAATATAATGGAGAAAAGTCAACTTAATCACTTAATTTACAGGAAGTAAAAAGTTATTTAAAAATGAGCCAAAAGCATGCAATCAAAATAAAATGACCACTTGATAAGTCAATGTGAATGTGGTATTGAGTGTATGGTGAAAGTAAAATCAAAATAAAATGACCACTTGATAAGTCAATGTGAATGTGGTATTGAGTGTATGGTGAAAGTAAAATCAAAATAAAATGACCACTTGATAAGTCAATGTGAATGTGGTATTGAGTGTATGGTGAAAGTAAAATCAAAATAAAATGACCACTTGATAAGTCAATGTGAATGTGGTATTGAGTATTGAGTGTATGGTGAAAGTAAAATCAAAATAAAATGACCACTTGATAAGTCAATGTGAATGTGGTATTGAGTGTATGGTGAAAGTAAAATCAAAATGCAAGGCTAGACTCAAAACATGGATAGATGTAGGATGCAATAATTGAATAATCTTCTTTATAGAAGAGATTATCTGATAGATAAGATAAAAGGTTTATGTAATTCTGTATTTGCTTTCATGATAAATCTATATATAGAATAGCCATGGCCCAGAGCCTATCCACAGCCATTGTGAGCATGGCCAGCAGCTGCATATACCAAAACTTCATTTCTAAATTATACTTAATACTCTATTTAATAATAAGTAGGCTAGATATGTGAATTTCCAATGTTTACATCACAAATTTGTTGTGAAAAAACTGTTCCCAGTTTTTGCAAATTTGTTTGATTGTGGTGCATTTGAAAATGTATTTCAGTGTATAATTTGATAAGTTCGCACTGGATTGAATTTTTCATAAAATAATACTTATTTTCCCTACTTTGTGTACATTTTTTATGTTATGCTTACATTTTCATAGGATTTTACGCCATTGAAGTCACCCATTCTGTTTAGCAGTAAATTAATAAATGACAGATATTGTTAAAAGCATTAGAAACTTTTCTGTTTTTTAGATATAGGCCAAGAAATTTTCAGGGATCATAGTCAATGTTAGTCATAGGCCTAGAATACTAGAATGCCTACATCAGGGATCGGCAACCTTTTGATGATAGTGTGCCATAGAATTATTTTTAATTCATTCAGCGGGCCATCACTCTAAAAGTCAACATTGCCAGCAATCAATTTCTTGTAAAATAAAAACTTGAATGGCATTTTCTGGGGTCTTCGCTGTGTGCCAAGTTAGGCAAGCGTGCCATAGGTTGCCGATCCCTGGCCTAGACAGTCTACATAGTGCTAGTAAAGCAGATCAAAATGGGTGATTCACAATTCACACCCACATAAACAGGGTAAAAAAAAAAGCAAATAAAAACTGGAAAAAAAAAGTTTCCAACTAAATAGTGTACAAGTGTATAGACTACCGGGTGGAGTGGTAGTCCTACTTAAAAATTGAAAAATTACCTAAATCTTTCTAGACATGTGGATATAATCTTTCTGCCTTTAAAAATATAGTTCAAGTTCTAGAGTTTAATCAGGCTAGATGTTAGGCCTAACTGTTTTTACAGTCAACCCGAGCTGAAGTATTTCAAGTATTGAAACTAAATATAAAAATGCTATAACTTGGATAATGGGAGACTTCAACCTCCCTGATATAAATTGGAATAGCTACTCTATAGAAAAACACCAAAACATAAAAGAAATAAATGAAATGTTTATCAATACCATCCAAAATCTAAACTTAGATCAAATTAATAAAAAACCAACAAGAAGCCATAATATACTAGATTTATTCTTAACTAACAGACCAGGACTAGTAATAGATTATGAAATAATTCCTGGACTTTCAGATCATGATATTGTCAGAGTAAATAACAAAATAAAAACCCAAATAAACAAGAAACCTAAAAGAATAATTTACCTCTGGAATAAATGTAACACAACAGAACTACATCAAGCAGCAATAAACTTTCAAACCAATTTTCTTACTAAATACAATATAAATAGTCCAGTTGAAGATATTTGGCAATTCATAAAAACCAACTTAAAAGCAATAATGGCTGATTCTGTGCCAACAAAACAAACATCAAATAAAATTAACAAATGTTGGTTTAACACTAAACTAAAGAAACTGTGTAAACAAAAAGAAAATCTATTCAAAAAGTTTAAGGCAACTAATTCAATTAGACTACACAAAAAATACCTAAAAATTAAACATTCAACTCAGAAACTAAGCAGACAGCTGCAAAATGAATATGTAAACAATGTAATTTCTAAAGATAATAATAAAAACTTCTGGTCTACATTAAATCAAGAAAAATAGACACTACAGGCATAGCTACACTAAAAGGCCAAAACAATGAAACTTATAATGATAATGAAACCAAAGCTAATATTCTTAACACACACTTTGCATCATCTTTTTCAAATCCAGGTGACAAAGAAATCTTCATAAATTTAAACAAACTAGAAGAGATAGGACATATAAATGTAGATGAAAAAGGCATTAAACAACTCCTAACCAACTTAAAAGTAAACAAAGCTTCTGGTCCAGATGAAATACCAGCAAGACTGCTTAAAGAACTAACCAATGAAATATCTCCAATCTTTAAAATACTTTTTTCAGGCATCTCTAAACCAGGGCAAAGTGCCCAAAGATTGGAAATTAGCTAATGTAACCCCCTTTTCAAAAAAGGAGATAAATCTGACCCCGGTAATTATAGACCTGTTTCTCTAACCAGCATAACATGTAAATTACTTGAACATATTATATATAGTAGTATAGTAAATCATCTAGACAAACTTAATGCACTGTGCCCACACCAACATGGCTTCAGGAAAAATAGATCATGTGAGACTCAATTAATAGGCCTAATAGATGACTTGTCAAAGGGATTAGATAATAACAACCAAATTGATGCTATATTACTAGATTTTTCAAAAGCACTTGATAAAGTTCATCATTCTAGTCTACTAAAAAAAACTTAAATATTTTGGCATCTCTGGTCCCTTACATCAGTGGAATCAGGACTTTCTTATAGGCAGAGAACAAACAGTGATAATAAATGGCTCTAAGTCATCACCAATAACTGTAAACTCAGGAGTTCCACAAGGAACTGTTCTAGGACCCCTACTATTTCTAATTTATATTAATGATCTGCCAAATTGCATCAACACAGGAACAAAACTAAGATTATTTGCTGATGATTGCATAATTTATAGAATAATAAAGACAGGAAAAGATAGTGAACTTCTACAAAAGACCTAGATGAACTACAAAAATGGGAATCAAACTGGAGTATGTCTTTTCACCCAGAAAAATGCCAACTAATAAGGGTATCCAAGAAAAAGAAACAAATAATAGCTAACTACTTCATTCATGGTAAAGAACTAACTCAAACTAGCAATGCTAAGTATCTAGGAGTAATAATAAATGATAAGTTATCTTGGAACCCTCATATTGATGAAGTAATTAAAAAATCAAACAAAACATTAGGGTTCATAAAAAGGAACTTTTACAAATGTAATAAGAACATAAAACTAAAATGCTATCTCACATTAGTTAGGCCTATACTAGAATATGCAGCATCTGTATGGGACCCATCAACTAAAGAAAACATTAAAAAATTAGAACAAATTCAAAAAAGAGCTGCAAGGTTCATAACTAGTGAATATTCCCAATTAACAAGAGTAACACCATTAGTCAAATCATTAAACCTAGAAACACTAGAAGACAGAAGGGCAAAGAGTAAAGTAGTAATAATACATAAGGCATTAAACTCTAATTTGGAAATACAACATAATTACAACCTGCTGCAAAGCTCAGAGAAATATAAAGACAGGAACACTTTCCTTGTCCCTTATGCGAGGACAAATGCATATAAGTGCTCTTTCTTCCCGAGTGGCATTCGGGCGTGGAATGGGTTGACTGAACAAACCAGGAAAACCAGTAACTTAACATCATTTAAAACATTAATAAAAATGCAAGACTAGACTCGGACTACGGATGAACGTAAGACGCAATAATCTTCTTTATAGAAGGAGCGTCTGTAATGTATAAGATAAGAAGATAAGCTCCTTGATTTACACTAATTTACCGTAGTTTTAATATAGTATATATATATATATAGAAATACAAAACACGACCTATGATTACATTACTCATTACATTAATTTATTACATATATTAAAAGACCACCAGTTGGCACTAGGTCTACAGCTAAATACAATTACAAAGGTTTATTAGGGATTCCTTTGCGTGTTCTAGCCCTTACTTTAATACTTTATAAGTTTAAAGATTATAGGCCTACTGCAGTTTTAATTTTACTTTAATATCATTATCATATAGGCCTAGTCATATAGTGCAGTGGCGTATTTAGACATGTTCCATTGGAACAGGGGCCCCCACACAAATGGGGCCCCAACACATCCCAAATTTTTTTAGTATTTTTAGTTTTATTCCCATTGTTTTGTTGAAAATGTAAAATAAAATTAATATAAAAGGTCTAGGGCCTATTCCCCTACAATTTTAAGGGCTCCAGTCAACCAAGCTAAGAGTAAGAGCAACAAAAGATTATGATAAAATCATAATTATTCATAATGTATGATTTTAAAGAATGTAGGCCCTAACATGAATTAACGACACTTTTCTGAGATATCATGTGGAAAGCAGGAGCGAGGCCACCAGGGGCCCCCACATAAATTTGGGAACAGAGCCCCCACAATCCTAAATACGGCCCTGCATATAGGCTATCACTATCAATAACGGTCTAGGCTAAGTCTAACCGTCTCAGTGCCGGATGACCCGGAATGACGCTTGGCTTTGGACTTAATTTTCTTAAATTGGGGCTTGAAGTGCTGCAGCCCGAGGCCGAGATGATGTTTCTAAGTCTAGGCCTGCCTCTGGTCGAGTCTATTCTTTAGGTCTCGTTCCATCATACCTTAATTCTCCACTGCCAGTAACATATAGAGTCATTGGCTCGGTCATATAGAGACACATTGGAGTCAAACCATGCTAGACCAAACATAATATTTTAAAATATTTAATATTATTAATATGTATTGTAGGGGCCTACCAGTGATTAGTAGTGAAGCCGGCTGGTCCAGCGGTTAGTTCACCGGACTGTCAACCAAAAACCAACGGACAGGTCGCGGGTTCTACTAAGTTCTAGCCCTGCCACCGACGGATCCCTGTCGCCCTGCAGGAGTTTTGAGCATATTGGACGTAATAATCTTCTATCTAGAAGGAACGTCTGTAAATTTATAAGTAATCAGTGGTTGAAATTATTAAACAGGAACCAGGACCACCGATCTATAAAAAGTGGATTGGATTCATGATCTATGACTATGAACATATAAATGCCAGTGACGAGCCAAACAAGCAGACTGGCTGACCCTACTTTACTAACATTAGCTTATTACTTAGAACTAACAGTACCTTAACACTGTATATGACTAATCTATTTGGTATGTTAATATTTTGTAAATTAAAAAAAAAATTGTTAAAAAATTCCCCCTCCCCCCAAACGCACACTCTGCATATGACTCGTCTAATGAGCTTATAATTTGCATTTTAAAAATATTTTTATAGAATTTGTTTCAATTTGACTCTCTGTTAAATTGATATATATATATATATATATAAATTATAAATGAAGTTGATGAGTAAATTATGAATTACCGTAATCTATATAATGTTTTGTACATTTTCAAAAAGTTAATTTTATGTTGTTTTTTTTTAGCCCCGTTTGGCAAAATGTGACAAATTGACAAAACACCATTTTAAGACAATAAATATCAATATATTTTAGATCTAGTTGTTGCACTCCTGAGAAAAATTGTGTTTGTTTTCTATATAGTATGTTGTATATAATTAAAAGGAGATAGGTGCAGAAAAAAAAATAAGGGTCTTTAGCTTGCCATAAAAAGTAACCATAGAACAAAAATTTAAAATATCCTATATAGGGGCCTAATATATATATATATAACTTTCTTAATATTTGACATTGGTATACAATAATAAATTTATTGTTCGCAGTCTTAGATCTTTCATTTCAAACACACAAAAATGTTCTTTTCTTGGTTTGAAAAATTGGTTTGGACTACCTAATGACTAATGTTAAGGACAAATATTACAAGCACAATGAGCCTAAAAACAATTTAAAACCCAAACAGTTTATTAGAGAAACAGTTTTAATTACACTAAATTCTGGTTAGGAAAAAAACAACATAACAGACATTAAAGATATTATTTCCTTTTTTTTCTGCATAAATTTTTGAAACAGGGCCTACCAGTAGGGCCTAAAGTAGATCTATATTTAGTCTTACAAGGACATATTCACAAATGTCACATAGTTGTGCCGGTACAGGTATTTGTAGTTTATCCCATAGCAAGCACCTCATTATTTTCACATTGTGGGTAGTTTTGTGTGTTTATTTATGATTTTATGTGACAACAGGGTTGTAGGAAAGGAAGTCACCATCATGCTGATGATATGGTATTTTGGCAAAATGACAGAAATGGGGTTGGCCTCTGATTGTGCTTTGATGTCTTTTTGATCTTAATCAAACAATATTTATTTATTTATTTGACTTCATAGGCTCATTAACTAAAGTAATATTTTAACTTAACTTGGCAAGTATAAGGACAACAGACATTGATTATCTAGGATTGAATTCAGCTGGTAATTTGCTCAGTGATGGCACCAAATGCTTAAATTAGCTTAGGCAGGTCAGTAAGGGTTTGGGAAATTCGCATCAAAAGAATCCATCTGAGTGGGGAAAGCCTCTGGTCAAATGGCTGACCGTATAAGTTGATCTTATAGTTATAGACATGCAAAGTCTTACAAAAGTAAGACAAAAGAAAGCAACAGGGGAGGTAATTCATGGGTGGGGAAGAGGGGGTGTTCATATACATATAGTATGATATAGATCTAATAATAACAATGGTCATTTTTATGGAGCTTCTATCCATGTTATTAAATTTAGCATGCTCAGTTCGCTCTTGGTGTGAATTGCAGTGGCAGATGAATTAGTATGTAAGGCCACTAGCCAAAGAGAAAGTTCTTTTTTAAAAGACTTTCTTGTCTAGATTTTCTCAGTGTCTGTCATAGATTCAAATGAGCGCACTCCTAGGTACCGGTACTTCATTTTGTGTCCAGCCACACTGGGAGTTTTAAGGAGTGACTGTGATGAGGATCGCAGTTCCCTTGATGGCTCATGTTTTGATACAAGTTTTTGAAAATAGGAAGGAGCAGTAAGGGACATAATTTTGTGATTTATTTGCTTTATGACTTGATCACCGGAAGCCAGTGGAGATCTCTTGAGTTGGGGAGATATGATCTTACCTCCTCACCCCTGAAACAATGTGTGCTGCAGCGTTCTGAGCTCTCTGTAGTCTCTCTGGGGTCATGGAGGGAGGGGAATGGGTGATTTACACACATGGTCAGTTGACCTTTAACTTACACTAGAACTAGAACTTATTAGGAATGCACATATAAAAACTTAAGCATGAAGATAAGAAAATATAAATGGAAACAAAAAAAAATAAATAATAATATTAATAATAATAAACATCATGTGAAAAATATGCACAAGAATATAATAGTATTAATAGGTGCAGGAACAACACATAATCCTTTCATTCTTGTATTTGTAATTGGCCATCACTTAATTTTTTGATATAAATAGCCACCAGGTCCAATACCGGTACCATCTTTCCAATCAATTTTAATCTATTAGTATGCCGAAATTTAACAATTAGTAGGCCTATACTATTTAAATATATTAACTTTTTTGAACACAAATATTATTGGCACAATTAGCTTAAAAACAACCTAAAACTCAAACAGCTTAGAGAAACTAAGTTTTATTAACACTAAATTACAATAAGAAAATATAAATGGAAATAAAGACTTATAATAAATATCATATGAAAAACACAGAATGAATATAATAGTTTCAGAAACAACACAATCATAGAATAAATACCCATTTTACTACAACTACAACATAGACATAGGTCTACATTATTCTACATCAGGGGTCTCCAAACTTTTCAGCCCGAGGGCCGCATTAACTATCAAACAGCAGCTCGGGGGCCAACTACACACTCGAGGTCCAAATAAAAAAAGAATCAAAACATAGATGTTGTTTTTAATTATTTATTTAATATTATTGTATTCAGTTATTTTTTAATAACACATTGTGCACTACACTTGAACACCTGAATTAGTGGGAATGGTGAAATTGTTTCTTAGATGCCAAAATAGCAGACATTTCTGGCTTTAGATTTGATGTCCCTAACATTAACATTGACCTCAGATTATCATCGGACAAGTTTGTTCTCAAATTGTTCTTTACGTATTTCATTCTTGAAAACGTTTGTTCACACAGGTATGTTGTTCCAAAGATTGAAAGATATCTTGATGCAAAAGTTTTGATATTAGGGAAGTCTTCCTTGGGCAAAAACTGGTAAAAAAACCTCAGTCCTTCTTTGAACTTATCCCTAAGGAGGTCATTTGCTTGCAACTCAATGACCTCCAGCTGTAGTTCATCTGGGTAACTGGCCACGTCTGCTTCAAATGGGTTTTGAAACAGTCTCAATTCTTCTGCTTTTGAATCCAAATCAGAAAACCGCTCCTGAAACTGCAGCTGGAGGTCTTTGATGATCTCGCATGCAAATGACGTTGGGAACTCAGCTGTTGCTTCAGCCATGAATACCTTGCATTGCTTAAAGTGCGTCAAGTTGTTGGCCTGTACTTGTTCCAAAAACAAGACAAGTTTGGATCTGAAGGCCTTGACGTGGGTGTATAGATCAGAAACTAGATTTGTTTCTCCTTGTAGTTTTAGGTTCAGAAAATTTAAATGACTAGTTATGTCTGTAGCAAAGGCCAATTTCCATACCCACTCTTCATCAGACAGTAATGGCTGTGGCTTGCCTTTACTTTCCAGGAACTCACCTATTTCCTTTCTTAACGTAAATACTCTGCTCAGAACTTTTTCACAACTTAACCATCTTACTGCTGTGTAATATGGTAAATCTTTCGATTCTGTGTCTGTATCTTTCAACATGTCTCTGAACTGTCTATGACTGAGCCCATGTGACCTTATTAAATTGACCATCTTCACCACAGGATTCAGTACACTGCTAATGTCCATATATTTAGCACACAAAGCTTGCTGGTGAATAATACAATGCAGGAACATTGGTTGTGGAATGTTTTTTTCATTACACATATGCTTCACTTGTCCAACCAAGCCTTTCTTTATGCCACTCATGTTCTTTCCTCCATCAACATGTTGGGACCGGTTCCTTAGAGAGGAGGGGCGGGTCTCTGGTTTGCGCAGCCTCGGCTCTACCCAAGGCGACTTAAGTCTAATGCCGAAAAGGTAACTAAAAAGGTCTAACTGTAACTACTTATAACTAGACAGAATAATAAAAAGTAACTATCTAACCACAAGAAGAAAGAACAAAAAAAAGGAAATTTACAGAAAATACTAGATCTATATAAATTTTATTCAAAGAAAATATACCTAAAACAAATCTCAACCAGAACAACACTGTACTGGTAAAGAAAGATAAATAAAATCATTATAATATGAACTAATAATAATAACAGTCACAAAGTTTAACATACATGAATAAATAACTCTCAAAACAAGTTTTAACGATGAAATTTTAGTTAACCTAAAATTGATTTACATGACTATGTACCACTCATTCAAATAATATTAATAAAATAAAAGCATTACAGGTGAGACGGAAACAAGAACCTGTGACAATGACTGCTGACCTCCTGATCAGCAAAAAAATACCACTTCTTACCAATTAAGTATCAAATCACAAACAAGGGTGAAGACAATTATAATAGTAATTTTGAACAATATTCAAATTCAAGATGTCTTGAGTAATAAATATAGATAGGCCCACTAGTATAATAAAATACAACGTGGTGGGCTACAAATAGTACAAGCTAAAGAAACCTGGCGCCTAAAGGCACTCCAAGATATATTTAAAAACAGCATGTATAAGGTTACACATTCACGCATGATAGGCCATAGGATATTGTATTTAAAAAAATGATAAATGGCACAGCGTAAAAATATAAAATAAAAAGTTCATTACCGTCTTCCAACAAGCAAGATACCTTACTTTGTCTTTCACACGACAACAAATCATTAGGGCTGCAACCCTCAATGAATTAGACAGCAGTCTCTCTCTCTGATCAAACACAAAATCCCTCCCTATTTATATAAAAAGTACCGGTAGTCGAAAACGAGGCGAAAACAACTAGAACCTAAGCTTAGAAACAACCCAACCTGCTGCCAACTTACAAATAAATATAAAAATAATATAAAAAAACATATCCAGCTGTTGCACTGAGGATTTTAACCCTACGGGTTACATTCACCCCCGCTTTTAAGTATGCAGACTCTGCATACAACACAGAAAAAAACTTAGCTGGGGACAGACCTGTCTCTCCAACATGATGCAGTCTAATACATACACCAACTACTGCATTAAACAATGCAAAAAAACAATCTATAATGAAATGACAGATTAATTTGTAACCTAAAGAAATGACACTACATAAAATAAGAAGCGAGAATGGAGCTACCCATTCAATTCTGCCATCCATCTTGGCTTTGGCATTCATAGCTGGCTCCAATACTTTCACTTGTGAGCTCCCCCTCTGGGCCTCTAGAGGTCGCGAACAATGCACATTTTGTATAAGCTTATTATACCCTTCTCTTGATTCTCCTGGTTCCACAAGCTTCATGTGAACCAAGCTAGTGTCCATAGTAGATGACTTTATACTTATACTGGTCAATTTTGAACTAAGGTCCTCCTTCACTGGGGCGCTAGGGTTCACCTTGGTCAGGCTGCTGGGTGAGCTGCTGTAGCTTTCTCCGGGCTGCAGTGGTGAAGGCACTGAACTATTCTGGTGTGGGCTGTTTTGCCCATGAATGAGACTTGGGTCTCGAACAGCCTTAGACAGTACCTGTACACAGGGAGACGGTGGACTATGATAGTCTGCGTGTTGCAAGTTCATAGTATTGCCGTGGCTCCTAACATGACCGGAGCGATTTGTTTCGGGCATTTGGCGACGTGTCATGGCTCTTGTCGACTCAATGGTGTGTTCATTATGGTATAATTTGCATCTCCTGGCAAAGTGTCCCACCTGTCCACAGCTAAAACACACCATTGACTTACCATTACTAGGCTGTCCCTGCCTGGCCTTCCTAAACTTTTGCGACTCCACTAACTGCGTCAACCTCACCATTTGGTCAGGTAATGCACCAAGCTGGGCTACCTGATCCTGTAGCAGGCTCAGTTTGGTCACCTGTTCTTGCAGGCAATTAATCCTGGCTAACAGGCTGTCTGTTGCCGCCGGGAGAGACGTCGGTTGCACTGACAAGGACGCCAGACTGGGCTCGCTGTTAGTATCTTCATCCCCTGATAACCGGATTGCCGCATTCCTTAAAGCCAGAAAAGAGATGTCAGGATCTGTGAAGACTCTATCTTGTATCTGTCTTTGTAGTTGCTTTGAGAATAAGTGTTCTGCAAAATAGTCCCTGAGAAAAATCATATCGGTTACAGGGGTCTGAAGCTCTTTTTGGCGAGAGGTGATGGCTCTAAAGGCCAACTGTAACCGGTGCGAGTAAGAGCATACGGTTTCGGCAGGGGCTTGCACAACCTGGTGCAGAGCACCCATCAGCTGGGCGCAGTTCCGCCTCTCTCCGTAAATTTCCCGAAGGAGGGCGATGATTCTGGTCGGGTCACTGGTGGAATCCTTCCCGTGGCAGTAAAGTTCTGCTTTCACCGTGTCGCCCAGTCGATTCCACAGGAGGAGCATTTTGTCCTTCTCATCTAGGACCCTTCTGGACAGCCAAAGTTCTTTGACTTCCAGGATGAACTGCTCCACCTCTGACGCTGGACCATCCCCATAGAAGTGACGGACGTTCACTTCCCAGGAGGGTAGAACCGTGACTGCTGCCACTCCTGCCATTCTGGTTGAGACTTGTAAAAGACCCTATCCTCCCCTAAAAGACTGGTCCTAAGAGTAATTAAAAAACTCTAGACCTATATCAGAAAAGAAGAAGATTGGTAGACTTTAAAGGAAATAAGAACAGACCTACAAGTTTACCACGTAGACATTAAGCGCAAACCCCACTCGTTGCTACCAAATGTTGGGACCGGTTCCTTAGAGAGGAGGGGCGGGTCTCTGGTTTGCGCAGCCTCGGCTCTACCCAAGGCGACTTAAGTCTAATGCCGAAAAGGTAACTAAAAAGGTCTAACTGTAACTACTTATAACTAGACAGAATAATAAAAAGTAACTATCTAACCACAAGAAGAAAGAACAAAAAAAAGGAAATTTACAGAAAATACTAGATCTATATAAATTTTATTCAAAGAAAATATACCTAAAACAAATCTCAACCAGAACAACACTGTACTGGTAAAGAAAGATAAATAAAATCATTATAATATGAACTAATAATAATAACAGTCACAAAGTTTAACATACATGAATAAATAACTCTCAAAACAAGTTTTAACGATGAAATTTTAGTTAACCTAAAATTGATTTACATGACTATGTACCACTCATTCAAATAATATTAATAAAATAAAAGCATTACAGGTGAGACGGAAACAAGAACCTGTGACAATGACTGCTGACCTCCTGATCAGCAAAAAAATACCACTTCTTACCAATTAAGTATCAAATCACAAACAAGGGTGAAGACAATTATAATAGTAATTTTGAACAATATTCAAATTCAAGATGTCTTGAGTAATAAATATAGATAGGCCCACTAGTATAATAAAATACAACGTGGTGGGCTACAAATAGTACAAGCTAAAGAAACCTGGCGCCTAAAGGCACTCCAAGATATATTTAAAAACAGCATGTATAAGGTTACACATTCACGCATGATAGGCCATAGGATATTGTATTTAAAAAAATGATAAATGGCACAGCGTAAAAATATAAAATAAAAAGTTCATTACCGTCTTCCAACAAGCAAGATACCTTACTTTGTCTTTCACACGACAACAAATCATTAGGGCTGCAACCCTCAATGAATTAGACAGCAGTCTCTCTCTCTGATCAAACACAAAATCCCTCCCTATTTATATAAAAAGTACCGGTAGTCGAAAACGAGGCGAAAACAACTAGAACCTAAGCTTAGAAACAACCCAACCTGCTGCCAACTTACAAATAAATATAAAAATAATATAAAAAAACATATCCAGCTGTTGCACTGAGGATTTTAACCCTACGGGTTACAAACAGTCAGGCAACTGAGGTTAGTCCAGTCCAAGTTATAATCAGTAAATGTTTTTTTCAACTCATTGAATATATCCTCTCCGGTAACAGTGTCATACATGCTGTGTAGGGAAGCCAGCTCTTGTGTTATGTTCATGTCTTCATCCACACCTCTAATGAACACAAGCATTTGAGAGGTGGAACAGCTGTCCAGCGATTCATTCATTTGAATTGAAAAATGGCGAAACTTGCTTGCATTCTTCGATATTTGATTCACAATGTTTTCACCCATATCTGCAACACGGCGTGCAATGGTATTTGCACCCAAAGCTACATTTTTAAATTGTTTTGACTTTTCTGGGCAAAGTTCCTCAGCCACCTCCAACAAACATTCCTTCACTACTTCACCATCTGTAAACGGTTTGCCACTTTTAGCCAGGGCGTAAGCAACTTTATAACTGGCCTTAGTTAAAGATTCGTTTTCATTTGAGGATTTACTGAACAATGTCCTCTGAGATGTGAGTTGATTTTGTAATTTAGCAAATTTTTCTGCACGGACTTCACCCTCCAAATGTGCATATTTCTCCTGATGTTTGCTTTGATGATGGCGGCGCAGGTTGTATTCTTTCATCACAGCCACAGTTTCGTTGCAAATCACACACAATGCTTTCTCGCCGGATCTGATGAAGAAATATTTCAAACTCCATTCTTCTTGAAATTGCCGACATTCATCGATTATTTTTCTTTTTCTCTTCTCGGCCATCGTTGGACACTAAAATAAAGTGAAGTCGACATGAATAAATAGTGAAACTGAAAGTATCTCGCACACAATATCGACCCAAAATACTGATTATGAGAACTAATTTCATCGCAATTATAGATAGTTGCAAATTACCAGAAACATTTGTTTTTAATTCTTATTATTTCTTAAGCTAAACTTACCTGAATATAGTGTGCAAATATATCCACTTATGGTAGAGAGATTGTTGCTTTTAGTGTTTTCTCGTTAGAACAGGCAAAATGTGATCAAAATAATTAAGTCTTGATCAAGCAGCAAACCTTTTAAAAACATTGACACTAAAATTTCAGAAAAGCCAAGTTGTGCTCTTAAAGACCAAGTGAAGAGCTTTTTATCAAAATTGAGTTAACATTTGATTTTGATAGTAAATAGTGTATTCAGTATCTGAATGTAAAAAAAAACATTTATACAAAATATCAAAGATACATTTTAAGTAATTAGTTCAATATTTGCACTTAAATGTGTGTGTTTTTCGGATGATTACTCCAAATCTCGTAGCCATTTGAGATGTTTTTATTTCCGGCAATATAGGAAAGTGACGTAACATAAAGGATTCCGACTAGGAAAAATGAATATTGTCACGTGTTTTGAATCTATTGCCACATGTTTTGAATCTTTTCCCGGTTCTTATTTTTAACAAAATTGTTAAATATAGATTTATAGCGTCTATTTTTATTTATTTATTTCCCTTGTGATACGTCACTGCCGTATGAGGCTATTCCAAATCTTGTTCCTTTGAGAAAAACCTCTTCACTTGGTCTTTAAAAAAAAAAGCTATAATAAACATGGTCTCTGTGACCTATTTTGTACCCCCCCCCCCCCTTTGTTTTTTCAACTGTATCTACGTGCACCTTTTCCCTTCCATACCTCTTTTTTTTTTGTTGTTGCACAAACAAGAATTGAAAAATAAAATAACAATGAATTATTTTGTATTCTTGGTTATGAAAACAATGTAGTAGTAGGCCAACAATGCTTCGCGCCAAGGATAGCTAATTTAATTGGTGCAACGAAGGAGTAATGTAACTGACATTGACCTAAATCTACAGCGCGGAAACTTTAGACCGCTCTTAATTTCAAAGTAGTTTATTCATCATCATCATCATCGATCCTTGGGTTCCTTGTGGAACATAGGGCCTCTGTCAAAGCACGCCACTCTGCACGGTCTCGCAAATCTTCTTGGTGGGATGAAAATGCGTGCATTCGTGGCCTTGAACTAAAATCATTGATCGCGTTTAATAAGTGTGCCCAATTTGAGAGTTGGGGAAACAACTTTTCATCCCCTCACCTTTTCCCGCTTTATACTTTTTGCTTACCATTTATCTCCCTTCAGCCCTTCTTACTTGACACTATTTGTCTTTCCTCCCAACTCGCATTGTTTTTGTCTCAACCCTTTCCAGTTCAAAAGTGAAATAGTAAGCAGCTAATAAGGTTTTGCATTGTAGTGATCGGTTGGAAAACATAACGAGTCTCAATTTTAATTCGGTAAAAACAAAACGTCCACGTAAGCGACGGCTGAATTTGTCAGGATACAGGTAAAATTCCGTAATTTTTTTTCAGTAGATGAAAAAAGACTCTACGGGCCGCATGAGAGGGCCTCGCGGGCCGCATGCGGCCCGCGGGCCGTAGTTTGGAGACCCCTGTTCTACATCATCAGAAGTAACAAAAATTGAACCTTAGATATAGTTTAGAAATAATTATTAAAAAAAAGAAACAACAGGTTGAAACAAAATTAATACAAACAAATTAAACATGGATGGCCTGGAAAAAAGCAGTTCCAAGGGCATTAAATTCTACATATTTCTAACAACAAAGAACATAAATATTCTCCTCAAACATAATCTTGAAACCCACATTATATAGAGTTTAGAGTTGATACAAAGTTTAGCCCCAACAACAAATCCTTACACATGAATAATACAGTAGGCTCACAATGAAATGGTAAACACTCAATAGGTGTCTAATCATCAACTTCTCAACAACCAACAAATATCTATAATTACTCTCACCAATATAAATTGTCTCCACATTGTGGCTCTTCTTTCCATTGATAGCCCTGATCAGTACCTGTATCACTTTTGATACCAAAGCATTCAAAATCAAATCACCCTTAAATTGTGAACTTTTTCTTATGGTCTAATGGAGTCTCCACAGTACCGTACAACTGAGAAGAAGCACAATTCCAAGATAGTGTTTAATGGACTATCTTTCAACTACCACTACCAGTACCCATTATTCCCCTGTGCAAAGGTTCTAAAGTTGGTTTTAAGAAATGTATTAGAAGTTAGTAAGTAGTTGATAAATATACAATTTACATTCTAATATACTAATAGTTATAGACATACATGCAAAGTCTTACAAAAGTAAGACAAAAGAAAGCAACAGGGGAAGTAATCCATGAGTGGGGAAGAGGGCGTGTTCATATTCAAATAATAACAATGGTCATTTTTAAGCCCTTCTATTACAAATCTATCCATCCTTTTAAATTTAGCATGCTCAGTGGGCTCTTGGTGTGAATTGCAGTGGCAGATGTATTAGTATATATATATATACAGCCACTAGCCAAAGAGAAAGTTCTTTTTAAAACACTCTCCTGTCTCAGATTCTCTCAGTGTCTGAGGTAAACTGTTCAATAAAGAAGGTGCCACAGATTCAAATGAGCCCACACCTAGGTACAGTACTCCTTTTTGTGTCCAGCTACACTGGGAGTTTTAAGGAGTGGCTGTGATGAAGAGCAAAGTTCCCTTGATGGCTGATGATATATATAAGTTCTTGAAGATAGGAAGGAGCAGTGTCGTTTATACATCTGTACGTAAGGCACATAATTTTGTGATTTATTTGCTTTATGACTTGATCACCGGAAGCCAGTGGAGATCTCTTGAGTTGGGGAGATATGATCTTTCCCCCTCACCCCTGAAACAATGTGTGCTGCAGCGTTCTGCACACTTTCACTCTTAAGTTTCTGCAACTGGTTCTGGGGTCATGGAGGGAGGGGAATGGGTGATGTACACACATGGTCAGTTGACCTTTAACTTACACTAGAACTAGAATTTACTAGGAATGCAATAATAAAAATGTAAGCATGAAGATAAGAAAATATAAATGGAAACAGAAAAAATTAATAAAAATAAACATAATATGAAAAATATGCAGCAAGAATATAATGGGTGCATGAGCAACACATATTCCTTTCATTCTTGTATTTGTAAGTGGACATCACTTAATTTTCTGATATGTATAGACTCCAAGTCCAATACTAGCTTTTCAATCAATTTTAATCTATTACTATGCCAAAATGTAAAAATTTGTTTGCTTTTTTAATATATTAACTTTTTTAAAACACAAATATTACAAGCACAATTAGCTTTAAAACAACTTAAAAGTCAAACAGTTTAGAGCAAAACTAAGTTTTATTTACATGAAATTATGATTAGGAAAAAACAAAAATTCATAACCAACATTTAAGATTTTACAATAAAATAAAAATTATTTCCTAGCTTATTTTACTACACATAAATTTTAAAAATACCAATAAAAGTGTGATATCCATATTTAGTCTAACAAAGACATATTTACAACTGTCACATAGTTGTGCAGGTCTTAGTGCAAGCTGGTATTTGTAAATTATCCCATAGCGATATTGTGGTTAGTTTTGCATGTTTATTTATATGACAACACGGTTGTAGTGTAGGAAGGGAAGGCACCATCATGCTGATATTGTATTTTGGCAAAATGTCAGAAAAAGGGGTGGCCTCTGATTGTGCTTTGATTTCTATTTGATCTTAAACAATATTTATTTGTTTATTTGAGTTCGACGGCACATTAACTCAAGTAATCTTGTAATTATAACTTAACTTGGCATGTATAACAACAACAGACATTGATTATCTACAACTCAATAAATACTGATGCAGTGGGTAATTGGCCCAATGCTAGTGCCAAGAGCTTAAAATACTTAGATTAGGTGGGGGAGGAATGTGCTTCAAAAGAATCCACTTGAGATGAAAAATTCCTTTGAGCAGGAAAACCTCTGGTCAAATGACTGAACATATAAGTTGGTATTATTATTATTTATTATAGACATGTGAAATGTGAAGTCTTACAAAGTAAGAACAAAAGGGAAGCAACAGGGGAGGTAATCCTGGAGTTCTTGTAACTTGTACAAATAATCAATTAGTTGGTGGGGTAAGCTCACACATGTCCAGTTGTCCATTAAAATGCAAATATTGAAATGTAAGCATGATGATAAGAAAATATAAATGGAAATAAAGACTTATAATAAATATCATATGAAAAACACACAGAATGAATATAATAGTGGCATAAACAACACATTTAATATCATTTATACTCCTTTAATTCTTGCATTTGTAGGTGGCCATCACTTAATTTACTGATAAGAACAGAGTCCAGGTCCTCTATTATTATGCCAATATGTTAATGTTACAATTAGTTTGCTATTTTAATATATATTATTTACAAGTGGGAAGAGTCCCAAATGACAACATAGACATAGGTTTGAAATTTTTCTACATCATCAGAATTTTATGAACAAAAATTAAACCTTAGATAAAGATATAGTTTTGAAATAATTGAAAAAAAAAACAACTACAGGCTGAAACAAAATTAATTTAAAAAATAAACACGGATGGCCTAGAAACAGCAGTTCCAAGGCCATTAAATTCTACAAATTTCTAAACAATTAGATGTCATTAGTATATATTACAAATATAATAAAAATATCAGTTGATTATTTATTGTCTGATAGTTATATTGAGACTGTATCATGGCTTTAAATGTTGATGATTTCTAACTTCAATGATTCATGCAAGCCACTTGTAGTAAATATAAACCATTATGATACAAAGCAGTTGTTGGTACAGACAATAATTAAAATATTGCCTTACAGTATCATGTGACTCTTCCTCTCTATAATTAATTCTACAGACAACAACATAAACATTTAAGATAAGAGGAAGTTAGAAGTTAAGAGGCGCAACAAAGAACATAAATGTTCTCCTCAAACATAATCTTGAGACCCACATTCACAAGTCCCCAGCAACAAATTCTTACACATGAAGAATACAGTAGGCTCACAATGAAATGGTAAATTAGTGGTCAATCATCAACTTCTAAAACACCCAATAAATATCTGAAATACTAAACTAGTAAACCTATCAAATTAAGTTGTCTCTACTTTGTGGCTCTTCTTTCTATTGATAGCCCTGATCAGTATCACTTTTGATACAAAAGCATTGGAAATCAAATCACCCTTAAATTGTGAACTTTTTATTAGGGTCTAACGGGGTCTCCACAGTACAACTAAGAAGAAGAAGAAGAAAAAAGAAATCAAAATTGTCAATTTCTTTGAAATGCAGCTGTTGGCTCATCAATGTACAGTCTTAGTTTTCTCGGTTAAACAAATTCAAAACATCACACTAGGTAACAACTCTGGTTAACTATGCTAATACCAAGACGACCAAGTAATGCACAATTCCAAGATATTGTTTAATGAACTATCTTTCAACTACCAGTACCCATTATCCTCCTGTGCAAAGGTTCTAAAGTGGTTTTAAAAAATGTATTAGAAGATAATAAGTAGTTGATAAATATAAAATTACATTCATTCTCAGAGACAACAATTTTTTTCAAATGAATATTATAAGTCCATTTATAAGTTGACTGCATTTAAATATACGCTTCACATAAAAAGAACATATATTTATAACAAATATTATGTATAGATATATAGTCTAATCAAATTTATGACAATTAATTCACCTCTAAATTACTGTTTATACTCGCGTATAAATCGCACCCTTAGCTTAGTATTATTTTTCTAATCCTTAAATGTTGTCATTGAACAGCGTATAAGTTGCACCCCCAATCTGGACTAGAAAAAAAGTTTTTTTGTCATATTTTTTCCTAGATCAACTATCCCAGCATCGATGTATAGGATTATATATTGTTTTTCTCATTAATTTATTATTCTATTCTTTTTAAAATACTTTTTTTTTATCAAAACTAGAATGATTGCCTTTAAATAGTAGGCCCTACAGGTAAAAATATTGCAGTACCGGTACTAATTGCATGCCATATTCAATAAATAAGGAAATTAATTTATTTGGGTGTGCTTTGGAATGTTAATTTTAAACATCTTATACATTACAGACGCTTCTTCTATAAAGTAGATTATTGCGTCCTACGCTCATCCATGATCGGAGTCTAGTCATGCATTTTTTAAAATGTTTTAAATGATGTTAAGTTACTGGTTTTCCTGGTTTGTTCAGGCGACCCATTCCATGCCCAAAGGAAGAAAGAGTACTTATTTTGTTCTCGCATAAGTGTCATAGTTTACTGTTATTGCCTAGGCCTAGGCCTAAACCTTCGGTACCGGTAAGTTGCTTTTTAAAATTTACTTTTTGCTCAAGAAATGACTACGGTATTTATATTAGAAGTAAAGCTATAGCTGTTTCTCATAATAAATTCATAAATCAAAATAAATTAATAAAATTGTGCGCGATCAACAGGAGATTCGATGTAGTATAAAACATCAACGGTCTTTTTATGTTGTTAAGTTTTAATTAAATGTACAGGCTAGATCTAAAAACTAATTCAACACTGTAAAATCTACAAGAATTAACCAGTGGTTTAGATTACTTTGTCTCCATGTGTGTCTTCAAAGCAAGTTGCCTAAATGGTCTTTAATCAACCATGAATCTACCAGTCAAATTATTTACCAATGCTGCTGCAAAGTGGTCATTTATAACAGAGAATTAAATATATATTTATATTTATATATAGAGAGAGTTAACACAATTTTTTTGATGGTTTACTCTCACCAAATCATTGCCATAGTAGCTTGTCTTTCTTAACTTTGACACATTCAAAAGGATTTTCCAGAATAGACTTTTTTTGTGCCTTTTAAATGAAACACTTATTACACACAGTGAAAGAAGCATTCAACTACATGATAACTTAGATGTTGTTTTAACAAAGTGCCCAAAGACTGGAAATTAGCCAATGTAACCCCTCTTTTGAAAAAAGGAGATAAATCTGACCCCGGAAATTACAGACCTGTTTCCCTAAAAAGCATAACTTGTATTACTTGTAAATTACTTGAGCATATAATTTATAGTACTATAGTAAATCATCTAGACAAACTTAAACTTAATGCACTGTGCCCACAGCAGCCACACCAACATGGGTTCAGGAAAAACAGATCATGTGAATCTCAATTAATAGGCTTAATAGATGACCTGTCTAAGGGATTAGATAATAACAACCAAATTGATGCTATATTACTAGATTTTTCAAAAGCATTTGATAAAGTTAATCATTCTAGTCGTCTAAAAAAACTTAAATACTTTGGCATCTCTGGTCCCTTACATCAGTGGATTCAGGACTTTCTTAGTGACAATAAATGAAAATGGTTCTAAGTTAGTCTAAGTAATCACCAATAACTGTAAACTCAGGAGTTCCACAAGGAACTGTTCTAGGGCCCCTACTATTTCTAATTTATATTAATGATCTACCAAATTGCATCAACACAGGCACAAAAGTAAGATTATTTGCAGATGATTGCATAATTTATAGAATAATAAACTAATAAAGACAGGAAAAGATATAACTTTTACAAGAAGACCTAGATGAACGACAAAAATGGGAATCAAACTGGAGTAGGCCCTATGTCTTTTCACCAAGAAAAATGTTAACTAATAAGGGTATCCAAGAAAAAGAAACAAATAATAACAAACTACTATATTCATGGTAAAGAACTAACTCAAACTAACAATGCTAAGTATCTAGGAGTAGGCCTAATAATAAATGATAAGTTATCTTGGAACCCTTATATTGATGAAGTAATTAAAAAATCAAACAAAACATTAGGATTCATAAAAAGGAACTTTTACAAATGTAATAAGAATATAAAGCTAAAATGCTATCTCACATTAGTTAGACCTATACTACAATATGCAGAATCTGTATGGGACCCATCAACTAAAGAAAGCATTAAAAAATTTGAACAAATTCAAAAAAGAGCTGCAAGGTTCATAACAAGTGAATATTCCCAATTGACAAGAGTAACACTATTGGTCAAATCAATAAGCCTAGAAACACTAGAGCAGGGGTCGGCAACCTACGGAACGCTTGTCAGACTTGGCACGCTGAGCCCTTTTCATTGGCACGCGGAGGCCCCCCCCCCCCCCCCCCGAAAAATTTTTGCTTTTCAATGGCTTCTGCGTGCAATGTCATTTTTTTTCAGCGTTGTTTTCAGCTCTCACTGATCTCTTTCAAATAAATAAAAATAAATCATTCTGTCGTTTGCCTGTTCGAAAGCGTTCAGTTTCAGCAGATAAAAACTAGTCTTAGCGTCTCCTGTGCGTACATCGAAGAATGCTACATCAAGAGAATGTGCCGACTATTCTACGTTTGGTTGGTTTTGTTTGTATTATATAGCCAGCCAAAAAATACCGAATACAAGTGGTAGTATTATATCTGCAAACCTTTAACTGAATTGTTTTTCGCGATTCCAATAAAATATAAAGTTTAACGAAAAAAATAATAGTGTGCCACCAAAATGACCCCCCTCCCCCAAATAATAAAAAATAAACAACAACCTCGATCGATTTCAGACTTCCGATTTGATATTTAAAATTTATCTTAACAAGAGGATATCCCTCAAATTAATATAATTTCACCATATCAGTAGGTCTATATAGCCTATATAGAAAACGTTTACAATTATTCAAAATGTTACATTATGCGGCAATATATCAAGGTATAAGTGCCCATAAAAAGGCCGAAAATGATAAAAACGCTGCTGCGATGGTTGGCAAACAGAAAAGATTTGTCAAATTTCCTGTAAACCAAATTGGGAGGCTGCTGCTAAGCTTCCATTGCGTTATACACCATAAAAGTTTGTGTGCAAAGATCTCTTTATTGGACTTGCGCTTCGTAATGGAAACTGTTGTTAACCCTTCCCGTACCGACCTACTTCTATCCATGCTGCCTTCAGTTCCGCTATATATGCGCCCGGGACTGTAAGGGTTAAAATAGTAAACTTTATAGTTTCCCACTCTTCGTTGATTTACCGGCAATTCAAATCTTTATTTAATACAAGAAATTGAAAGTGAATATGGAGATCTGCTGTTGCATAGCAGTTTTCGCTGGCTCAGTCAATGTTAAGTGTTCAATAGATTTGTTTCGTGTCTGGAAGCAGTAGGCTATACGATGTTTCTTGATGAAACAATATTTTTCGTAATTGAATGATGAAGAATGCCTGATGAAACTGATGTTTTTGACAGACATAACGACTCATTTAAATGTTGAACTTGTGTTTACAAGGACAGGATCAAACAATTCTTGAACTGTTTGGTTACTCATTTTTACTGGAAAGAATTTGGATTGAAACTGGACATTTGACATATGTATCCGTTTTATTAGCAAAACATAGTTATAGTACTTAAATTCCCATATGTTAAAACTCATTCAGATCTATATACATTACACATAGATGAGCTTAAGAAGTACATTGAAGCCTTCAAAGCGGAGTTTTTTGGCTGAAGTCTATTTTGAAATGCAGCAAATTGAATTTAAAACATCTGATTTATCGACATCAAAATTTGCAGAAACGCGAACAAATCTGGAAGAAAGTTGTTTAGAAAGGTCCTCAACTATACTTAAACCGTTCATTTGTTTGAAAAACGTTGCATTTGTTTTACTTTCATCTATTGGCTCAACTTACACTTGTTAACAAATTTTCTCATAAAAAATTTTCTCATAGAATAAAACTTTTTAAATCCCATAGGCTCTTATAAGTTTACAGACGTTACTTCTAGGTAGAAGATTATTGCGTCCACTAGGCCCAAAACTCCTGCAGGGCGACAGGGATCCGTCGGTGGCAGAGATAGAACCCGCAACCTGTCAGTTGGTTTTTGGTTGACAGTCCGGTGAACTAACCGCTGGACCAGCCGGCTTCACATTAATTGATACAGACAAATTGCATTCAAATGTTTTTTTATCTTCTATAAATAAGCATACAAAATAATTTGAGATCAAATTTATATGTTTAAACTTTAAAAAAACAACCACAGCTTAAGCGTATATAAATAAATATGAGACTTATATAGCGCATATCCCATTTACGTTGAGAACAGTTCTATGCGCTGCTGTAAACATAGTGCTGCCTGTTGGCGCAAATACGTTTACAGGCCCGAAACTCCTGCAGGGCGACAGGGATCCGCCGGTGGCAGGGATAGAAGCCGCAACCTGTCCGTTGGTTTTTGGTTAACAGTCCGGTGTGCTAACCGCTAGACCAGCCGGCCCCACGAGCATTATATTACGTAATTGTTGTTATTATCACAATATGTGACAAATCTGTGTTGACTTTTGTACGGTTTCTTAGTAAAGCGCCTTTTTTATCATGATACATAGTTTCCATAATTATTGTAAAAAAAAAAAAAATATAGCAGAGGTTGACTATTTGGCTGTTGGCACGCCGAGTGAGTTAGAAATTCTACTTTGGCACGCCGCTATCAAAAGGTTGCAGACCCCTGCACTAGAGGACAGAAGGGCAAAGAGTAAAGTAGTAATAATACACAAGGCATTAAACTCTAATTTAGAAATACAACCCAAAAACAACCTGTTGCAAAGCTCAGATAAACATAAAGACAAAAACACTTTCCTTATCCCCTATGCGAGAACAATTGCATATAAGTACTCTTTCTTCCAGAGTGGCATTCGGGCATGGAATGGGTTGCCTGAACAGACCAGCAAAACCAGTAACTTAACATCATTTAAAACATTAATAAAAAAGCAAGACTAGACTCAGACCACGGATGAGCTTAGGACTAATAATCTCTCTATAGAAGAAGCGTCTGTAATGTATAAGATAAGAAGATAGATAAGATTCTCTTTGAAAAAATTCTTCATTACACAGGTCATATTTAAGAGTCTTTAATCCAGAAGGTATTTTTTTATGATTTTTTAAACTATCACCACATTTAAATATTTTTATCTATATGACTCCACATATGTTGTTTTATATTGCTTAAGGCAACAAATCTCTTATTACAAATAACACATTGAAAGAAGCATTCTACTAAATGATATTTTAGATGTTTTTTTAAGCTTCCTTTTTGAAAAAATTCTTTATTACACATGTCACATTTAAAAGTGTTCAATCCATAATGTATTTTTTGATGATGTTTTAAACTATAACTTTGAGAAAATTCTTTACTAAATATGTCGCATTTAAAAGGCTTTAATCCAGAATGTATTCTGTGATGTTTTTTTAAGTTTCCACTTTCAGAAAATTCTTTACTACATATGTCACATTTAAAAGGCTTAATTCCAGAATGTATTCTTTGATGCTGTTTTAAGTGTCCACTTTGAGTGAATTCTTTACTGCATATGTCACATTTAAAAGGCTTTATTCCAGAATGTATTCTTTGATGTTGTTTGAGGTCTCCACTTTGAGTAAATTCTTTACTACACATGTCACATTTAAAAGGCTTTAATCCAGAATGTATTCTTTGATGCTGTGTTAAGTGTCCACTTCGAGAAAATTGTTTACTACATATGTCACATTTAAAAGGCTTTAAACCAGAATGTATTCTTTGATGTTGTTTGAAGTCTCCACTTCGATAAAATTCTTTACTACAAATGTCACATTTAAAAGGCTTTAATCCAGAATGTATTCTTTTATGCTGTTTTAAGTCTCCACTTCGGTAAAATTCTTTACTACAAATGTCACATTTAAAAGGCTTTAATCCAGAATGTATTCTTTTATGCTGTTTTAAACTTGCATACCGAAAAAACTCCTTGCTACATATGTCGCATTTAAATGGTTTGGAATCTGCATGAATCCATAAGTGTTGTTTTAAAGTTATAATGGTAGCAAATCTTTTATTACAAATCACACATTGTAAGAAGCATTCTACTACATGACATTTTAGATGTTTTTTTAAGCTTTCTCTTTGAAAATATTCTTCATTACACATGTCACATTTCAAAGGCTTTAACCCAGAATCCATTCTTTGATGTTGTTCTAAGATTTCAGTGAATGTCACCCTCAGAAAATGTGCTACTACATGTCACATTTAAAAGGCTTTATTCCAAAGTGCTTTATGTGATGTGGTTTTATATTACCACATAAAGGTTTGAGTCCTGAAGTTTCAATCCAGAATGGGCTATTTTAAAGAATATACTTTATTACATGTAGCACATGAAAATCTTTTTCTCTCTGTTAGCCTATAATTCCAGAATATGTTTTTAAATAATTTAAGCCAACACATCTGTTTATTCCAAGATCAAACATTGAAATGAAATCTTTGCTTTTTTCTTTAAATGAATGAATACACCAGTGGTAATCTGAAAAATTAAAGTAAAAAAAAAGACTCATTACAAATCAAACATCTAGAAGTCTTTTCTCATCAATGCATTCTTTGTTATTTTTGTTTAACTTTCACGATGAAAATGTTAAATATGCTTTACACATAGATATCAACATATTAGTTTTTTCATTTCCAGAAGGCTATTTTAATGATGTTCAAGTCTTTTGTTTAAATTCTGTATTAATGTTGGGTGCAAACGTAAGTTCTGTCCCTTCACTACTTCACTGACCTGTCAGTGTATAGAAAAAATCATATGATGAACAATATTATAAAACTTCTCATTGAACATTTTGCTATTTGTTCATAACAGTATTATTTGAACTTTGAACATTACTTATTACTACACATTGTGGACATAGTAACCCGGACCAACATATACCCAAATCTCCTAGTTTCGAATCATGGTGATGGCTAGGATTTTCTAATCAAATTGGTATTGTTGAAATTTATTTAACAAATCATACCTTTTATCACAATAATTCACTGGAAGTAAAAATTTATTTTAAAATTGGTAGGCCTATAATATAGTTTTTTTATAGGCTATATAATATAGGCCTATAGCAAAATAATATCTATGTATGTCATGTCACAATAGATGACATAGTCAATGATGATAGTCATAGACTCATAGGCCTAGATGACAGTCTACATAGTGCTAGTAAAGCAGATCAAAATAGGTGATTCACATAAACATGGATAATGACAGGTTAGGTTGAAGGTTACAACTGAATTAATAATAGTAATAGTATAAGCTGAAGAAAAGAAGTAAAATTAAAATAGCAAAATACAAAACCTTTAAATTTAAAAAATATACTCTAGCTCACTGACACTATTAAACTTAAAGTGCTGGCTCGGAAATAAAAAGCAAAAAAAACAACAACTAGAAATAAAAATGTTTACAGCTAAATACCGGGTATGGGTATGGTTATAGTATGGTAAGCATTAGACGGCTCCATCATAAAGGACAGAGAAATGCAGATGATACGGTGGGCAGAACACTACCAGAGCCTTTATGAAACAGAAAACACTGTCACTGCAACTGCTCTTGCTAATATTATATATACCAACCATGGAGGTAATGGACGACTTGTATACACTCCCGACAGAAAAAGAGCTCAGTGAAGCCATCGATTAGCTTGCCCCCAGGAAAGCCCCTCCGTGGGGATGGCATCCCAGCAGAAGCAATACAATATGGGAAACCAGCCCTACTAAAACACCTGCATGAGCTGCTCTGCCAGTGCTGGGAGGAAGGAAAAGTTCCCCATGATATGCGAGATGCGAATATTATTACGCTGTATAAAAATAAAGGAGATGGCACAGACTGCAACAACTACAGAGGCATTTCCCTCCTCAGCATCATTGGCAAGGCTTTCGCCCGCTTGATCCTGAAGAGATTACAGCTACTAGCTGAACGCATATATCCAGAATCCCAATGCGGTTTTAGGGCTGAGAGATCTACAATAGACATGATCTTCTCTCTCAAGCAACTGCAAGAAAAGAGCATTATACATCGCCTTTATTGACCTCCCCAAGGCTTTTGACCTGGTTAGCAGAAGTGGCCTTTTTGCTATCCTAGAGAAGATTGGTTGACCCCCAAAATTGCTCAAACTTATCACCTCCTTCCACGACAATATGCAAGGAACGGTGCTATATGACGGCTATTTGTCCCACCCATTTCCCATTAAAAGTGGTGTAAAGCAGGGCTGCGTACTTGCTCCAACATTATTTGGAATATTTTTCTCCCTTGTGCTGTCCAGCGCCTTTGATATCTCTGAGGACGGTGTATTTATACGCACAAGATCTGACGGCAAACTATTTAACCTGGTGCGTCTCAGGGCCAAAACCAAAGTATGCCATGTTCTAATACAAGAACTTCTCTTTGCTGATGACGCTGCTCTCATATCCCACACACAGTCAGGTCTTCAGAAATTGGTTAGCTCTCTGGCTCGTGCTTGTCAAGAGTTTGGACTTACCATTAGCCAAGACAGAAGTAATGGGTCAAGATGTAACAATGTCCCCACCATCAACATTGGAAGCCACACCCTGCAAGTGGTAAAAGAGTTCACCTACCTTGGATCCACTATATCCAGCACCATGTCCCTTGAAAATGAGCTAAACAAAAGGATAGGGAAAGCTTCTGCTGCCATGTCCAAGCTATCAAAGAGAGTGTGGGAAAATGGCAAGTTGTCACTGGCTACTAAATTGTCCGTATACAGAGCCTGTATTTTAAGCACCTTGCTATACGGCAGTGAGAGCTGGACAACATATATGTCACAGGGACACCGGTTAAATACGTTCCACCTACGCTGCTTGCGTCAAATTTTAGGCACCACCTGGGAAGAACGCAAATCAAATTAGGAAATCCTAAGCCAGGCCAATATACCAAGCATGTATGCATTGCTATCTCAGCGTAGACCGCGTTGGCTTGGCCACACCAAGCGCATGAAGAAATGCGGCCTTTATGGAGTAATGGCCGTAGGATCTCGAGCCACAGGTCCGCCTCTTCTTCGATACAAAGATGTGTGCAGACGGGACCTCAAGGAAATGGACATAGTCGAGGACTCATGGGAGGAGGTTGCAGCTGACCGAGGAGCCTGGCGACAGACCGTCTACAATGGGATGGCCTACCTGGAAGTAAAAAGGGCCAGGGCTGACATTGACAGAAGGCAGAAAAGGAAGGCAAAAGCATCCTCCATAAAGCCACCCTCAATGTTCAAATGCGAGGGATGCTTAATTAGGGACTGCCACTCGAGGATCGGGCTGTTCAGCCACAGCAAGCGCTGCCCCTCATTGAAATCCCAAAACTTGCGAGACAGGAGCCATATATAGTATGGTAGGCCTACTTAAAAATCGAAAAAATTACCTCCTAAATCTATCTATAAATGTGGACACAAGCGGCACTTTAGCCTAAACTTTAGCCTTTAAAAATATAGTAGGAGAGTGGGGAGAAATGGCCAGGTGGGAGAAATGGCCCACCCCCATTATATCCAAAACTGCTGGACCTTAATGTTTAGGATGTAAATTAATGTATTTAGTACATTCTTTTTATGGTACTCCATCAATTTCCGGGCGAAATGTTCGATTATTGTTGGACTGGATATGTTTGAAATTTGATGTTAAAAAAATATACTTTTTGAACTTTCACATTTTTTTAATCAAAATTAAGCCTTTTTTGTCTTAATAATTGGTAATTCTTTTTCTTAATATATCAATTATTTAGATATAACAATATGATATTTTAAATTATCTTTTATATCATGTAATTTTTTTAAAAATATTTTTATATCACAACCCCCCCTGTGGGGAGAAATGGCCCACAATTTGTGGGGATAAATGGCCACCCATAAAACTAACTTTTTTAGCAAACTATCCTTATAAAACAACTGTTTTATAGTAAATTAATTTAAATTTACCACTAATATTGATAATAATTTAAATTACTAATTAAATATATTTTGATATTAGAAACTATTGTGTTTTTTAAAGATAGTTTTTTTTATTATTGCAAAGTCAATAGCCAATAATAGTGAATATAGCCCTATTTATAGTTTATAGTAAGCATATTCAATCTATTGCTATTAAACTATGATTAATATGATTATAACAACTATGAATATATTAAATAGTCTTTACCAACATGTTATTTCTGAATGAAATTATGAAATTATAATTTTTCTAGTCAAACATCAAGATTTTAAAAGGACTCCAGATACCATAGCATTCAACGCGATGAAAGAGTGGACCAAATACATTTTTTAAAAATATTATTAAATATGTAAATTGCTCATGCTAAGATACAGTTTACATATAGCCTACTTTTCAAAAGCTAAATGGTAGGAAATAGCAAAAAAAGCATTCAGGGCCATTTCTCCCCGTGCTATGGCCATTTCTCCCCACTTATATGTACATCAATTGTTATTTATTATATAAAAATCTATATATAATTAAGGGATAAACGAGGTATATTAACTTGTATTATTGGCTAGACTAACATCTATTACAATTTCATAATTAAATATACATATTTTTATAAATTAGACACAGTTTATCAAGAAAGACTATTTGGTGGGCCATTTCTCCCCACTCTCCCCTATTGTAATATATATAGAAATAGCATTATTATTATTATAGCTCAAGTTAAGTCAAGTTAACTTTGCAGTTCTACATCTTATCTTATAAGTTTAAAGACGTTCCTTCTAGAAGATTATTACGTCCACTAGGCCCAAAACTCCTACAGGGCGACAGGAACCCCGGTGGCAGGGCTAGAACCCGGTTAGGCGGGTTAGGCTAATTGTTTTTACAGTCCACCCCCGAGCTCCTTGATTTACTGATTTACAATTTTAATAGGCCTAGTACCGCATAGGCCTACAATTTATAGTAAAAGTAGCTTTTACTTTACTTTTAATTAAGTTTAATATATCACTAACCATCTCGAATCCATGCCGGAGGCCGTAGGACGCTTGGGACTTAAATTCTAAAGTTAAATTGGGGCTTGAGTTGAGGCGCTGCAGCGCGAGAGGATGTTTCTAAGCCTCTAGTCTCTACTAGTGCTCTAGTCCTAGTCTTTAGGTCCCGTTCCATCATATCTTAAATTAATTCTCCACTATCAATAACATATAGATATGTAGACAAATTTGAGTCAAACCAAGCTAGAACAAACAAACATATTATGTAGGCCTACCGGTAATCAGTGGTTGAAATTATAAGACTGGAGCCAGGAGCACTGATCAGCAGTCTGCTTGTTTAGCTCGTCACTGGCATATATGTATAACTCCAATCCACTTTTTATAGTTTTTATTTATTATAGACATGTGAAGTCTTACAAAAGTAAGAACAAAAGGGAAGCAACAGGGGGTGAAATGCAAATATTGAGATGTAGGCCTAAGCATGATGATAAGAAAATATAAATGGAAATAAAGACTTATAATAAATATCATATGAAAAACACACAGAATGAATATAAACAACACAATCATAGAATAAAATACCCATTTTACTACAACGCATAGACATAGATCTGACATTCTACATCATCAGAATGAAACAAAAATTGAACCTTAGATATAGTTTAGAAATACATGCAATTAAAAAAAAAAGTAACTACAGGCTGAAAAATAATTAATACAAAAAAATTAAACCAAAAAAAGCAGTTCCAAGGTCATTAAATTCTACACATTCCTAAACAGTTAGATGTCATTAGTTTATATTACAAATATATATCAGTTAATTATTTATTGACTGATAGTGATATTGAGACTATCAAGGCATTAAATGTTGATTTCTAACTTCAATAATTAATGCAAGCCACTTGTAGTAGGCCTAAATATAAACCACTTTATATGATACAATGCAGCTGTTGGTACACAAAATAATTAAAGTAAAATATCGCCTTACAATATCATGTGACTCCTCCCCTCTAAATTAATTCTACAGACAACAACATAGACATTCAAGATAAGAGGAAGTTACATCAAACAACAAAGAACATAAATATTCTCCTCAAACATAATCTTGAGACCCACATTATATAATGTCACACTCTATAATGTTGTCATTGACTCGCGTACAAATTGAACCCCCAATCTTGACTCGCAAAGTCATATTTATTTCCCTCTATTTTTCTAGATCTATTCCGGCATGGATGTATAAGATTATATCTTATTTTTCTCTTTAATTTTTTATTGTTCTTTTTAAAATACTTTTTTTTAATCCTAACTATATATGATTCCCTTTAAATAATACAGGTAATAATATTGCAGTAGGCCGCTACCAGTATTAATTGTTGCATGCCACATTCAATAAAAAAGGAAATTTATTTATTTAGATGTGCTTAGGAATGTTAATTAAACATAGCGACATAGGCTACGGTTATTTATTGCGTAGGCCTAGGCCTAAACCTTCGGTAACGGTAAGTTACTTTTAAAAATTTACTTTTTGTTAAAGACATTACTATTTATATCAAAAGATAGCTGTTTCTCATAATAAATCTTAGATCAAAATTAAATTCATAAAATTGTGCGCGATCAACATGATATGTAGTCTAAAACATGTTTACATCAACGTTCTTTTTATGTTGTCAAGGTTGAATTAAATGTAGGCCTACAGGCTAAATCAAAAAATTAAGTAGGCCTAAACACTGTCAAATCTACAACAATTAACCAGTGGGTTAGATTACTTTGTCTCCATGTGTGTCTTCAAAGCATGTCACCTAAATGGCCTAAATGGTCTTTAATAACAGTAACAGAAAATTATTTACCCCTGCTGCTACAAAGAGGTCAAATATTACAATTACAGAGAATTAACTATATAAGTAAGGGGGGAGGGAGTTTTAAATGAAATGATTAAGTATGTGTTATAATTTATAACACAGTTTATATTATACATATTATTTACATTTTATACAAAGGGAGGGGACGGGTTATCTGTGACACCTCCGTTGTTACAGACGGATTATTAGCTATCTGGATGAACCACTGATCTATAAAAAGACTGTATTAGTATTAGGCTCGGAAGTGACATTTTTAAAGAAATTTCCAACATTTTGTTTCCACTGTCACTAATATATATATATATATTGATAGATAGTTAGGCTATATATCATCAAATTCTCTACAGTCTCGGAAGACGATTAGATTTCCAATCGTGTGATTTCACCAGCGTTTCAGCATTGGCTATGTCTCTGGAGACCTATCCTTGAGAACTAGGCTCTGTCGCATCTCTGGCACTTGAAAGTGGGACAGTTTGAGTCGATCAGGGGCAGCCTATGTTCTTTACATACTTATGTATTAAACACTATTAATGTTGATACTAATTTAAATTATTATAATTAAACTTTTGTGTTATCGGTTGTTTGTCAAATGCGCTCTACTGCTCTAGGCTTAAAATTACATTGTGTCTGACGGTAGCGCCATTGAAATACAGTACTATTATTATGAATTAGAATTATCTTTTTTCATTGATCAATAAGACAATTTATATTTGACATACATCAAAAGTTAATGGGCATTATTCACAAGTCCTTAGCGATAGCATTTTGGTCACGTGATGTACAGACTACAAACAAATAATGGCGTCTTTCGCCTCTATTTTATCTGTATCAATGCTTATTAAAAACATTGAATTTAGAGACATTATATAACGGCACAGATGTCTTAAACACTGCACATGGGTGTGATTATAACATATCCACATGAAAATGGTTTTTAAAAGCCAAGCATTGTTTAATCATGGAGAGATTTAGGCCTATTGGGTGAGTGACTTTCGAAGCGACAGTCGACACTATCGACATCGAAGTATGCTATAGGCCTACAGTCTACAGAGTTAGCCTACCCTACAGAGTACGACTTGTAATGGTATAATTACCATATGTATGAATAGTGGAAGCAACATTGAAGAAAATGTCTGTCATGTGAACAGCATAGGCCTACTCGACAATTCAGGAAAAGTAGGTAGGCCTATTACTTTTAATTGTCTTCCTCATTTTTATTAGGCCTAGGCCTACATTGCATTAAAATTGTACAAGAAGAGAAAGTTGACAGTTTAGTTTAGTTAACGTAAATACTTTATTAAAGTGTAAAGTAAAGTAAATTGTAGCCTAGGCATTGATGAAATTAAACTGATTTAAGGCCGACCTATGAGGACTTATTTTATTTGATGAAATTATTTAGCCTAATCATCATATTTGAGTCATTTAGTAGGCCTATTGCCTATGGCGGCTATGGTATGTCCTGTATGATGATTTAGGCTAGACTTTCAGATTAGTTTTTTTTTTTGTAGTCACATTTCGTGACATATTGTAGACCTAGCTTTCATTTAATTGTCATTGATAGGAGAGTATATCCCCCATATACTATAGCCCTATCCTATACCTATAGTCTATAGGCATGTGATAAGATATAGGCCTAATCAAACCTATTAATAATTAGCCAATATTCATTGGCATGCTGCAGCTGGTATATAGGCTATAGTTATAGATTAGGCCATCATTAGGCTATAGATATATCAGCACCACTGCTTTGAATAGTCTTATTATCTTAGAACAGTTTTTTAAACTACATAAAATTAAAACTATTAAAAATACAAATGTAAAGCTTGATGCCAGTAGCCTTACATACTATAGGCCTATTGTTGTTGTTGTTCGTCCGTCGTGTTCGACAATGACCATTTTTTGTAGTCCGATGGATGACTAATGATTTGCGCATGTTTGTTTGTTTAAAGTGAAGAAGAGTTGCACGGCGTCGACCTCACTCTCTCGCCCGGGCCCACCAGTTGCCAGTGGCAAGAACAAGTCTAGATGACCGGCGATGGGCTCAGATGCAGTGGATGACCAAGATGTGCTACGTGCCTCACCTTGCTCTACGCGCTCCACAGTGCGTTGCTGTAGTATTTTAGGATTAGCCTATATTGTATGATGAAGCCAATACACATTTTGGTGTGACGGCTATATAGTCCTATATATTAATATGAAATAAAACTAAAACTAAATGACTTTTTTTATTCTGTAGATATAGGCCTAGACTATGTAATATATATTTTTTACTTAATTAATATTTTTTCATGTAAAAGAATATTCCTCCCTTCAACTTCAACATTTGATATATGTTTCAATTCAGATAAAAATGCTACAAGTAAATCCTATATACATATATTAATATTGTATTTATAAAAATATAGGACATAATAGGGCCTACCAGTATATAAATCCAACATTTATTTATATCAGGTTAAATTGTATTATAATTGTTACAAAGTGTCAGCTATACCTATTTGTTACTGCATTAGATATATTAGTTAAGCAATAATAGTATTAATATATAAGGATAATATAAGAAAATTTTATTATCTGCAAATTTAATGGATGTCTTGTTTTCAATTGACATTATAATTATTGAATAGGGGCATGGGGCCATGCAGCTGCACGTTCGGCTGGTGTACCAAAGTTCCTGGGTTCGAATCCTGGTTAAGTCTAGAATTTTTCCCATGTTGGGGTGTCCATAAGTCTACCCAGCTCTAATGGGTACCCGACATTAGTTGGGTAAATTAAAGGCAGCTGTGCATAGTGCTGTCCAAACAATCCCCTAGTATGCCGTGGCCACAGAAACTGGTGAATGCTGCCTCACCTGACCTATGGACCAATTTGGGTCCGACAGGCACTTTACTTTAGGCCTATTGAATTTAGAAGAAAAATGTATATGACGTGTTACATTTTGTTTCCCAACAGGTTATTGAAGCAGAATGTTGATGCAGGGTGCACGAAGACAGCTTGTTGCAAGTACAATTTTGGAAGTTTAGCTGCAATATAATCCTAGAGGAAAAAGAATTGTATATGTTGAACCCTAAGACCATCCTCCTCTATACATAATATCAGTCTACATCTAAATAAAATTCTATCTTTATTTACATCACATATTTTGTTGTAATTTATGTTTCATTGAGAATTATTTATATATATAATTATATTTCAACTTTCAAAAAATTAAAAAAGAAACTAAAAATATTTTTCTTTTTTGTTTTTGAATTTAATACAATAAAAAATCTGAGTATAATGTCAGCACTTTTTCTTCCTTGAAAAATATATTATTGACCATCCTTTACTGGATATAATTGAAACACAGTCTTCTTTAACAGCACATGGTTAAATTTTCTGTAAGCAGTGTCATAAACTGATGCAAGAACTTTTTCTCATGTCTGGCAGCTAACATCATTTTGTATTTGATGATCCACATAGACATTTGTTTCAGTGATTGACACATTCAGTCTAAATAGATAAAAAAAATTATAAACCAACATATTACATTTACAGCATAAATGTTCCCTTTCCAAATTGTACTACAATACATAGTTTTCAAGATAATACTTAAAAAAAAAAAAATATTTATAAAACATATAATCATACCCAAACTTTTAACTTATGTATGTTAATTTGTCTTATACTTATAGTAATGCAATGGAACTAAATATAATTTAGTTAGTTATTTCATTTTATTAGTGTAATTAATTATTTTATGTCCAATAAACATATGCACAATCAACAAAATTTAACACTAAAAGAAAAAGAAATGGCCCAAATTCATAATATGTCTATTTAATTATGCTTATCGGTCAATGGTAGGCCTATGTGATGAAAATGACTATGAAATGATCCACTTTTTAGCTGACCACTACATAAAATATAAATTAAAAATAATAAGAAGCCTTCTACTTCACTATGTGGAAGAAGATAAATAGTACTGGAAAAAGGGGGGGGGGGATTGGGGTAGGCCCTACTTATTTAAAACTATAAAGGCATTAAGTTTTGTTGAATCATGTAAGTTTGAAGCAAAATTAAAAATTAATATACATAATATTAATATATATTATATATTCACTAAAATCAGTCCTATTTCTTTGGATGATGATTCCAAATAAATCCATCAGTCCCTCATCAATATTACCATTTAAATTGATTGAAATGTCTTATGCACCGCCCTCTCATCTAACAATACCCGGTAACAATAATCAATTCAAGTTAAACACAAAAGTATAAAGAACACTGTAATTGCAAAAATACTGCTCAGTTCTTAATTTACTTATTAATTAAGTGGCCACATTGTTCTTTTGTTACCGTACCGTTTTAACTTTAACAACAAGAGTAATAGATGCAAAATGGATTAATTCTGTACATAGGCCTATATAACTCTGAATATTTATATCCGATTGATATAGGTTATTAAACATATATGGGAGTTAATTATTATAATATGAATTAGGCCTATAGGCACTATAGGTCCATGAACGCAGCACCGGGATGTGTCTAATGTTCATCCAAGGCAGAGCACTAGCCCCAGCTCTAGTCTAGGCTAAGCCTAATAATACTACAGACTATAGTCATAGTAACACAGGTCATATCATATTGTATAGCCTAATCAATATGGAATTTATACATAGGACATAGGCCTACATATGACATATATATATGATAGGCCCATAGTTAGCCTATAACTCGATCTATATATTATATAGGCCTAGTATATAGTGTAGGCTTAAATGTAGTAGACCTAATGACTAATGATTGCCTTTGCCGGCCTTAGCCTACCTAGCCGTTCAGCCTAAAGACTAAGCAGAAGCTCGTGCCTAAGCCTAATTTAAATAATTTTATATAGCCTAGCCTATTATAGGCCTACATATATTATATAGCCTTGTAGGCCTAATATATAAATAGTTTAATTGGCTTTTCATTATCCTAGCAGATAGCAAATATCGCATTTTATAATAAAAATAGCCTATTCATTATCATTATTAGATAGCTAGGCCTACGGGTTATTAAAGTATAAAGTTAATTGGCAATTAATGAGTTGACAACACAGTTGTAGGGTATTATTATAATCACACATACAAATTGAAATATGCATAACTGCATAAGAGAATGATTTTTAATTTTTATGAGATCATTTTATCATTGACTTAAGCTAAGAAGATCTAGGCCAATGGCAAGTACACTTACCGTCGCTTAGGCCTAGCAGTGAAAGGTTTAAACTTGACAAGGAAATCTCCGTCTTCGTTTACGAAGTGTTTGGAACATAATATACTCTGTTATTATGTCTTCTTTTGGCATGCCATGCATTTAAGACGTTTGTATCTATCAGCGGATATCGATGAAAACATAGTTTATTTTTCTTTAGTGAAGATTTAACGTCGGAATCCTATCACACTAAGACAACTTCTTATAATTTCTTCTTTATCATTATGTAAACAAACACTTCCTGATCAGTACATCACGTGACCCGGAAATACTTGTGAATAATGCCCATTGAAATATAAAAATAAAAGTTTATAATCATTCGTGAAATTCGTACTGAAGTAATGGTACATTCGCTGAAGTGGGAAAGTCGGAAACTCGGAGGTTCCGAGTAGGAATAAGTAAAAATAGTGATCCGTATTCTGACACTGTGCATTTTAAAACTGTTGGTTTTATCGATGCGTCACTAGCAACCTTGAAATTATTATTTTTTTTTAGATTTGTTAAAATTATAAATAAAGAAAAATATTATGTACATTGCTCTTTTAAATTAAAAAATTATCCTTTTAAATAAAATTATGTTTCAAAATAGAGTAAAAAATATGTTTGCATTATAAGCACTGATCTATATATTATTGTGAAATATAAGTTCTTCGGCTTTATATAAGATAAGATAAGATAAGATTTCTTTATTGATCCAAACAAATGGAAATTTGTCTTGATTACAGATGTTTTGTCCTTCAGCATATTTTAAACAAAATAAAATAATTATTTGTAATTTGTATACAAGACCAGAAATATACTTATAAAATAGACAAGCGCACACACATTGTCACAATTTATCATAAAAGAAAAAAGTTCATTAGTAGTCATCCACTGTATTCTGGCTGACTGCAGTCTTGACGATATATTTATGGTAGATAGTATGGCCTGAGGCTGACGCGCAATAATTCTTCGTCTGGTGTGCATATTCTTCTTTTGTTGTAAAACAGTTGGTATTGTAATATTGTTTGTTTATATAGATAGCCAGCCATCCAAACATATATTGTTTTAAGATAAAATCACTTATCTATATGAGTTGAAAAGCCGTAACTAAGTGACGTCCATTAAATACGTCAACCAAATAGGGGGGAGGGGTCTGAAAAAGTTTGACAATTGTCGACATAGGGGAGATGGGAGGTCAAGAAAATTTGACATCAACAATGTTACTTTTTATTACCTAAAAAATGATACAAATTTATTACACAATTCTACATGTGTCCTGTGCCACGACGTAGCCTACATAGGACATAGCAAACATGTAAAAACATGGTTTTACGTTAATACAAACATATCAATTATGGATTTGACATGTCCTTTTTGTGTTCATCTTGTTAGTTTGTAGATCTGTGTATGGACAGTGCAGTATTTACTTATAAGCTACACAAGAAATAACTTTGGGCTCCCAAAAAAATTTTTACGAGTGAGTAATTGTCATATATAGCCTACTTGAGGTGTCTAGAGGTGAAAGCGTGGATGACTGCCAACAAACTCAAACTGAATGACGACAAGACTGAGGCAATTATGTGCGGTTCAAACTTCAATCTTAGGAAAGTCGATATTCCATCTATTAAATTAGGGGCCTCTGATATCTTTTTGTCCAACACTGTCAGAGACCTGGGCTTTATCATTGACAGTAAATTAACAATGGGTCCACACATCAGTACTGTGGTCAGGGCATGCTCCTTCCATCTTCGTGCCCTGGGTCAGCTGCGACCTCTGATTAATAAAAAAACAGCCAATGCTTTTGCTGTTGCAACAATACAGTCAAGACTAGACTATTGTAACAGTTGCCTGTGGGGTTTACCCCAGAAACAACTGGATAGACTTCAGAAAGTTCAAAATACTGCAGCACGCATTGTGTCACGAGTAAAGAAGCATGACCATATCACTCCAATTCTCAAAGAGCTCCACTGGCTCCCTGTGACGAAGCGCATCGATCATAAGATTATGTCCCTTACCTATGGATGCGTGGAAGGCACAGCACCTGCATATCTCAAAGAGCTTATACCGAAGCATGTCCCGTTAAGGATGCTGCGATCTTCAACACAATCTCTCCTGGAAATTCCAGGTTTGGAAGGTCACAGAAAAAAGACTCTTGGTGTACGCTCGTTTGAATCTGTGGCGCCTACACTGTGGAATGGCTTACCTGAGACACTGAAAAACTCTGTGTCAAAAAAAGCATTCAAGAAGAATTTGAAGACTTTTCTTTTCAACTAAGTTGATGAAGTACACATCCATCAGCAAAATACTTGTTTAAAACTATTTTAAAATGTTATTGTCGTTTCGTGCCTCCATCGGCCGAAACCTTGTTTAAAACTATTTTAGAGTGTTATTGTCGTTTCGTTTTTGTGAGCGCGCTGAGCATGCTTGCATTAGCATGGAGTGAGGCGCGATATAAATGACCAATTATAATTATTATTATTACTTAAATATACAAAGTTTATCAAAATTATGGCACACTAAAGTAAGATAGATACACAATATTGGAGGATTTAAGAACTGCAGGGTAGGCTACTTCAGTTTATCTGTAGATTCCACTACAGACCGGTCCCATATTGATCAGCTCACTGTTATTGTGAGGTAGGCCTATATAGCCTATATGTTTCACAATATGATGGGCTCCCTATTTAACGTTTTCTAACTTTCCTAGATATGGGTAGCCACACATGAGAAAATATGGCTAATATTGTGCACAACCACCATAAAATGAGTGCAAAATAGAATTACTTGCTGAATGAATTTCACAAGACTAGTCAATCGCTGCCAGACCCCCAAATTAATCTATATTATATGTAGCCCTGTAGGGAATTGTAGGCCTATTCTTTACTTTCGCATTTTGTTAAAGTTTCCCGGGATATGTCCGATCATTTTGAAGAAAAAGCAAAGGAAAAATTGCCTGTAGAAGAAGGCATATCAATGATGATGAAAAGGTCTATTGAACAATTAATATTGTAGGCTACCAAAAGCTCATTTAGTGAAACGTAAAATTGGAAAAGATGAAATATTTCTATGAAAAGAACAATAGTAAACAGAAAGAACAGAACTATTGTTAAAATCTTCGGATTTGAAAAAAATGTGGGAGGGGCGAGTTGGGGGGGGGGGGGGGAGGATGGTAGGAACCATAGGTAAAAATCTACTAAAAATTGTAAAACGTAATTAATGGACATCCCCAAAGTAACGGTAACTCTTCTATATTTTATGTTAATTTTCAACGTCGTCAAGGAAGATGTAATTAATTCACATTATACATATTATATAGATAAGTGACAAAATATTATGCAAAAATGCACCAAGTTCGCAAATGGGAAAACTTCCTACTCGGAATTTCCGAGTTTCCGACTTTCCCACTTCAGCGAATGTACCATAATCCAACTTATAAAGTGGCCATCCTCTTCAGCAGGGTGAACTAGCCCTGTTTGTGAAATCAATTTTAACATGAAATAAAAGTAAATTCATATATTTAAAATAAATAAATAAACTGGATTTTTGGTTAAAGCATTATTTATTAATAATTAATATTTAGGACTTTCCTTATTAAAAAGAATCCAATTATGTACATTATGAAAAAAAAACAATACACAGAAGCAAACTAATATGGTAAGTGTCATATTTTCATTAAATGTATACGGTACATTAACAGTCCATAAGACAATAAATCCAAGACATCGCTAATATTATATATCCAAAAAATGAACCATAAAATATATACATCTCTCTACACGCATTGTTCAACTGTCTCCTCTCGACACTGGACACGACTTCCCTTGTACTCTGGATATTAAACAATATTTTCTTTGACCACCTAACTCTCCCCTTCACATAGCCCGTGCCCAAACAGAACTGGTCATACCAATGTTAACAAAACAATCCGACTGCCTTGCCCAGTAACGATCTTTACTTTAAATACCTTAATTGTTCATACATTAAGGTTAATTAAAGGTTAATAGAATAAGAGGATTATGTCAACTGTCATCCTTTGTAATTAAAAAACATTTTAATTTAGAAATGCTCGCCAATAAAGCTTACAATGTAAAAAAGCAAACATGAACATTTATACTTTATACTCACAACTAACATAAATAAAATAAAAAATCGGTAGTCCAGTTTTTGTTTTTATACCTCCTGGGTGTAAATGTTTTTTTTTCTTTACTGATGTTTAAAAAGGATTAATTTAGAAAGATCCTTTCTTATTTTAGTTCCTGTTAATTTCTCAGTAAATTGTTTACCAAGATGAAAGAAACGCACTTTGGAGTAACATGTTGAAATCAATTTTATCAATGCATGGATATGGTTTTCTTCAACGGAAGTGTCCCACATATGGTTCACTAGATCTTGGAAAACAGATGTGGAAATAATTTCTGAAAGACCACTTTGTTGTGGTAATTTGCCATCTGTTGCTGTCATCAATCTATAAAAATAATTTTCAGTCACCATGCAAATTTAGATAACACTGTCTGATGGTTTGCATAGACCTCCTCTGTCTTTCAAAGTAATGAATGGATGTGGTGGCAAGTCATTAGTGCATAATGCATTTCTACATTTTGTCACATGACAAAAGTTTAGTGGCCATTTTACACACATAACCAGCTATGTAAGCCACTGATGCCTCCTTATACAAATTAAAATTATTTTCACTAGGCATTGGTACATTTTCAGTGATCTGCACTTGAAGTGGTGATGGCAACAGATCATATTGTCTAGCAACATGAACATCAAATGCAGTGATGATTTTATCATTGATCTTAACTACATCCCTGATGATATCAAGTATACTTGAGGGTGTTTGACTAAATCTAACATTTTGTACATCTGTAGGCAAGCATTGTGTTCGATCTTGTTTAATACAATTTCCAGTAGCCTCAACATGATGTCTCATCAAAAGACGCTTGTATGCTGCAGTGAATTGGGCAGTTAGTTGTTGGGTTATTGAATTTCCCATAGCTCCTTATTGCAGCAAAAAAAAAGCTCTAGATGGTCTTGGCTAAATTTGTATGTCAGAAGTCAGAAGGTATTGAAGTGGAGAATTTTCAGGAGCTATAAACTTTTCAAAAAGTGCAATGACACTGTCAATACAACAAAGAAAACCAATACATCCAGTTTTCCTTTTCAATTTTAAAATTGAAATACCCTTGTTATCTTTCAGGCTAAATATGTAATGGCGTGCTTCATCTAAAATAGGTTTCCAAATATGCATATTAGATTTTCGAATAGCAGCCTTCTGCCCTTTCGCAAACATGTTTCTTGAATTTAGTACATCAAACAGGCTATCAAATACTGTAATAAATTTGATTAAAGAAGAACAGTCTGTAAAACAATTTAATTTAAGCTCATTGCTGCAGTAAAAATGTGCATCAGCCACACTGGAACTAAGTGTTTGGGGCAGCTAGGTTAACTTTCATTTTCTGCTTAGGCCATTCAATATGTGCTGATTTCAGTTTGTTTCCCAGACGAAGACCTTCTGTTTGTTGTAGATCATGTAGTGCTTTAATTTGTGACCAACAAATTGGAATCGTAGAGCTATCATACAATGTTTTAAGATCACAGAGACAATTTCTGACTAATTTAAGCATATAGCATGGATCCAAAATAATATTAATTTGTTCCAAATACACACAAGGATGTCAAAATGATGGTCAGAAATACTCTAAACAACTATACTTTAAAGTACTAAAGCTTGACTATACTAAAACTAAACAAAATCACAACACAACCACAAATAAACAAACATAAACAACACACACTACAACAATGAATCTAACTATATTATTAAGTAAACAAATATCTTTTTTAAGAGTACACATAAACAAGTTTATTCAAATCATATAGAAATCCTTAATCAATCAATATCAATCCATAAATACTACTAAATCTCATTCTACCACGACACTACTCTTCTTAAACATCTCACATCTACTCAACATCACTTATCTATACCATCTACTAGGCTACACAATAACTCCAAAAAGAAAACCTCTAACTAGAGAAAATAATATCTAACAATAGAACAACAAATCTAATACAAGAAATGAATATCTAACAATAGAACAAATCTAATACGCGAAAAGAATATCTAACAAAAGAACAACAAATCTAATACGAGAAAAGAATATCTAACCCGAGAAAAGACCAACAATAGGTGGTTTTACCTGACGGGAATTAGACGCAACTTTCACCAACCACAACCAATAGAGGGCCAGACATTGACCTCTAGGGCGAATTGACCATTGGCAACAGACCAATCAGATACAACTAGGATAAAATAAAAGGCCAATCCGAATCATGCAACCGCAGCCAATGGGCTTAAAACAACTGACCAATCAGATACATGTACGCTGCCCCAATTAGACCCAACATGCTGGTAAAACGAAGATCTCTAAATAACTAAATAACTAAACTAAACTATATATATTTACAAACTACAGCACATTTCCTACCAACTACTAATAATTATATATCCTAACAAAAATCGTCAAACAAATTATTTAACCGAAACGGTCAAGTTTTAGTACAAAAGATAGTAATTAACAAAGAATATATATTAAAAAAACACAATAATACATCAAAGACCACCAGTCTACATATATATAGAGTTAACACAATTTTTGTGATGATTTACTCTCACCAAATCATTGCCATAATAGCATAGTCAACAGTAACTTGTCTTTGTTCTTAACTTTGACACATTCAAAAGGCTTTTCCAGAATGAACTATTTTGTGCCCTTTAAACGAGGCACTTATTACAAACCACACATAGAAAGAAACATGCGTCTACATGATATCTTAGATGTTGTTTTAAGCATTCTCTTAGAAAAAATTCTTCATTACACATTTTCACAATTAAGTAAGAGTCTTCAATCCAGAATGTATTCTTTGATGTTTTTTTAAGCTTCCACTTTGAGTAAATTCTTTACTGCATTTGTCACATTTAAAAGGCTTTAATCCAGAATGTATTCTTTGATGTCTTTTTAAGCTTCTACTTTGAGTAAATTCTTTACTGCATATGTCACATTTAAAAGGATTTAATTCAGAATGTGTTCTTTGATGTTGCTTTAAGTATCCACTTTGAGAAAATTCTTTACTGCATATGTCACATTTAAAAGGCTTCAATCCAGAATGTATTCTTTGATGCTGTTTTAAGTTTCCACTTTGAGTAAATTCTTTACTACATATGTCACATTGAAAAGGCTTTAATCCAGAATGTATTCTTTGATGTTGTTTTAAGCTTCCACATTGAGTAAATTCTTTACTACAAAAATTACATTTAAAAGGCTTTAATCCAGAATGTATTCTTTCATGCTGTTTTAAGCTTGCACACCAAATAAATTCTTTAATACATATGTCACATTTAAATGGTTTGGAATCTGCATGAATCCATAAGTGTAGTTTTAAATTTTTAATGGCAACAAATCTCTTATTACAAATCACACAGTGAAAGATGCATTTTACTACATGACTTTTTAGATGTTTTTTTAAGCTTTCTCTTTGACAAAATTCTTTATTACACATGTCAAATTTCAAAGGCTTTAATCCAGAATGCATTCTTTGATGTTGTTTAAGATTTCACCCTCATACTACATATGGCACATTTAAAGGCTTTCTGTGATTCGGTTTTATATTACGGTACCACATAAGGGTTGAGTCCTGAAGTTTCAATCCAGAATGCATTTTGTGATAGAAAATTCTTTATTACATGTACCACATGAAAATCTTTTTTTATCTGTAAGCCTATAATTCCAGAATATGTTTTTAAATAATTTAAGCCAACACATTTTTTATTTCGAGATCAAACCTTGATATGACACCTTGATGTTTCTCTAAGTATGATCCAGTAAAATTTCTTACAACATGTGTCACATTTAGGCCTAAATAGTTTTTTCTCCTGAATGAATACACCAGTGGTAATCTGAAAAATTGAAGTAAAAAAAAAGATAAATTAAAAATCAAAGTCTTTTCTCATCAATGCATTCTTTGTTGTTTTTTTAACATTCACTATAAAAATGTACTTTACAAATAGATATCAACTTTCTCTTTTCCAGAATGCTATTTTATTGATGTTCAAGTGTTTTGTATAAATTCCGTATTAATGTTAGGTGCAAATGTAAGTTCTGTCCCTTCACTACTTTAAACCATGGTAAATCATTAAAAAATACATCCCAATACTCGGGTTACTTTAAGTGTCCTCAGGCTGCTCTCAGAGCCATTTGAGTTTGAGTACCAGTATTAGCATAGTTAACCAGAGATGTTACCTAGTATGATGTTTCACATTTGTTTAGCTGAGAATACTAAGACTGTACATTCATTTATTAATTTATTTTTCTTTTGATAACCCAAGTTTGTGGCTACTTATTGTAAAATGTTCATTACCGGTACATGCATTCTGGAAATGGAATGGATTGTTTACCACGGGGGAGGGGGGGGGGGGGGGACTTTTACCCACATGTTTTAGTTTGATTTGAAATAATTTGGTGTCATGGTGGAGCTTCTTTGTTTGAAACATAGGGAGACTGAGGTTTGTTTGATGGTAGTTGAGTGTCATTAATAAATGCAAAAAAAATAATAAAACCAGTGTCATGGGATTTTTTCATCAGGTTTGATTTCTTCTATGTATACTAATAGCCTTTTAATCTTTTAATTGACAATTTAATTAAAAAGATTAAAAATGAACCATAAACATTTTTCTTCGTTTATTTTTCCATCAAAATTGTATTAATTAGCAATAATTAGCATTATATTTTTATAACATTATTCAACGCTTAAGTTTTTTCATTATATAGATTTAATTATCTTTAAAAAAAAATCTGAGCTCATACTACAAAAAATGCTTAACAATGGATACAGATTTAAGAAATTGTAAAAAAAATATACAAAGTCAGATAATATTTAACTTTTAAGATGGGTTACAGACAGAGTGATCACTACGTCTGTAAACCAGCAAAACAAAAGACATAGTTTCAAACACTTATCAAAATGCATGTCTGTAACATGTTAGTTAAAATGACTGAGTAACCAAAGAAGTAGTAACTTATCAAAATGCATGTCTGTAACATGTTAGTTAAAATGACTGAGTGACCAAAGAAGTAGTAACTTATCAAAATGCATGTCTGTAACATGTTAGTTAAAATGACTGAGTAACCAAAGAAGCAGTAAGTCTATAAATATGTAAAATACAGTAAATGATTTTCATAAAAAACTAGTTACCATACCATATTTCTCCACTACAGGTAACACATAGACCAAACATAAGTCAAACCAGGCCAGAACAAGCATAATGTGTAATCAGTGTGGTTGAAATTATAATATTAGTAATTGACAAGTCTTAACGATTATGCATGCATAAAAGGTCGACAAGAAAAACATTTCCGGTCTTATTCAATAATTTCATTAAAAATGCATGTCTGTGTGCTACGTTACTGGTTGTACCAAAAAATGTAAGAGATTAAATGTTATTTAATTTCCAAAAGATGTCAAAAGAAAACAATGGATTGTGAATGTCTAGCGTGAATAATCACCTATTTATAACCTCAAATGTATTGCTTGATGCAAAAGAATTTTCGTTTTATATTTTTAGGAATCTACGAATTGTTTTTTTAAGAACCAAGGACGCAACTCTTGACTAATTTTTTTTATAAACAAATCTAAATTAAATTTTACCCAACTAAGACTTTGAGCATTAATTATCGCCTACTGACTTTTGATGTTAAAAACGGATTCCTCAGAACTAATCTTGTAGCCTTTGTATATTTCTAAAAGACTAGAACTGGCCGTTGAGGTTGAAATCAATTGTCAAACACCAGCAAAAGCATGCTTTTTTTTAACGTAAATGCCTAAACTAAAATAATAAACAATTTAAAAATAGAACCGGAAGCATGTGACCTCTTCCATTTGAAAAGGTTACGCCTCATTAAGACTTGTCAATTAGACTGGATTAATGATCTATGAAAATATATGCCAAACAGATTTATCTTCAACTTAGACCTAACTCAACTAACTGTAACAATTTATGTTATTTTAAACACAAATATTACAAGAACAATGACCTTAAAAACAACTTAAACTTATTTTAGAAATACCATTAAAAGTGTGATATCCATATATTTAGTCCAACAAGGACATATTTACAACTGTCATATAGTCATATAGTTGTACAGGCCTTATTGCAGGCTGGTATTTGAAGAGTATCTCATAACTCATAGCATTCACCTCATTATTTTCATATTGTGGGTAGTTTTGCGTGTTTATTTATGTGACAACATGATTGTAGGAAGGGAAGGCACCATCATGCTGATATGGTATTTTGGCAAAATGTAAAAAAAATGTTCTCTGATAGTGCTTTGATTTCTATTTGATCTTAAACAATAATTCTTTGTTTATTTGAGTTTGTTGGCTCATGAATTAAGGTAAACCTGTCACTTAACTTGGCATGTATAACAACAACAGACATTGATTATCTACAACTCAATAAATACTGATGCAGTGGGTAATTTGCTCAATGTAGGCGCCAAGTGCGTAGAATACTTAGCCTAAGTAGGGGAGGAAGGGGCACAGAATTTACATCAAAAGAATCCATTTGAGATGATAAATTCCTTTGAGGAGGAAAAGCTCTGGTCAAATGGCTGACCTGCTAACCAGTCTAGAAAAGCAAACTAGAATGGTATGGCCACTCACATAACTGCCATCGGGCTTGCCAAAACCATTCTGCAGGGCACCCACCACCAGAGGAGGGAGAAAGAGAGGAAGACAATGAAAACGATGGAAGGATAACATCAGGGAGTGGACAGGAGTAAGACTGTGCAACGCATTGAAAAAGGCTAAAAGACGGGAGGAATGGAAGGAGGCTGGTGTACATGTCATTTGTGGCGCTTCAACGGTCCAACATACTACGGGATATGTACCGGTAGGAGGATAGACATGGCAGTCTTATAAATAATGAACAAAAGAGGAGGTAATCCTTGTGTGGGGGAGGGAGTGAACTTTTTCTTAGGGTCTATTGGGGTCTCCACAGTAGAGACCCCAATAGACCGATATTCGGTTTCGACTTCGGTTTCGTTGCCGAAAATAGGCAAAAAAACTTTTTTGCCGTGTTTTCGGTTTCGGCCGAAGTCAAAAGGTTAGTTTTTGTTTTTTTACGGTTTCGGCCGAAACTGATATTGACTTTCGGTCATCAGCCAAATATCTATTTTAACTTTCAAAATTCATAATGCTACGCTATTGCTGCATCTATTACTCTGCTTATTGATTCTTTCATTTAGTTAAACTGTTGTCAATTAATCTGTGTAAATTAGTGATGTTAAACGAAAACCGGATTTTGGGAGGAAATCATTCATAACTATTTCCCACGATTTATTTATCTTTTTATCTGAAGAAATATTTGTAAGCCCTGTTTGATTAGCACAAAACAATTCCTTAACATTATATTCCTTGCAATCACTCGTTTGGCAGAGGCGACTTATAGTTTGTTTTTTTCAAATTCCGAATATTGATTGTGAATTTGCGATACAAACACATACAACAGCAAATGCAGATGTTAACGCTAGTTGTTGGCACCTCCATTTGATCTACGTTTTACGTATTCAAAAAGAAAAAAACTGGAATTTCCCCACTGATGCTGAACGCTTTTTTAACAGACAAACAGACCGATATACGTAAGGTTGCGAGATACTTGGACTTCAAAAGAGACAAAAAGAATAACATATTTAGTGTTTCACAATCCACAATCAGTTCAGTTTTATTACATTAGCTGCCAATAATTGTATATTAGTAAAACTGACCCAACATTTTATTTAATGTAGACTGAAAAGCAACTTGGACAATTAAAAAAAACAAACTTTGTAGCGCATGTAAGGTTCTTTTCAAAAACTGTTAATTTTTTTGCCGGACGACTTTCAACCCTAGATAGACGTGTCTGGGATTTTATTCATATTCTACAAATAGTCTTTAATGTGTGTAACATATAGATCTGACATCCACTGATTTATAATTCTAAAGGTCTAAATTCATGACACAGCTTTTGACTTCTGCTAATCCAAAATAAATTTTTTTTTTAAAGATTTCACCAAGTTCTAAGGGTCAATGGTCCTTTGTATAATTTTTTTAGTATAATCAATGGAAATTTGTCTTTTCCAAACTATAACTTACTTTGCCCGGGGGCGGTTAGGGGGAACCGAAAATGGGTGAAAAAAGGATATTAACATCCCTAATGTGAAGTAGAAGACTGAAGTTAATATAATAATACTTTATCACTCCAAAGAATGGTTTACTCAAATAGAGTGCCCATAAACTAGTTAATATTACACATAAATGTGCAGTCTTTTGAAATCATTTTGTTCCGCATTTTCGGTTTATTTTTCGGGTTTCAAAGTTGTAGTTAAGCTTTTGGTTTTGGCTTCGGTTTTGGCCGAAAGTCAATGTATTCCACGGTACAACTAAGAAGAAGAAAGAAAAAATCTAAATTGTCAATTTCTTTGAAATGCAGCTGTTGGCTCATCAATGTACAGTCTTAGTTTTCCGAGCTAAACAAATGTGAAACATCATACTAGGTAATATCTCTGGTTAACTATGCTATTGATATAAGATATTGTTTAATGAACTATCTTTCAACTACCAGTGCCTATTATCCTCCTGTGCAAAGGTTCTAAAGTGGTTTTAAGAAGTATATTAAAAGATAAGAAGTAGTTGATAAATATAAAATTTACATTCATTCTCAGAGACAAAATTCTCAAATGAATATTTAAATGAGACACTTATTACAAATTACACAGTGAAACAAGCATTCGACTTCATGATATCTTAGGTGTTGTTTTAAGCTTTCTCTTTGAGAAAATTCTTTACTACATATGTCACATTCAATTGTTTTTTATCTGTATGACTCCACATATGTTCTTTTATATTTCTTAAGGCAACAAATCTCTTATTACAAATCACACATTGAAAGTGGCATTCTACTACCGGTACATGATATTTTACATGTTTTTTTAAGCTTCCTCTTTGAGAAAATTCTTCACTACAAATGTTACATTTAAAAGGCTTTAATCCAGAATGTATTCTTTGATGTTGTTTTAAGCTTCCACTTTGAGTAAATTCTTTACTACATATGTCACATTTAAAAGGCTTTAATCCAGAATGTATTCTTTGATGTTGTTTTAAGCTTCCACTTTGAGTAAATTCTTTACTACATATGTCACATTTAAAAGGCTTTAATCCAGAATGTATTCTTTGATGCTGTTTTAAGTTTCCACTTTGAGTAAATTCTTTATTGCATATGTCACATTTATAAGTATAACTAAAAGGCTTTAATCCAGAATGTATCCTTTCATGACGTTTTAAGTGTCCACTTTGAGTAAATTCTTTACTACATATCTTACATTTAAAAGGCTTTAATCCAGAATGAATTATTTCATGCCGTTTTAAAAGACTGCTGTGAAAAAATTCTTTACTGCATATGGAACATTTAAAAAGGTTTAATCCAGAATGTATTCTTTGATGCTGTTTTAAGCTTGCACACCAAATAAATTCTTTACTACATAGGTCACATTGAAATAGTTTGGAATCTGTATGAATCCATAAGTGTAGTTTTAAATTTTGAATGGCAACATATCTCTTATTACAAATCACACATTGAAAGAAGCATTCTACTACATGACATTTTAGATGTTTTTTTAAGCTTCCTCTTTGACAAAATTCTTTATTACACATGTCACATTTCAAAAGCTTTAATCCAGAATCCATTCTTTGATGTTGTTTTAAGATTTTACCCTCAGAAAATGCTCTACCACATGTCACATGTAAAATGATTTTATCCAGAATTGTGTTTTTTAAAGTTCTACGTTGAGAAAATTCTCATTTAAGTCACATTTAAAAGGCTTTAATCCAAAGCGCTTTCTGTGATGTGGTTTTATATTACCACATAAAGGTTTGCGTCCTGAAGTTTCAACCCAGAAAGGACTTTTTTGAAGAAAATTCTTTATTACATGTAGCACATGAAAATTTTTTTTTTATCTGTAGGCCTATAATTTCAGAATATGTTTTTAAATAATTTAAGCCAATAAATTTTTTTGTTCCAAGATCAAACATTGAAATGACATCTTTGGTTTTCCTTTAAATAGTTTTTTCTATGAATGAATTCACCAGTAAAAATCTGAAAAATTGAAGTACAAAAAATGACTCATTACAAATCAAACAAAATGCATTCTTTGTTATTTTTTACAACATTCACCATGAAAAAGTGCTTTACACACAGATTTAAACTTATTAAATTCCTCTTTTCCAGAATGCTTTTTTAATGATGTTCAAGTTCAAGTCTTTTGTTGAAATTGTGTATTAATGTTGGGTGCAAATGTAAGTTATGTCCCTTGTTTCACTACCGGTACTTTCAATCATATTGCATTACAATTAGGGATGTTAAAACCAGTTATTTTTCAAAACCGGTTTTTGGTGCTAAAAAAAGGATTTCTGTTTCCCTTGCCCCCCCCCCCCTCCCTCAGGCAATTTCACAAGTCATAGGCCAGAAAAGTTAAATGTGCATAGTTTTGTAGATAGCCTATATTTGAGAAATAGACTAATACATACAAACTTAATTAGTGTTTGCAGGGCATTCAAGGGGTTGCTTAGTGTGAATACAATATGATTTTGTACACTTTACCATAAAATTCTTTAGAACTTAAAAAGATTTGGGCTAATTGATTAAGTCAGATAAAAGCTTTCAATAGTGATAATCAAATTTCCGATTATCTTTGACCATAATATTAAGAAGCATATGAAAAGGATGGCAATGTTAATCCAGGATCCTTTGTACGCAGATGCATATGCAATCCAGTGGTACTGCCACCTCTCTGGCTTATCTGTTGGGAATTACACTGAGACATCAACGTTAAAAAAGTTTGTCTAAATTTTCCCACACAAAGGATTGATTTATTCTACTAGCCATATCAAAAGTGTTTTTCTATAAACTAAGACAAATATAATTTATCGTTGAAGTGAATATGAGAGAAATGACACACCGTGGACTTAAAATAATGCATTGAAAGGTTTTGCGTAGCACCAATCAAAAGAATGTCTATTTAATAGTGTTGTTAATAATAATACGACTTCCGGCTACGATCTAGACGTGTTTCATCTCACTTGCTAAGTTTTCTATATATTTTCCATATTTAAATAACTAACAACCATTTAAACTTTATACTAACCCCTTATTAAGTTAATATTTGGTATATATATTTATCTAAAATAGTATTAAATAGAATAATTGATCGTAATTGCGAGCTTAAAATATTATTTAGACAAAAATTTAGGCGCTTCGAAGTCCGCCATTTTGTCTGTTTACAAAATCGGACCTTAAACAAAATCCTAGGCCTACAGTCTACTGACGAATAGACTAGGTCTAGGCTAGTAGTTAAATATATTAATATAAGCCCAATTATAATACAGAGGCCTAATAAAAAGAAACTTAGACAAATAAAAACATATAGACTATTAAATAATATTATAGTAATATATATAGTAATAATATAGTAAAACTATTAGGTAGCCTAACCCTTAAAAAAAAATAAAAAAAAATGAAACTTTTAGTTCTAATCCTAGCCTTATTTCTGGTAAGGGCACTAAAACTACCAAAATATGAAAATGTCCATAAACAGATAGTAATTAACCATCACAAGATTAAAGATATTGACAACACAATTATTTATATCACCCTTAAAAAAATCACCCTAAACCATTTTAAACATAAAATTTGCAGGTATAGACAAAAGCACCTTATACTGTTGTTGCTCTTAGCTGGTGATGTTGAATCTAACCCAGGCCCAGTCAAGACAGTTAGAGATAGGTGTAATATTTGCAGTAAGTCATGCACAGCAAAACACAGGGTTCTCACATTTTTTCTGGGGAAAAATTCAAGACTATTTCCAGACTATTTCAATGCTGTAAGAGCCAAATTCCAGGCTACCGGAACACGTTCTGATGCACTTTATTACCATATGATATGTTATTCAATATTTCTTATTGTAACACCACATCTCTATAAAGATTATAAGAGTCTGTTAATAAATAAAATGAGTTGATATCCCTCTTCACCCGCCCCCGCCCCATAATTTTTTCCATCATCTCCTACTTTTACTGATATTGTCTCCCTTCTCCCAACCACCATCGGTCACCATCCCTTTAAAATATGACAAGTTGGTTGGTGAATAAAACAAAGTAAGCCCCATCTCCCCCTTCCCATCATCTCTCTCTCAAACTTTAATTGACAGTAGATGAAAAAAAATTATGCCCTCCCCTCCCATTTTTACTGACAACAGTCTCTTTCTGTAACCCCCCCCCCCCCTAAACCTCCATTCCCCTTGGCCTTAAAACTATTACAAGTTAATGAAGAAATAAATGCCCCCCCCCCCCCACCCTTTTCCTGCTTTTTACTGATAATAGCTGAAGATCCCACCCCTCACACTATCACCCAATATTATCTATGCCCAGCTACCTTAGATCTGTATCAATTTATTCTAGTCTTGGCGTAATGAAATATAAGTTGCCTTAAGCGTAAGTAATAAGTCAAGACATTTTTAATGTGAGATTTGAATTTAATAACTTAATTACTAAACTGTCCCTAAGCCCTACTATCGTCAGATTTACACTGACATAGGACATAATAATAATAACAAAAAGTATACCGTACTTCATTGTTAAAATAATATTTCTATAAAATTGCAAATATCGACCGAGCTAGTTGGCAGATTTAACCAATCAAGTATTTGGAAAATGGTCACAAAATAGTCACACACCTCCTCCCCCTAAGTGACCTAAATATGGCGTGAATGAGGTATTAATCTAAGGCTCGGTCAGTGGGCGTTTATGGCGTATAAAAATGGGATAGCGATTTTAGTCTGACCTTGATTTTTATAATAAATTTTGTTATAATAAATTTCAAGACTGACAGGCTATTTTTCCAGGCTAAAATGTCAATATTCAAGGTTGTCCAGGCCTTGATTTACTTTTTTGAAATTCCAGACTTTCCAGACTGTGTGAGAACCCTGAAAACAACGAGCCATTCCATGTGACACCTGTGATGAATGGTACCATGCTTCATGCTTACATATGAACACCCCAGTTTATATAGCGCTAGGAAATAAAGATGCCTCTTGGCACTGTGTACAGTGTGGGTTGCCACAATTTAGTTCAGGTCTGTTTAATTCTCATGACCTGGACACCACTAACCCCTACAGTGCCTTGACAAGCCCAGAAGTTAATAACTTAGACCTAAATAAACCCTTAGCTAGATCAACACCAATTAAAATAATTAAAAAGACACTCTTCAACACTAAATACCATAAAACCCCTAATCAGCATAATCTTAAATCACTAACAATACACTTCCAAAGCATTAAAAAAAAACCCGCTGATTTGGAAATCCTAATAAATAAAGAAGAACCAGACATAATTGCAGGTTCCGAAACATGGCTTAGCCCAGATATTTACAACACAGAGATATTCAATAATAATTATGAAATTTTTAGGAAAGATAGGTCAGACAGGCATGGAGGAGTCTTACTAGCCATAAAATCTACTCTAATAGCTGAAGAAATTAAAATAGAATCTAAAAATAACATAGAGTCAGTCTTTTGTAAAATAAGTAGACCTAATTCTAAACCACTAATTGTAGGCAGTGTTTATAGACCACCAAACTCAACATCAGAGTACATGACTGATCTATGTAATCAGATGACAAGTATTGAAGCTAAATATAAAAATGCTATAATTTGGATAATGGGAGACTTCAACCTCCCTGATATAAATTGGAATAGCTACTCTATAGAAAAATACCAAAACATAAAAGAAATAAATGAAATGTTTATCAATACCATCCAAAATCTAAACTTAAATCAAATTAATAAAAAACCAACAAGAAACCATAATATACTAGATTTATTCTTAACTAACAGACCAGGACTAGTAGTAGATTATAAAATAATTCCTGGACTTTCAGATCATGATATTGTCAGAGTAAATAACAAAATAAAAACCCAAATAAACAAGAAACCTAAAAGAATAATTTACCTCTGGAATAAATGTAACACAACAGAACTACATCAAGCAGCAATAAAATTCCAAACCAATTTTCTTACTAAATACAATATAAATAGTCCAGTTGAAGATATTTGGCAATTCATAAAAACCAACTTAAAAGCAATAATGGCTGATTCTGTGCCAACAAAACAAACATCAAATAAAATTAACAAATGTTGGTTTAACACTAAACTAAAGAAACTGTGTAAACAAAAAGAAAATCTATTCAAAAAGTTTAAGGCAACTAATTCAATTAGACTACATAAAAAATACCTAAAAATTAAACATTTAACTCAGAAACTAAGCAGACAGCTGCAAAATGAATATGTAAACAATGTAATTTCTAAAGATAATAATAAAAACTTATGGTCCTACATTAAATCAAGAAAAATGGACACTACAGGCATAGCTCCACTAAAAGGCCAAAACAATGAAACTTATAATGATAATGAAACCAAAGCTAATATCCTTAACACACACTTTGCATCATCTTTTTCAAATCCAGGTGACAAAGAAATCTTCATAAATTTAAACAAACTAGAAGAGATAGGACATATAAATGTAGATGAAAAAGGCATTAAACAACTCCTAACCAACTTAAAAGCAAACAAAGCTTCTGGTCCAGATGAAATATCAGCAAGACTGCTTAAAGAACTAACCAATGAAATATCTCCAATCTTTAAAATACTTTTTCAGGCCTCTCTAAACCAGGGCAAAGTGCCCAGAGATTGGAAATTAGCTAATGTAACCCCCCTTTTCAAAAAAGGAGATAAATCTGACCCCGGTAATTATAGACCTGTTTCTCTAACCAGCATAACATGTAAATTACTTGAACATATTATATATAGTAGTATAGTAAATCATCTAGACAAACTTAATGCACTGTGCCCACACCAACATGGCTTTAGGAAAAATAGATCATGTGAGACTCAATTAATAGGCCTAATAGATGACTTGTCAAAGGGATTAGATAATAACAACCAAATTGATGCTATATTACTAGATTTTTCAAAAGCATTTGATAAAGTTCATCATTCTAGTCTACTAAAAAAACTTAAATATTTTGGCATCTCTGGTCCCTTACATCAGTGGATTCAGGACTTTCTTATAGGCAGAGAACAAACAGTGATAATAAATGGCTCTAAGTCATCACCAATAACTGTAAACTCAGGAGTTCCACAAGGAACTGTTCTAGGACCCCTACTATTTCTAATTTATATTAATGACCTGCCAAATTGCATCAACACAGGAACAAAAGTAAGATTATTTGCCGATGATTGCATAATTTATAGAATAATAAAGACAGGAAAAGATAGTGAACTCCTACAAAAAGACCTAGATGAACTACAAAAATGGGAATCAAACTGGAGTATGTCTTTTCACCCAGAAAAATGCCAACTAATAAGGGTATCCAAGAAAAAGAAACAAATAATATCAAACTACTTCATTCATGGTAAAGAACTAACTCAAACTAACAATGCTAAGTATCTAGGAGTAATAATAAATGATAAGTTATCTTGGAACCCTCATATTGATGAAGTAATAAAAAAATCAAACAAAACTTTAGGATTCATAAAAAGGAACTTTTACAAATGTAATAAGAACATAAAACTAAAATGCTATCTCACATTAGTTAGGCCTATACTAGAATATGCAGCATCTGTATGGGACCCATCAACTAAAGAAAACATTAAAAAATTAAAACAAATTTAAAAAAGAGCTGCAAGGTTCATAACTAGCGAATATTCCCAATTAACAAGAGTAACACCATTAGTCAAATCATTAAACCTAGAAACACTAGAAGACAGAAGGGCAAAGAGTAAAGTAGTAATAATACATAAGGCATTAAACTCTAATTTAGAAATACAACACAATAACAACCTGTTGCAAATCTCAGATAAACATAAAGATAAAAACACTTTCCTTGTCCCTTATGCGAGAACAAATGCATATAAGTACTCTTTCTTCCCGAGTGGCATTCGGGCATGGAATGGGTTGCCTGAACAAACCAGGAAAACCAGTAACTTAACATCATTTAAAACATTAATAAAAATGCAAGACTAGACTCGGACCACGGATGAGCGTAGGACGCAATAATCTTCTTTATAGAAGGAGCGTCTGTAATGTATAAGATAAGATAAGATAAAGCAGTGTCTAGCCGAATTGTTCATGGTCACAGGGAAAAACTAGTTTGCGTCTCTCCATTGCATACATCAAAGACTAGCGTACATCTAAAATAATCATGTTAATTGTAACTCAGTCAGCTTAACATTTGATTTAATGTTGTTTTTATCGCAAGCCATAATTGGTATTTGGAAACAAAAGAAACACAATATCTAAGACTAATTAGTGTTAGCAAGGCTTTTCAAGAATTGTTTTGTGTGAATCCAACATTTTTTCCATAAGAACCAAAAAAAAAAAGTGTGCTACTTGAAGTAATGATTACCTTCCAACCAAAAATAAAAAATAACTTGACCTGTCAGTGTGTAAGAAATTTTAAGCCATGGACCAAGCCTAGAATTAATGACCACGCCCCACTGTAACACTACTGATTACCCTATATACTCGCGGTTAGGACCCACCGGTGGATAGCTTGCACCCTTAATTTAGGATTATTAACATAAACATCAACCTAATTACATCCAGTTAAAAACTAGTTTTAAGAAAAATCATTAAAAAATACATCCAATACTCGGGTTACTTTAAGTGTCCTCAAGCAGCTTACAGAGCTGTTTGAGTCACCTAGTACAAACAATGCCATTTTGGCTTTCTGACCAGTGTTGTCCATGTGTGGGATGTTTCCTAAGACTTGCAATTCTAGTATAAAGAAAAAAGCTATAATCTTTTTGGTATATCAGTGTATTGTACAAGATCGACACCGGCTAATAAATGAGATTTCTTTTGTCTCTGAAATAAAATGGCGTTTAAATGAATACTATTGCTTTGCTTCTCTACAACTAAATAATTAAAGGAATAACTTAACCACTTAGGACACTACAATCTTTTTAAAATCAAATTTCTACAAGTATGAGTCTATGAGTTGTGCTAGCTTAATTAAATTGATTTGATTAGAGATAGCTCAGCTCCACCTCATCTCACAAAGCAAAATTGTAAGAAAATATTAACTACACTGGTAGGATTTGAGTCTGCATTTGATGGTACTTGTTATGTCACCAGAAAAGAAATTCATAACTAAATACTGCACTTCCCCGCTAATAATAAAATGTATACACTGATCAAACAAAGAGTTATTTTTTTTTACACAAAGCAGTTAGACAAATAGATGTGTCACAGTGAAGCCCCAAAGGGAGTGAGGACACATCTAAGTATATATACAGAATTAATAGATATAATCATTTAATAAATCTAAATTAAAGCTAAAATATATTTACCTTTAAATAAATTTACTATAAAATAGCTTTAATCCTTCACCGTACTGTTTTTTTCCATCTTCTACCTTGAGGCTGGAATCTGCCTGTATATATTTATCTATAAAAAAAAATAATATGAACAATATTATAAAACTTCTCATTGAATAATCTTCTTTATAGAAGGATTATCTGATAGATAAGATAAAAGGTTTATTTATGTAATTCTGTATTTGCTTTCATGATAAATCTATATAGAATAGCCATGGCCCAGAGCCTATCCACAGCCGTTGTGAGCATGGCCAGCAGCCGCATATACCAAAACTTAATTTCTAAATTATACTTAATACTCTATTTAATAATAGGTAGGCTAGATATCCGAATTTCCAATTTTTACTTTATGGGTCCGAAACATGGCGAACGACAGAAAAAAATAATAGACTCCAGACCTTTGTTAACAGATGCCTAAGAAATATACTGAAAATAAAATGGTTCGACAAGGAAGAAAACTCCAAGCTGTGGGAGAGGTGTGGACAAAGAACAGTAGAACAACAAATCATGGAAAGAAAGTGGAGATGGATTGGACACACCCTCAGGAAAGATAACAACAACAGAGCTAGACAGGCCTTAGAGTGGAATCCCCAGGGCAAACAACATAGAGGAAGACCCAGGCGAACATGGAGATGAAGCATCTTGGATGAAACTGGAAAGAGCTGGAAAGAACTGAAGCAACTGGCAAGAGACAGTGGAGAGTGGCGTGCTTTGACAGAGGCCCTAAGTTCCACAAGGAACCAGAAGGACAGATGATAATGATGTGTGAATTTCCAATTTTTACATGACGAATTTGTTGTGAAAAAACTGTGCCCAGTTTTTGCAAATTTGTTTGATTGTGGTGCATTTGAAAATATATTTCAGTGTATAATTTGATAAGTTCGCACTAGCTAGATTGAATTTTTCATAAAATAATACTTATTTTCCCTACTTTGTGTACATTTGTTATGTTATGCTTACATTTTCATAGGATTTTACGCCATTGAAGTCACCCATTCTGTTTAGCAGTAAATTAATAAATGACAGATATCGGTAAAAGCATTAGAAACTTTTCTGTCCTCTAGATAGAAGACTTAGACGTTTTCATGGATGCGTACATTTTAAACATAACATAGTAAAAAATATACACAAAAATAGTTTGGCCGGAAAAAAACAAGGCAAGGGAGGTAAATTTAGGTAAATCGACTAACTTTAACCCTAATAATTAGGCTAATACGGGGCACGGTAGTTGACCGGCAGCGCGGTCGACTAGCGATCCGAAGGTCCTGGGTTCGAATCCTGGTGGAGCCTGGATTTTTTCCCAGGACTAGAGGGTGTCCCCGAGTCTACCCAGCTCTGATTGGTACCTGACATTAGTTGGGGTAAAGTAAAGGCGGCTGGGCATTGTGCTGGCCACACACCCCCTTGCATGCCATGGCCACAGAAACTGGTGAATGCTGCTTCACCGGCCCTATGATCAGTTTGATCCGAAGGGTACTTTACTTTACTTTTAATTAGGCTAATAAACTGATATGTCAGCTTCAGTTTTCCTTTCAGACCTTGTCCCTTAAACTTCAAGTTGAAGCCATTGCCCTTGTCTAATCTTTGTTAGATCTACTCAGATTTCATCAGCTTAAAAATTCATAATTTTTTTTTATAGTTTAAATGATACACTATTAGAATCATCTCTTCAAGACCTTTCTATTGGTATATAGCAAAATAATATATATTTATGTCATGTCACAATAGATGACATAGTCAATGATAGTCAACGGCCTAGAATGCCTAGATGAAGGGTCGGCAACCTTTTGATGATAGTGTGCCATAGAATTATTTTTAATTTATTCATTGTTCAGCGTGCCATCACTCTAAAAGTCAACATCGCCACCAATCAATTTCTTGTATAATAAAAACTTGAATGGCATTTCCTGGGGTCTTCCGCATGCCATTGGCCATTGAATTTTTTTTCTAAGTGACAAGTCTGGCATGCATTCAGTAGGTTGCCAACCCCTGGCCTAGATGACAGTCTACATAGTGCTAGTAAAGCAGATCAAAATGGGTGATTCACATCCACATGGACAGGGTAAATTGAAGGTTACAACTGAATAAATAATAGTATAAACTGAAGAAAAAAAAAGTAAAATTAAAATAGCAAAATACTAAACTTTTTAAAAATATTGCTCACTGACATGATTAAACTCAAGTACCGGCTCGGAAAAAAAAAGAAAACAAAAACTAGAAAAAGAAAATGTTTCCAAATAAATAGGCTACCGGATAAGGTAGGCCTACTAGGTAGGGCCGGTAGGCCTACTTTAAATCTATCTAGAAATGTGGATATAATCTTTTGCCTTTAGCCTTTAAAAATATAGTTCAAGTTCTACATCATACTAGATGTTAGTACAGTCCACCCCAATCTCCTTGATTTACACTAATTTACATTTTTAATATACAATATAGGATAGTTACTAGTATTCATTGAGTTTTAAATACTTTTATATTCAACCACAAAACAAACAGGGCCCTACAACCTACAATTACATTATTATGATTATTACATACTACGGCCCATAATAACCTGTCTTAAGATTTATAACCATAGCGGCACAGGCGCGGCATAGCATAGCCATTAGCTGGCATAGCCAGCAGCCGCATACCAATACACTGTCAATACAGTACTACAATACTCAATACTACTCACTACTCTTAACGTCTTAAGGCTCAAACCGATGATGGGTGGAGGGCACAGGTAACCCCGTAGGCCTGCTGATGCCATGAGGTTTTCTTCCTCCCCCCCCCTCTTTTTTAATAAAGAAAAAAAAAAGTCTTAAGGCTCAATTACACGAGCGAGTTTACTAGTGGTCTAGTTTATTATCTAATATCTTGCTGAGACTTGCTCCTGAGTAGGGTTGCCAGACGTCCGGCAAAAGGAGGACACGTCCTCCTTTTTAGCCCTGTGACCTCCGTCCGGCAGGCAAAGCTAAAAACCCTTAAAATGTCCGGCTTTTGTATGTCTAAAGTTTTTTTTAATCCTTCGTGCACTTTTTATGTTATTTACTGTCAATAAATGGCTGGGTCGGGTATATAAAGCATAACACTGGAGTATTTAGCCAGAAATATAATGAATTCGATTGTGTTATCTAATGCGTTTTTAGGTTAATAATTGCAGTGGAGTTTTTTCAAAGTTTACCAAATGCGAGTTGCTTTTCATAGTTACAAAAAAAAAGAATGAACTTTTTTTCTGTATCCCTGGACATATTATAATGGTAATGTGGAAAGACAATGGAGAAAGGAAAGAAACAGACGTCAGTTAACTCTGTAAAAGGGCATCATTCTTACAAAGTACAACTTGAAAAATCTCATGTGAACAGTTTTATACACTCGTGCTTGCTAACCAAGATCTTCTGTAAAAAAGTTGGCCCGTCGTAGAAATAGGCATATGTTATATAATTAAGGAAGATGATAATGTATTAACTGTAGAATTGACTGTTTTCAAATAATAAATATGGTATTGTTGCATTTCGAAAAAAAAAGTCAATTGACTTGAATTGAATTTGTATATTTTTGTTACAAGACTTTTCTCGGTTAATTTACTAATCGTCTAGATTAGGTATTTGCATTGGTCGGCGGCCATATTGGTTTTTGCTAAGTGACATCTTTTGTACAAACTCGCCAGGTTTTTTGAGTTCTTTTGACTAACGCTATATATACATTTGAAAAAACTAAAAAACGATATCGGAACTTTGTACTATCATACTTTACTATTCATTTTCATTGAAAGCGAAAGTAAGGCAACCCGTGGCTATAAATATTTTTTAAAGATCGCGACTTTTTTTAAGCTAAAAAAGCAGCATAAAGTAGCTAATTTTTACCAATATATTTAAGTATTCCAGTCTAAACGACGTTTAATGAAACCTATATGACGCAACAGAATATTTTTAGATCTTTAATTTCATATATAATGTTTGTTTGTAAAACATTGCAAAGTATTTTTATAATTTTGCGAACTTCGGCACTATGATATCACTATGAAATGTCGGCAAAAAACCTATTTTCGATAGCGCCTATTTAACTTATAATTCGGTGCCGATTTTTATAGATTATGTAATTATCTCACTTGTATATGAGTAAATTAAGATGTTTATTGTATGAACTGTGATTTAAAATACCCTGATTATGAAATAATGGCCTTTTGCGATTCTAAAATATAGAAATATAAATATTAGAAGACTATTTATGACTTTTTTTTTTTTACTTAGGCCTATGGTCTATAGTCTTATAAAAAGTATTATTATACGGTAACTTATTATACTTATAGTAGCCTACTTATAGAGTTATGGCTCAGTGCTATCTAAAACATAGATTGTGACTAGGCTTATCTAGGCCTATGGTCTTTGGTGGGCCCTATGGTTGCTATGGCGGCTATGGACACTGTGCAGTATGCTATGGTCATGGTCAAAGTCTCAAAGACAAAGAATAATTTCTGTATTATGTCACATTATGTGGCTAGGTTGAGGATTTAGAATCAATTTAGTCAATGGACAGTCAACTTTAGTCTAGGTCTAAGTCTTTATTTTATACTTCTCAAATTTAGTTTATATGCCTACTTTAACTACTTAAATATTTGAAACAATTTAAGATCAATTAATAGTTTGAATGTCCTGATAACTTAAGAAAACTTAGAAAGTAGGCCAATCAAACATTTAAATGTCAAAAATGATGATACAAATCATACTACATGAACATTATCATCAGTTTTATAAAATTCATGAAATAGGCCTAATATGAATAATATAAATGAATCTCAATTCATAGCCGCCTTAGGCTTAGGGATTATAAGTTTAAGTCGTAGATGATGGTATTATTTTAATAGCCAAAGTGTTTCTGTTGTGCTTGTATTGTGTAAATAAAATTGAAACAACTAACAAACAGATGAAAAATAAAATTCAAGTTTGAATAATTTTATTTATAGACAAAAATACGCTGAACATACAAAAACATTTAGGCTACCAGAAAAATTGTACCTACCTGGTGGCCAAGTGGCGAGTTTATTAATCGGTTATTGTTTTTTGAAATGATATAGTTGTGAAAAAGGAACAAAAGAGATGAATTAAACTCTTTATTCTGAGCATTTTGATATATAACACAACATATATTTTTAAATTTTGAAAATTCCTCTCCCCCCCCCCCCCCGATCCTGCTCCGCCCCCACATTTAGAAAAAAATGCCAAATCAGCACTAAATATGAATCCATATGTTGCTTTTAAGGTTATTTACATAGAGTGGGATGAGATGAACATTTTGTATTATATAATTGATGGTATATTTTGCATATTTTCTGACTTATTGTGAAAAGCCCACTTTTTAAAATAAATTTCCTATATTTCTTTGTTAAGATGTCCGGTGAATTTTCTTCACCTTTAAAAATTCATATCTTCGCTTCTAATTGACCTAGATATATAAATTTGGTATCAAAATTCAGCATTTAATGTCCTCTATCTCATGAAATAGGTTTTATTCATCTTAAAAATTTTTTAAAAAATTATGCAAGTAGCTAGTCTAGATCTAGATAATTATTGGACACCATTGAAGTAAAATTGTACATTCAATTGTGTCCTCCTTTTTGTCTCTCTGTGTCCTCCTTTTGGTACCCATGCATCTGGCAACCCTACTCCTGAGTAAAAGAAGCGAGGCAAAACATTTACGGCATGATTTACGCCTACTAATGCTACTGCCTACGTACGGCCGTACGGTGTGGAGTGAAGGTGTCTGGCAGAGGTTTAAAAATTAAAAAAATGGTGGATTACAGCCACATGATACGTTGGAGGTTGAAAAGGAGTAAATGAGTGAAGTAAATTCATAATAGCATAAAACAGAACAAAAAGTAAAATGGAAAAATTGCTACTACTAAACCTTTTTAAATAAATAGAGTAGACAGACTCACTGACACCATTAAAAAAACTCAAGTACCGGACTCGGAAATAAAAACCTAGATATAAAAAAATAAAGTGTTGCCAACTAAATACTAAACTCGGAAAATATAAGCCACCTAGAAATGTAAATACTTTCAGTACTTACAGAGATAATGGTATTAATTTCTATTTCTACGAATAAGAGCTTCACGAAAAATTAGATTTGATACCGCATCACAAACACATTTTTATATCTATCTAAAGCCCCACTGTCTTACCTATACTATAATATGTTAGGTCGGTTATTTTATTTTAGTTGTTTGATGTGTTCTATGTTTGTAAAGTTTTCAATCATCATTTAGTTTTTTTTATCTCTTGGCCTATAGATTGCATCAGTGTTCTTAGTTGTATGTTAAATGCGCTCTGAGCTTACATTATGTTAGTTGGCAGCGCTATACAAAAGTCATTATTTTATTTGTTTATTGACCAATTAAAATTAATAGACATAATTTTATCAGAGACGTCATATAAACATCACATCACTTCCGTACACTTAAATACCGATGCCTTACTAAAAAAAAAAAGGGCATCTCTGTAGTAGTAGTAGCCTACCTAGCCTCTAGGATGTCACCATTTCAAAGCTCTCATTTCATTTCCTTCATTAACTATATGGAAAAGTTAAAAGGCGAATCAAATAGAGAAAGTAAAACTACTAGACAAGCAGTTACTTTTTTAAAGTTTTTAACCGCAAGCACTTGCCATATTACAAGTAACAACGATTCCGCGAATCGGCTATTTAGTATTTACAGTTTATATTATTTTTTCGGCGATGAGCAATGGACAAGTCTTAACGTGTATGCATGCATAAAAGGTCACGCGCTAAAACATTTCCGTTCTTATTCGATCATTTTCTTCGAAACAATGTCTGTGTGCTACTTTACTGGTTGTACTCAAATTTGTTGGGGATTAAAATTTATTTCATTTTCAATAGATGTTTACAAAGCAAAACAATGTATTGTGAAAGTCAGAAGGGAATAATCACTTTTTTAAAATATCAAACTTATTGCTTAATGCAAAAGAATTTTAGTTATTCGTTTTTATGAATTTACGCATTTTGTTTTTCAATAACCAAGAAAACGCAACTCTTGACTCATTTATTTTGTAAACAAATAAAAATTTTACGTCACGCGACTAACACTTGAGTATTAATTATCGCCTGTTCACTTTTGATGTTAAAAACGGATTCCTCATAACTAATATTGTATCCTTTGTATAATTCTAAAAGACTAGAACTGGCCGTCGAGGTTGAAATCAATTGTCAAACACCAGCAAAAGCATGCTTTTTTGTTTATTAGTTTAAAAATAGAACAGGAAGTTCACGAACATTCGGGTTCAAAAGTTCCCGCCTCATTAAGACTTGTCAATGGCGTCGTTAGAAACGTTCGAGCCAATCTCTACAAAGACAAACGTAAACAAAAGCCAATATTTGAATTGATATTCAACACGTTTTAGCACTATTATAGAATGATGACGATCATTTATTGCTATACCTTGGGGTTACTTACTGGTTCAGGGAATTTTTCTCACTTGACTTTTTGTCCTGAATAAGAAAATCTTAAGTCTAAGTCTAAGTTAGCCTATAAGTTATAGTAAAAACTTATAGTAAGTTATAGTTATACTGAAGACACTGAAGTTATACAGAAGTTATACAAGTCAATCTACGGTAGTAGTAGTAGTAGTAGGTTTCATTGACCGATTCCATTCTTGATTTTTTTTTTTATGTTGAATATTTGGTAATTTTGCATCTTTTATGAAATATTGCCACTCACATAGGATTTGGTGTTTTTTATGCTATTTCTTATGAAATATGCCTATGGTAGGAATATAAATTATATTTAAAAAATATATTTATCTTATCTTATACATTACAGACGCTCCTTCCTTCTTTTGCCCCTTTTAATTTTTTGGTATCAGGTCTAAGAAATTCTGGCTGAAAATTTGCGTCAGTGGAGCTACAATTTAATTATGTAATATATCGAGTTGGAGGGGGCTGTAACTTCATGACCTTAATGTAAATACGGTACGATAAAAATTACTATTTTCTGTGGGAATTTTTTTTAAAATTTCCATTTCCTCTTTCTATTTCAAGATAAATAGGGCAATGCGAAAAAAATTATCAGTTGGACTTTTTTAGCAGGGCGGCGGTAAAACTCACGACTTTGACTTTAAACTGGGTTTTGAATGTCGACTTTTTTTTACTTTTAGTTAAATGGCCGGTTTATTATTATTTGACTGCAGTTCTACCTACGTAATAATTAACCACTAGAAGTTACTAGAACATTATAGATGATCATGTTTATGTTCTAATTCCTAATGCTAAAAACGTATTGTAAACGTATTAACTTTATTATATTAGCGACTTCAATATCCAATACTTCTGCGCACTTCAGTGTTAGTCGCCATTAAATAATCCAGTTATCACTGGTTTTCTTAATGTTGATTTTCTCGACCTCCATGACCAATGGCCAGCTTTTAATTGCATTTTCATACATGGATTTCTAGCTTGGGTACTAGCTTGTCTTTAATTTGTTTGGGATGTATAATAAATACACGATATTTGCTGTTATGGTCTTTGCAAACCTTGCATAGCGTTACAAGTTAAGCTTCGAAGGTTTGTTTACGGCTAGGCGCTAGGACTAAGACCAGAAGACCGCGCCCTGCTCTAGCGTTTAGCTATTGAAGCACGCATACTATTCCTTCAAACGCCTTTCCCTTTAATATAAAGCATTATATTTAATTCTCACAGTGTGCTAATTAATGATAAATCAGTTGAAATCAAATGTTTGCCATGAAAAAAAATAGAGGTGTAAAAACATGGCGGAAAAGTTTAACTTTGACCTCGCGTTACCATACTAAGAATTGAAGCACGATCTGATTGGTCGGTACACGCGTCATTTACTAAAATTAGAACGACCCAGTTCTTCAGTAGTTTTGGGTTAATTGACAAAAAAAATCATGTGAATCATTGACTTTTTGTAAAGTCGTAATTTTTTTTTAAATGCTGACTACGACTTTGAAATCGACTTTCTCTAAAATCTTGACTTTCAACTTTTAGTCGGACTCTTGTTATGATATTAAATATTTAGTTTTATTTTCCTGCCTGCTGGAGGCATAGAAAAGAAAAAGGGTCGGGGAAGGTTAAAAGACTTCAAATGTCAAAACATAAATATTGAAGAGCCACTTCACCTTTTTGACACAGGGAATGAAGGTGTAACAATTAATGAAGATATTTTGTCAAAATGAAAATGAATGGACAAGAATAAAGAGAAATCAACAATCCAATGACATCACCAGACTGGCCTCCATTTCTTTTATAAGCTGGTCTACTTTTTGATGCCTCCAACATTGAGTGCCATGATTTTATGTTTGGCACACATTTTTAGTTAAGAACTTTTGGAAGTTAATAGTGGTTGAAAAAAAAAAAAACATCACAAAGAAGTTCTGTAGTTATAGTTATAGATGAAGCAAGTCATAGAAGGAAAGCTAGTGAAAGTGTTTGGGTGGATACTGACATTGTAGTTGTAGATGAACAAGTTTATTGGCATTCCAGTAGTGCTACTTGTGTGAGTTATGCACAAAGCAAAATCCTCAAATTATTCAAACTATTGGAGTACAGATGAACTGATAATTAGCCCTTTTATCAACAGTGCTATAAGCAATCTTTTGCAACTTATTTGACTTAAAAATACTTAAATTCAGTTTGTGCTGAGCATCTCCAGAATTTTAACATGGCTCCATTTGGTTTAGTTCACATTTTTTTCAGAGCTTACACCCACCTTGCCAAAACTAATTTTAACATATCCTTTAACTGGCATTTATTAGCAGAAACAATAAATCCAACACATAATCCTAACTGTAAAAATTTTCACACCCACACAAAGCAGTAGTTCACTTCCTACTTGAAAATCACTCGAACGCCCCAAACTCAGACAGGCAGTATGACTATTCTATTATTCCCCTCTGCCCAATCAACTTTCACCAGCTTAAAGTTAAAGTGTTAGAATTAGTTTGTCATTTGAGTGCCAACAGCTCTGCAGCCTTGCTGAAAGAAGAAAAAGAAAACCAACAACAGCAGATTATTGCTTTAGTTGTTTATTTACCCAAAGATTCAACCATTTCCATAATCAAATACAAAATTGAAAGTGCATGAAATAATTGAGTTTAAGTTTTAGATCAATGCAAGCATTTGAGTTGAGGTCAAAGCTTAGTTCATAATAGTTCTATTTGCTTTGTTCTGTGTAAAAAAATATTTTTAAATTCTCTTCAAGTTTTCTTTGTTGGAATTAGACTAGACTATGGTATATAATAAAAAACACAGCAAGAAAAAAAAAAGCAAATCAAACGGAATATTTTTCAGAGAGGAGAAAAAATGATGTAAAACTAGCTGCTAACTATGAATCCTGCATCTCTTTTAGGTTATCACTCATACTCATACATATTTTATATGCATTACATATTTTATATGCTTATAGAAGCACCAGAAGAATAAGCAAAACATCAGCATAAAAATAAAATATAAATAGATTACAGATCAAATGCCATCACACCTTTTGATATTGACAGATAGAATCTTTTAAATGATAGTACATTGGCAGTTTCTAAATACCTTGGTAATCAGCAAGAACTTCTGACAGAGATCATTGCTTGATGTAAGTTACAATAAAAATATCTCCTTGTTTTGTTTATCATCTAAAAAAATAAAGCCCTTAAAATGTTAGCTGGTATAACTTCAACTTGATGCAAAAACCTTTGCTTTCACTAATTGGTGTTGCTTTGCCTTAAACTAAAGTTTAAAATATATATATACATAATCTGCAAAATGGTTAAAAATTTATCAATAGATTTATGTCAAACAAAGAGAGAGAGAGCATCAAAATCAAAGTTTGCCTTAAAAAAAATTCTTTTAGCATGGTACGGGATGTTTTTTTTTTATTAAAGGAATAATGAGAAATGCATGTCTAAAAAAAATAAATCATAATAATAATAAATCAACCAAATTTACCTGTAACTGTAAACAATGCCATGTTTTGTCAGAGTAACACGAGTGAGCAATAAAAATAATGTTTTGATATCAATAAGCAAATAAAACATTTTAATCTAAACAAATGTTCTATCATCCTCTACATACATAAAAATCTTACTATTTGCCATAACTAACATTCGATGCTTAAAAATTATTCATCTACAACTAACGTTGTCTTTCAACTCCAGTATTAAAAGCTTTTATAATTCTACATAAGGCATCTAATATTACTTCAGTGTTTTTGACTCAATAGCTGTCACAGACAGACTAGTGTTGCTCACTCTGACTTACTTTGCTCTAACAGCTTTTAGTTTTTTTTTGGTAAAGAGTTAATGTAATGAAAACACACACAACACATTATTAGCTAAACAAAGTATCACACAGCAAACTCAAAACAAAGAAGAAAAAAACACCACATTATTATTACTTGTGCATGAATTGAAAATAATCATCTGATTGAAAATAATCTTCTGAAAATATTTCTGGACTATACTATAAAGGGTACGTTAGTTCATAGTCCTGGCTTACCCTGCTGCAGCCCCCCCCCCCCCACTCAATCTTACAACTATTGATATGATTTGTCTTCATGGTTATGGTAATAAGCTATATAATGAAAATATAATGAAAACTGTTCGCTGTTAATTGCAAAACAAAGGGTTGGCAGATTTTAGGATCTGCATTTATGACAAATAACACACACACATTAAAAAAAGTTTATAGCAGTATATTATTAGTATATAGAAAATATTAATATTACATATCCTTTATTTGGTAATATAAACAGGCATTCTTTGAATGCAAAAGTGGGAACTTTTTGGGTCAATTCTTAAAATCCTGGGCAAGTAAGGTAGGGTCTGTTCACAGGTAGGCCCTAATTTTAAAAAAATCTAAATAAAACTTTGTAACTTTGGTCTTTGCCAAAAAGTGAACTTTATGCTTTTGTTTCATTTTTATACAAATTTCTCTATCCCTCTATTGTCCGCTTTTTTAAAGCTGATTTTCTGACATTAACATTTGGTGTGTAATAAAAAAAATCATTGTCACCAAGAATGTTTATGAAATGACCCATAATGGCTATCATGCTCACTGCTCAGCCCTGGGTGTAACAGTCTCTGGGCATTGTCTTATTGGTTGGATACAAAATTACTATATCACATTTGGAAACACAAACACTAAAATGCAAAATGGGGGGGGGGGGGGGGGGGAAGGGGTAGATGAAAATTTTGAAGAAAAAAAAATGTCAGCAGTGACACTACAAGAAGACATTGAAAATTCAAGGAATGGAAATTATTGAGTGGCGATCTCTTCCAACTCCAACCCATTTCACTGGAGAAAGAACAAGAAAATTAAATCAGGAAACTACTTATAGTAGACATGAACACGATAGGAAATAAAATGACCAATGGTATGTGTCAAATACTGTATATACTCGCGTATAAGTCGCACAGGAGGCTAAGTCGCACCCCTAGTTGAAGATTATTTTACTTTTATGTTGTCATTGACCCGCGTATGAGTCGCACCCTGACTTTCAGGGGTTACACTGCCTTTTAAACTTTTAACTTCTGCAAAATGCATACCTTTGAAACATAAAAGTTACTAAATATTCACCCTTATTGGGAAGTGTTCCTTAAAAATGATTTCAATAATCAAATAAAGGCAGAGCTTCATTTATTTAAAAAAAAAAAAGATCAATAAAGTTATTAGTCATATGAGAAAGTAAGATAGCCGATCTGTTTCTTCATTTAAGTCCCTGTCCTTACTCGAGTTTCTATCTCTATAGTCACACTATAGTGGGCCGACACTAAAAAAATCGTTTGAAGTGACGGCCTTCTAGACAGAACGACGCCGGTATCAACGAGCGCTATACACGTGCCCTTATTACCATTTTAAACACTGTTTGTAATGATTTCAATCGTGACTGTGTGGCCAACAATAAGCTTTATTTTTATTTTTTTTCAACTCTTACATGCTACTAATGAAACACACTATTGTCATTTTACGCATTTTTTCTATATAGATTTTAAAAAAAAATCCTTTGTCAATCGGCAGATGATCATTGTTTTGGAAACATTGCTTAGACAGGGCGCAATTTCCTCGGTATGCTAAACACTGCCTTTTTAGTAGACTATATTATAACCTATAGGCCTAGGCCATAGGTCCTAAATAAAACGCATCTTAAGCTACTAGTCTACAAGGGTATACCTACATAACAGGCCTAGTCGGATTTCCACACATTACGAGTCTTTCCATACTGTAATTGGCATTCTATAGGCCTAAGAAATATGCCCCCTTAAGCGTGCGCTACATTTCGGCAATACAAAAGTTAAAAAGAAACGGGGGTGGGGGGAGGGGGTAGGTCTGAAAAACCTAAAATATTTGTAAATTTCAGTTATATAAAGATAGTATATTTACACCAACAAAGGTTTTCTTAATGTAAAATGTAGGCCTACGCATATCCTAGTAATTTTACAGTCAACTATACAGGTTATGTAGGAAACTGTGTGACAGAGTAGTGATGTTTTTCGGACTTTTCAAAAACAGTTTCGGGTGTACAAGTCGCACCCCTACTTTTTGTTGAAATTTTCGGTAAAAAAGTTTGATTTATACACGAGTATGTACGGCACTTAAATAATTCATATATTTATATTTAGTTTTATCAAAGCAATTATTTCATTCAACTTTGAAAATAGTACCTGGAACACCCAGAAAAGTCTGGATTGTGTTAATGTAATCTCGAGCTTTTGGGGGAAGATCAGAAAATGTCCTGGCATTTTCCGTAGATTCGTTCCAACCAGGCATTGTCTTGTACTCTACTTCGACATTCTGTAGATCATCATCAGAGGCTGAAAAAAAAAACACAAAAAAAAAAAACAGGTGGTTCTATCACAAAATCTTTTTTTTAAAAGCGAGCATAATAAATAAACACTTAAGGCATGAGGGGTAATCCACATCAACTTTCAGATGAAATACTAAGCACAACCGAAGAAGGAGGGGTGAGGAGCAAATCTCAACCAAACAAATATTTTAAATTTACATTGTCATTATTTTGAAAGATCAACCAATCAAATATTTTAAATTTACATAGTCCTTAACTTGAATGTTTTTTTTTTACTCTGAAAGAACAATTGATAATTTACTGTAAATCAAACTTGCAGAATTATTGTAGGTTAAAAGAAAAATAAAATTGTGTTGGGTCAATTTCTGACAGTTTGAGTCATCAAATGGTGATGTCAAAATTTTTTTCTCTCTCTCTTTTTACCTGGGAAAGTTTCCAGCCGATCACCATTTAAAGTATAAGCCACTCCCACTTTGATCTCATCAAATACATCGAGAATATCCAGCTTGGTGACTGCCAAGCTGTGGGAGAACAACAGTTTACAGATGAAATAAATACTATTGCCAATAAAAGATTTATCTACAAGTCAACAAACTACTTGGTACTGATCTGAAAACTGGGGCAACAAGCATTGACATTACTAAACAAACTTATTATGGGCATTTTAATTATAAAGTAAAAGTAGTAAGTAGACCCATTTGATCTGGATGGCCTATTATTTAGCGTTCATGAGTTTCCACAGCCACATCAAAACCTGGGATTGTTAAGCATGGCAGAATTTGAACCATAGAACTTGCTGCTAGACCACAATGTCCCACAATTATAAAGTAAGATTTAATCATTTTTTTTTACAAAATCTTTTTTAGGGTGTTGGCAGCTTATACATTTTCTTTTTTATATAAAGGATGTTTAATTGAAGATTAATTGATGGAAGATTTAAATTCAAATGACATTACGAGACTATCAACTTGTTTAGCTAACCCTGTGAATCCATTGATCATGTTGGAATACTTTAACATCGCTAAATCTAGCCAACCACATCGTCTTGGCCTGCCTGTGGTCACACCGAATTCTGCGCCACGCTCTTGCAGCAATTTGCCTTTATCCTGTGAAATTATTCCATCCAATTATTTATTTAATATGAGGTTTAAATAAAAGTACCTCTGAAGTACCTTGTAATAAAAAATACCTTTAAAGTACTTGTGTATAAAAAATTAAATTGACTCTTTGTTCAAAACTCACATCTTTTAGCTCTGTGGGGAAGCCGCCGCTACCAACACGAGTCAGGTAAGCTTTCACAACTCCGTACACTTCCCCAATGACGTGTGGAGGGATCCCCAGTCCAGTGATCACGCCGCCGACAGAACAGTTGGAAGACGTCACATATGGATACAGACCTTCAGGATTAAACAAAGTACCATTTTTAGAACTGAGAACATCATGATCAAGTCAAGATTTGTTTTTCATTTTAAAAAAAAAACAAATTTGGGAGCAAAACAGTCAGTGTCACCCACATAGTTCTTATCTACGACTGTTTTAATTACAGGGAATCATTTTATATAATCAATCAATTTTATATATATCTATAAATATATTTTGGCTGGCATATTTTATCTGTTGTTTTTTCTTTCAGCAATGGCTGACCTATCAATAGACTTTAAAAATACTATAATACTATGTACAAGAAAAAAAAAAGACCACTTCTGTTCCCACCTTTCCAATAAAAGTAAAAGTTAACACTGCACACTTAATAAAGTTCTTTCAACTTTTTAATTTTTTTTTCTTAAAGGAAACTGACCATTATTGATGTTTTCAGGATTATATTTTTGCCTTTTTTGTTTTAAAATTATTTTACCGTCTAGTAAAATATAAATATAATAGCCTGAACAAAATTACAGGCGACAGAAACCACCAAGGTTTTAGTTTTAGCTTACCAAAACATACACACAAAGAAACCATCAAAGTTTCAGCTTACCCAAACAAACACACAAAGAAACCACCAGTTTCAGCTTACCAAAACAAACACAAAGAAACCACCAAAGTTTCAGCTTACCAAAAAAACCACAAAGAAACCACCAAAGTTTCAGCTTACCCAAACAAACACACAAAGAAACCACCAAAGTTTCAGCTTACCCAAACAAACACACAAAGAATCCACCAAAGTTACACCTTACCAAAATCAATATCTAAAACTGTTGACTGAGCACACTCCACCAGAATATGTTTTCTCTCCAGAATACTTTTATGTAGGTAGCTCACAGTGTCTTTCACCATCGGCCGAACTCGAGCAGCTAGGACCTGCATACAAACATTACACAGACTAAGTATGTGTGAGAATTCAGAATAAATGTCTTCATAAAAGCACATGCAAACACTAAGTTCTCCCAATTTGTTTGTTCTGTTTACTATGTTTCAGTATTACCGTAACGATGCAAAGCAGATGTTTTATTTTATCTCAACTGCATCTTTAGTTTTAATCCAGAGTATTCCAAATTCTTCCGTTTCCCTTTCATAAACAAGGTTAAAGGTTAAGGAATAATAATTAAAAAAAAAAAGCAAATAACTTTTTCAAAGTTTCTCTTGCTGGCTGAAAATGAATTTATTGGAGGGGGGGGGGGGGGGGGGGGGGGGGGGGGAATAATTTGTAGAAACCTGATAGTGCACTGAATTCTAAAAGGTTATAGCAAAGATTCTTTCAGGACACAGACCTGAGGAGTTGGTTAATAGGATCCTGGTACTTTATGTATGTTTACTGTGGGCCTTCATTTATTTATTATGGTTAATGTAATAAAATTGTTTACATGAAAGATATTGTAGTTGGTGTTATTTATTCTGATCTGGTTTTAACTGGACAATTGAAAATATATGTACACATATTAAAGAAAAAAAAGCGTTCACTAGTTTCTTTGACCATGGCATACTAGGGGATTGTATGGCCAGCAGTTTTACCCCAAATATTTTCAGATACCCATTAGAGTTGGGGTACTCAGGGTGATCAAGACCCGGAAATAATCCTTCACCAGAACTCAAACCTGGGACGTTTGGTTTGCCAGCTGAATGCTCTGTCACTTGGCCACTGTTCCCCTTACACATATACCTGGTAGTTAAAAGTATATATTTTTTTTGGCTAAACATTTCATAATTACCTCGTATACTTTCAATTCTTCATCCACATCAACCTCCAGTTTTGGAAATATCACCTTGTAATGCTCCACTAAGTGTTTAAATCTGAAAACATATTTTTTTTATATTATTCAATTTTTTTTTCAAACAAAGAAAAGTGCACAGAATTCAAACGTGAATATTGAAGTAAGTGAAAAAAATCGGTTAAAATATTTGGATTCAATAAATTGACACTTGAAGGCTTAGCACATTTATGAGTAACAAACACAAATTCAATTGTACATAGAGCTTACTGAAACTACATAAACACAGTGAGGTAAACACATAACAACATATGAACATACAAGTACAGGACTAGAAATAAAAAGTAGAAATGAGTTAATGAGATATGGTAAAAATATTCAATATCCTATAGTACAGTTAAGTTCACTATATTATGGTGTATAAGGTGTATTAGTTAAATAATATTTGTATGTACAATCCTGAAAACTATAAAAATTCAATTCATCATCACTAGTGCATAAAAATGGCCATCTTACTTTTCAGTGAACTTGTTGAAATCTCCAATTAGATCAGATATCCGCAGACCGTTCCGTGTTGCCTGGGCAAGAGGTCTTTGTTAGAAAAACATTGTCATCATACACAAGCATAGTGTCTAACACAAACATTATTTGGCCACACCAGAAAGTTGCAAGTAGCAGTAGCTCATAATATTTAATACATTAAACACAACTACTCTCTCTCTCCTCCACCCTAACCCCAGACTTATTTACTATGAAATGGCCATTAGGAGACTTTGCTTTAAAATTAAGAAATAAAACTCACCTTAGATGAATATGCAGGTCCTATGCCCTTTTTAGTGGTTCCAATGCTATAATTACAATTTTAAAAATATATAAACGAATATTGTATAAAAGTATAATTAAAAGAGCTAAAATAGTAACAACAGTATACATTTCATTGTTAGTGCTAGTATTAAAATATTCTCACAACACTCCTCTGATTATTTCAAGAATATAATAAGAGCTGGTAAATAATAACTTGAGCTATTTTTGTTTAGAACTAGAGTATACTTTAGAAGATAATACTTACGATTTCTGTCCTCTTCCGGATTCCATCAAGCCGTCTACGTGTTGGTGAAAGTCAAAGACTGGAAGAAATATAATGAAATATTCTTTCAAGCTAAAAAAAAGTATGAAAGCGTTATTTATAGTTTTTAAGGTTCTGCTTTGTTAGTTGGTCGCACAAGTTTAATTGAATGGTTAACTGAGTAAGAATTTCACTGAAGCATTACAAAAATAGGAATCAAAATGTCATTTGAAAAACAAAAGTTGAGGTTAACTACATAAAATAAAAAGAAGAAAAAAAGATCATTAGATTAGCAATCAGATCATTTCAGTTTTATTTTCAAGTTCAAAAGTTTGCATTGAGTGAAAGTGACTTCAATTAAATTAAAACAATGCTTCTAGGTCAGCTGTACATTTGTAGCATTTAATTTCATACCCAAGTGAGCTCGATCAGATATAATGAGCCGGTCCTCAAGCTTATCAATTTTGTTGTGTTCAATTTCACTGAACAGGGCTGGCAAATGTATAACTACTCCGTTTCCTTAGAGAGTAAAAGAAAATATATATAAAAATATTGCTTCTTGTAATAACAATATATTATATTGTTAAACAATAGAAAGTTTGTAGATATAAACTTATTGTTTCCTGTAATAACAACATTGGTTTAACATCTGTACTCACACTGGCTCATTTACATTTACTATTTATAATATGAAACAGGAGACATACACAAAGCAGCAGCGAACTAAAAAAAAAGGAACTTAAATATAAAGTAAAAATACTCTAACATGATTTTAATTGAACTAACTATTCTAGCGGCAAAGTAAAGTTTTCATTTATAAACATTTGGTTTAATTATAAAATGTATTAAAATGTACTAAGCTAGACCTTTTAATTGTTCAGTTTTTAACTTTACCAATAACTCCTATACAAGTGGGGTAAATCACACCACTTGGTATCAAGTGAAAAGCATAGTGTCTATCATCAACATGAACTGAATGGCCAGCATTGTTTCCGCCCTGAAAACAAGAAAATTAGAGTGTTCATGAACAGATCAGGAAGACCCAGTCTGCTTTTCTAAACAGCATGACACCTGCCATATACATGTATTATTAGTAAAACAAAGAAATAAGGCCTAGCATTTGTTGACCTGTCTCTTTTTTACTGAGTTCTCAATGATACTCAATCTGTCATTCTCTTTATCACCGACTAACTTGACTGACTCTTCCGAAAAAACACTAATTGCGTTTTGTAAACCATTGCCATTACAGTATTACACTAGCCGCTTTTATATTAAGGCAGGTTTCAACCACAAATTTGATTTTATTAGCTAATAAAAATAATGACGTACATAACAAAAACAAGCTCTATCAGTGGAATTTTACGCTAAGAACAAATTGTAGAATCGAGATTTTGATCAATTTTAAATACTCTCAAGCGAATTTTAAAATGTAAATCCACTGGATAGCTGTTCACTGTTTTGTTCTATCTGATACGTTTGCTGACTAATAAAATGCGTTTTTTCGATTTTATATCTTTTTTTTTACCCGAGTCTGACTGTTAAGTTACAACTTGGTTACATTACAAACGGTATGCTCAGTATGTTACTCATATTTCTTTTCATATTTACAACGTCTTGTTTATGATTAACAGTAACACAGCAATATTAGGCCTATTAAATTGTTTGTAAACTAAATTTATGCAAATGGTAATTGTTAAACCCTTTGCCCCTTATTCAGTCACCAGCTTCCTACCCCTCCAACCCTTGAGTCAAGTTACAGAACTCCGTATATTAAAACAAATTCAGACGAAAATATTATTAAAAAATTTACTGTAAAAAAAACCCATCAAAGCAACTGAATGAAATTCTTCGTAGCAAAAATATAAAGTTTTATTCACACCAGTAAATAATGTAATGCAGAGATGAAAATAAAGGAATAAATAAAATGGGAAATAAAATAAATCGCTGAGCCTACGTCAATCGGTTCCGATAGTTTGTAAAGGAATTTAGAATTCCTCATATCGGACTCAAATCCACCTATTCAAAGCCTATTCAGGTTCTACAACACTTTAAATAAGATATTATCTCGGCATAGCCGCTATTTTGTCAACTTTGTCATTTAACGTAACTTTTAGGTCTAGGACTATTGACCAAAGGCTAATGGCGCTAATGACCAATGCACTAAGGATGCAAAAATATATAATAAAAAAATAACAAAAAAATAAAACAGAACATAAATTTATTCAAATTATGATATTTTACGTTTTGTGAGTTTTTTTTCATAAATAAAAGTATCAACTTCAATACTTCAACAATATTATTGAATGTTTTTAAATTTGGCTGCAACTTATAAATGGCTTTTTAAATAGTCTCATTAATTTTTTAGCATTGGCAACAATTCCATTTATTTGGATCAATAAAGCAATCTTATCTTAAATCTTATTTATACCGATGGACTTTCACAAACTTATATACTTATAATTGTTATTGTTAATTAGCCTAATCTAGCTGCTATTATTACTATTAAAAATTGGAAAGTCTTTCTAACCTTCATAGGTTCATATTCACATTCCTTAGCTTTCAGGCTTTAAATTGAAATGATTAATTTAATCATTAAATGCCTTCATTATTCTTGCCTTAATTTTAATCTTATAATAATGATTAGTAATTAAATTAGGGGCTATACTTTGGTTTAACTGCCTCACGGAGTTTTTCTAAGTGCCATATATCAATTTAAAGATCTTTTTGTCCTGAATACAAAAATCTAGGTTTCATTGAGCGGTTCCATTTGTGTGATTTTTATTTAATGTTGAAAATTTGGTAATTTTGCATGTTTTATAAAAAATTGTTACTTCCCATGAGCTTTTAGTGTTATATTGTGTTACGTCCCTTTGATTTGTTTATTTAATTTATTTTTTCTTTTATCCCTATAATATCAAACGCACACACACACTCCATGTACCACACGCTTCTGTCCAGATTTTTCCTCCAGTATCGGTTAGTTTTTAAGGTTAGGGAGAGCTTTGTAGTTTTTTTATTTGGCTATAGATAGCCAACCTGGCCATATCTTGGGACAGGAAGTAGTCTAAATTAGCACATGGTGAACAGACCAGTAGGAAGAAAGAACAATAGGATTTTGTGTTTTTTTGTGTTATTTCATATGAAATACGGTAAGAATAATTTTATTTTTGTATTCATTTCGTGCTATTTCGCCCCTTTTCCCTTTTCGGTATCGGTTCTAAGAAATTCCGACTGAAAATGTTCGTATTATAACCCATTGATGAGAGTCTTAGGAATCGTTGCAGACTTGATTGATGTATCGTCGTGTTTCATGGCTGTGTGACGTCACAAGCCTTTGGTAAACACAATTGAAAATGAATTTTTTTTTTTCAATTTTTAATAGTCTGCCGCTCTTTCTAAGACACTTATCAATAGCTCCACGAGAAAAAATGTTAACTTGCAATTTTTTAGAACCCTACTTTTCGTGAGGCAGCTGAACCAAAGTATTACCAAATTAGGTCTAATAATTTAAATTAAAATTTAATATAGTTTTAGAATTTTAGGATTTTTGGTTAGCATTACATTACTAGACTAGATTCTATTACTACATTAAACTTAAGTAACAATAGTAACATTACATTACTATTACTTCATTATTAGGCTAAACTTTGGTTTAACTGACACGCGGAGTTTTTCTAAGTGCCATATATCAATTTAAAGATCTTTTTGTCCTGAATACGAAAATCGAGGTTTCATTGAGCGGTTCCATTTGTGTGATTTTTTGTTAATGTTCTAAATTTGGTAATTTTGCATGTTTTATTAAATATTGTTACTTCCCTTGAACAGTTTGTGTTTATTGTGTTACGTCCCTTTGATTTGTTTATTTTTATTTATTTTTTCTTTTATCCCTATAATATCACACGCTTCTCGGACCAGATTTTTCCCCCACTATCGGTTAGTTTCTAAGCTTTCTAAGTATTTGTTAATGATTACTATCTGTTAGGTTCTAAGCTTTCTAAGTATTTGTTAATGATTACTATGGGTTAGGTTCTAAGCTTTCTAAGTATTTGTTAATGATTACTATCGGTTAGGGGTACAACATAGGGATAGCTATACATAGCCAACCTGGCCATATCTTGGGACAGGAAGTAGTACTCTAGATAAGCACATGGCACGCATGCGCATCAAGAGACTAGGTCGACTAGGTGGTCTCAACTAGTAGGAACAAATAACAATATGTTTTTGTGTCTTTTTGTGTTATTTCATATGAAATACGGTAAGAATAATTTTATTTTTGTATTCATTTCGTGCTATTTCGCCCCTTTTCCCTTTTGGGTATCGGTTCTAAGAAATTCCGACTGAAAATTTTCGTATTAGGACCTATTGATGAGTGTCATAGGAATCGCTGCAGAATTCATTCATTTATCGTGTTTCATGGCTGTGTGACGTCACAAGCCTTTGGTTAACACAATTGAAATGAATTTTTATTTCCATGGAAAAAAATTTTTTTTTCATTTTTAATAGTCTGCCGCTCTTCCTAAGACACTTATCAATAGATCCACGCGAAAAAATTTTCAGTTGGAATTTTTTAGAACCCTACTTTTTGTGGGGCAGCTGAACCAAAGTATTACCCATTAATTATTACTATTACTTAGCCGTACGATTCTTCATCTTATTCTACAAAACGTCATTAGATTACTTAGCCGTAGCAAGTAATGATCATAATGAACTGTAATGTCTTATTTGTAATAGGCCTACTTCATTACCACGGCCACGACATGACACATGACAATAATGACATTGAAATGACTGAAATGATCTAATAATTACCTGACAGCGACAACACAAGTCGGCATCTTTAGCGAGCATGTCGACGACTTTTCCTTTACCTTCATCTCCCCACTGTGTTCCTAGAACAACAGTAACTTTTTGAAATACTTCACTTCGTCGCATTTTGACCGGTATTTCTCCATTTTCGTTATCCATGCTGTTTTATTTCATGAAGTTTTGCTATATAATTATTACATTTACATGTGACCTGATTACTGCACACTGCATTATTGTATGGGTCATGGGTTCACTTCCTTAGCGCGCATTGTTAGCTCACTGAGCTATATATTATTGTAAATTAAATAATCCTCAATCTCTAGTCACACTAGTAAATGACATCTTAATTCTAATAATAAATGCCACAAGATCTGGTTGGATCAGTATCGGCATTGTTATTTTGTACTTTTAAGAACGACACAGGCCAATTTAGACTTGATTTATCAAGATTTTATGAGAAGTGTCGGTAATTGTTTACCTGGTCTATTCACACTCAGTAAGAATGTACTCATAGCCATAGCCTAGCATACATCATACATGTATACTAAAAAAAAGTTTTCATATTTAATGCATGGGATTACTCTTTAAGGCCTCACAACTCACAAACGTATGCTGAGTAAACATAAGTACCTAAGCTACTTTGCGGTCATGTAAAAAAAAAAAGTCTGCAGTCTATATTCTTATGACTAATATGACAAACATTTTATGGGGAAAAAGTAAAAGCCTCAACTTTTCAGAGCGAGGGGGACTATTTACGAGTTTTACAACATTGGATTCAGTTGCTCTATATATGGCGGGCACATGTTTTTGAAAAAGAAAATTCACCCAAAATTGATTGGGAATCTTCTCAATCAATAATTTACCAAAGAAATTGACAAAATGAATTAAAAAAAAATAAAGAACAAGTAAAATAAGTTTTGAAACACGATTTTGCACAAATAGACAAAAGTTTAAATTATTAAAAACTATCACCCTGTTGTTATTGGTAACGCTAGTTATCATGGCGGAAAGCAGTGATAAAATTTCATCAGAAGACTTGTCATATTCAACTAATTTACCCACAGATTACATAATGCCTATGGATGATCCATATAATAAGGCTATAAGCTATTTAGAAAAACATAATATTCTTCAACTCTTTCAGGTATGCTCGTAACTCGTATCATACGTCTGCTTCCTTTTTATAGTAGTCTTTGTTACAATTTACAATAACCCAATATCATGAATGATCATAATGATGAATATCAGATTCAGAATATCACGATCTGTCAATCTCAATCATCAATCATGATTAGGTATGTAGGCCTTTCTGGAGTATCTGCTTATGTGACATAAATTTTGTTTGCTATAGGGCCTACATCAATAGAAAGGCATTGAAGTGAGGATTCCATGAGGCTACTGACTAGGCCTACTGATACTGAGTCTGAGTGTATAGGCCTACTATATAAACTATATTATAATTATAATTTATGAAAATGGAATATAAAAAAACGGAGTGATTATACTGCAAATTTTCGTGACCTATATTATACACACAGCTATTGGCGCATGTGCATTATTGTTTAGCTGGCCTTGTATGCTCAATTACAATTTTTTGTTAAATTTTCAGCAAGTTTTCTTGGCCCAGTGATTAAGTTAGTAACGTGTGCTGTCAACAGGAGTAACGCAGGTTCTACCCTACCCCTCTCCACCTTTTTTTTAAATATTATTATTAATTCCATTATAGTAAAACGATATATTTTTAGTTAAATACGTTACTTTTTTGTAACTATTTGTCATTGTTTATAATTTATTCAAACAAAAAGGTTATTTAGCCTATGTCACTTAATCACAATTAGAAATTGATGTTAGGCCTACAGTTAGTCCCGGTTAGGGTTAGGACTTAACTAGGAATATGATCCTAAATAAAAGCCTATAGACTATAGAATAGTATAGATTAGTAGGCCTATAAAGTCATAAAGTTATAAGTAATAAATATAGGCTAACTCTCAAATTTTTTCGTAAATTTGGGTCTGCCGATGACGCTCGGCATCCCTAGGGCCTACACACATTCTGATTAACGTTATACACCAGATCCGCCGCATAACGCTGAACGCTATACACCGGATCCGCCGCATAACGCTGAACGTTATACACCGGATCCGCTGCATAACGCTGGGCGTTATACTGCAAATTCGCAGTATAACGCCTCCCAAAAAAAATATGAAAAAGTTAGTTTACTTTAGTTAGGAATTTTTAAGTGATGGAATCTGAGTAGACAAAGACAAAGAAGAAAAACTGAAGCTAACTATTTAGAGTTAAAATTATTTCAGCTACCTGTCTTGTCTTGTTATTTTCCGGTTAAGCAAATTTTATGTCGGCCCCTAGGCCTACTTTACAGATTGTGATAAAATTTTATGCATCCATATTTTTATATAAAATGTAAGATTTTTGTTCGTTACATTTTTTATCTACAAAACAGAAATGTTTTGATAGCTATTAACGATACCTGTCATTTATTAAATAAATGCTAAGCATAATGGGTGACTTTTTAATGGTGTAAAATCCTAAAAAAAAACATAAGCCGCGATACATAATAAATGTAGGCCTACACAAAGTAGAGAAAATAAGTGTTTTACTTTGTGAAAACTCGATCTAGTGCAAATTTATCAAATTATACACAAAAATGCAAATGCATCACAATGAAACAAATGTGTCAAAACTAAGCACAGTTCTTTTACAACAACTTTGTGATGTAAAATTCAGAAATTTACATGCCTAGAAAGATGGGTCGCTTGAGCCTGGTCAAAAACAACTATTGTGATATTATTCATTAAAAATAATAATTTTACATTCCACATTTCTTTACTTGTTTAATTTTAATGAAATCACAATATAATGGGCTAAGCTAAGACATGCGTTTTGTGTTATTTTGATCAAAATTTAATCATTAGTGTACAAGTAAACATGAATTTCTAAACTGTAAAAATACATTTCATGACAGTTCACTCAACAATCATCCTGTCCCATGCTTGTTCCTTAGTTTTTTGGACAGTTGTGGTGCCACAGATGACCTGTGAACTATCCTCCTCATTTCTTACGATTCTCTCCCTTTCTCAAGGCACCCCCTAGAGCAGGGGTCGGGAACCTATGGCTCGCGAGCCAGATGTGGCTCTTTTGATGGATGCATCTGACTCGCAGACAAATGTTGGATTATTAAAAAAATGTTTTTTAGACTTTTCGATCTACATATTAATTGTTATCAATATTTAATTCTACAAATGAGCTAAAAACTACTGCATTTCAGCATCAGAATAATTCAGAGACATAATTATTGTACTTTTAGTGTTGAAATTACACAAAATGTACACATTTACTTGAATTTTTAGTTTTAAACATAATGTATGGCTCTCACAGCATTACTTTTCAAAATATACGAGGTATCCATGGCTCTCTAAGAAAAAAAGGTTCCCGACCCCTGCCCTAGAGTCATTTGTATCCATTCCAAGATGTCATTTCACTCTCCCCCCTTCCCCCATTCAGTGTTGTGCCTACAGGATGGTCTTTGCATGTTCTTGCTTTCTTGTAACATGGCCATACCAACATAACATTCCAGTTTGTGCATTTTAAGTATTTTCCATGAGATTATTGAAATATAGCAGCTGATGGCCTGACAAATTTCATCTCATACTTCTTTTGAAGCTTCTAATATCCATAGCTTAGCCTTCTTTCCAGTTCTGGTGTTGTCCAGGATTCGCTAGCATATAAGAAAATGGAGAGTACTAGTGAGCACATAAGATACTATAACTAAGGGTTATATTTTTTGTCTCTTTATGTGTTTAGTTTATTCAATGCCACTTTGGTCTGGTCAATCCTTGAAATTGACCAAGGCTAGAATTTCTCACCTGATCTAATAGCTTGCAGCAATTTTTGTACTCTATTTAGTTTTGATTCTCAGACCCTGATGTCAGCGGTGATGCCCCCCACCCATATGCTCTTAAATCTTTAATTTTGCCTTTTTGACATTTAAATTGCATGACAAAGGATGAGGAAGTCTTGAATTTACACTTCACTAGGTTGGCTAGCTATTCTTCTCTTCTCCAAGTTCATCTAGGTTGTCAGCAAAACCTAGATTGGTGATTGTTCTGCCACCAATGCTTCCAATGCATAAACAAATCTTTCCAAGAAGATGCATAGTCTAGAGTGTCTACAGTCGTGCAAACTATTGTCAATTTAATAAAATTAAATAGAAAAATATTGACATTTATGCATTATTATTGATTAATTGTAATCGTTTTGTTTCTAGTTATGATAAAAAACATACTAACTTTATTTATTTTATTCAACCAGACTTTAACAACAGAAGTAATTTATCACAAACCTACTGATCCATTAGAATACCTCATCAAGGAGGTGCAACTACTTAAGCAAGAACATGAGAACCGGCAAGTGAAATCTTGAATCAAAAGTAGCCATGTTGACATTTTTTCCACAATATTTTCACTCCATGGCATAAGACTTATAAAATTACTTCCCCTGTATTGATCATAATTATTGTTGCAATATTGATATTTATGTGTTGGTTTTATTTATTAACATTTATAGATAACTATGCATTTAGTGTTTTGATGTTTGCAATGAGTAAATAAGAGTAATGAATAAAAAACAATTATGGACATAAAAACTCAATTTTGTAGGAATAAAAAACTAAATTTTGAAGAATGTAAAAAAAGCCACTTAATTTTCACAAAGTAAAAAACTTAATTTTGAAGAAATTTTAAGTTGTGTCACATGTACATGCTTATTATTTTCTTGTGTAAAAAAAATTGTAAATAATTAATTTCTTCATTAGTCTTGTTATTTTCTTTAATTTTTGCAATCAACATTAATGTCCTAGAATATGTTAAAATTAATGTTAAAATCAAATTAGAAATAATATTAATAATATCAAAAGAAAAATAAATGTTTTTTTCTGATTGTGTGCCATTTTTGTTGTTTTTTATGTGGTTTTTATAATTTATAAATTTAATTTTGTCTTGTTTACAATAAAGATTTCTCATAATTGATAAAACCTGCCCATCTTGGTGACACTATATTTCATACAAAAATACTCACACAATTATATTTATAAAGAAAACCACAAAAGAAGAATAAGAAATGTTTTATTTTGATTACATTCAAGTAAATTAACAAGAACATGAAATAAAACTTGTAGATTATTTAATTTTTTTACAATACAATATTCAGGTAAACATTCTACATTCATTCTTAAAATTTAATACAATAACAAAAAATGAAATGTAAAAATCTAATAACCAAACCTTAGACTAAATTCAACTTTACATCTGCTTTTGTTCAGAAATAATTTAAAAAAATGACTAACATCAGATTAATTAACATCAACAAAATGGCAATAATAAAGATTTTGAAAATTTCACAGGAAATATTATTATAAAACAAATAAAGTACCAAAATGTTTTGTATATTCGAAACGATCTGTCCCTGTCAGCTACACTATATGGACACATTATTGAGTCAATAGTATTCACAGTCCACAAAGTAAGAGTTTATATTTATGATGTAGTGGGCTTGATTTAACAGAGATTAAAAGTGGAAATGTTCAGTGTAGTCTTTTTTTTTTAACACCATAAGGCAGATATTTGTAAAAAATCAACATGATATTAGTAGTGGTATTATAAACACCTAACGTTTGAAATACATATGACAGGAGACACTGGGAATAAAGTACATTTTTATTTCATGAATGAGGATTCTCTATCATAAAAAGGAGAACAATATTTGTTAGGATACAAAAAATTACCATAAAACTTTCATGCTCCAAAAATATTCACCCATAGGTATTTAGATTCATTGCTGCCTCTTTTAATATATATTTAAATATACATTAGATCATCACAAACTTAAAAAAATGGATCACATTAAAAATCACAAAATTTGATAATGTGTAAAATATATATATATATTATCATAAATATCAATATAAATATTGGGCTAAATAAAGCATTTATTTAAAAAAAAGAATAATTAATTGCACTAAAATTATAATAAATAAAATTTGTTTAAAAATGTATGGAGGGAATAGGTAAAAGATATGAGCTTTATGGAATGTATATTTGGTTATAAAAGAATAGTTTTTCAAAAACTTGGAATGTATATTCAATACTAAAGTGTATCTTAGAAGAAAATTAATAAAAGTACAATGCTTGGCAGTAATATATTATAAAGCTAATAGAAAACATGTAAAGTGTAAAGGATGAAACAATATGAATTAAGATACAATATTTAGTATTTGGCTCCCTAACAAAGCAATTTACCTCTGTTGAATAATCAGAATAATTTACTTAAATTAAGTTAAATGTAAACAGATAATTGTATGTACTCATAAAAAGTAATTTTAAAAACTGTATCACCTGCACATTCAATTTTTCTTTACAAACATTTCCAAACAAACACGCTGAAAAAAAAATGTATTCAATCATCTGATATTGTTTAAACCACCAAACTAGATGCTATAATTGAAAAACAAAAATACAAAAGTTATACATTGTCATGTCTATGATTATCTGTTTTTAGCAGGGCTGTGGAGTCGGTAGATAAATGTTCCGACTTCAACTCCGACTCCTCAGTTTTTAGTATTTCCGACCCTGACTCCAACTCCTCTGTATTAATATGCGAATGTATGGCCATATAGTGAGGCACATGTAAAGCATGCTTCTTCACGGTCACTTAATGTGTTCGTTTTGCGGTTACTTGAGGCACTGCATGCATTGGTCTTTATTCTTACAGTAGAGAAGTCATTAAAATTATAACTTTTTGTGAATTGGGACATTTAAACTTGCTTTTTTAAAAATTCCAATCTAATTTTAGTAAAATGTAGGAGTCGGAGTTGGTACCCAAAATGTCCCCCGACTCCGACTCCTCGACTCCAACTCCGAACCTCCACAGCCCTGGTTTTTAGGCATTGGTTGTGTAGAAAAAAATCTGAACTGAATTATACATCATAGAAAGTTATCTCCCCACTTAAGGTGTAAAGCCATGTGGGGTATGTGGTTGTAAAGAGCACATGACACATGATATTTACTGATGCTGACCATCACTTCTGTACCCATGGGGCTCTACGCTGGCAAAGTGTGTAAACCACAGACATGTCCCCATTAAAAAGCGCACCTGTGGGCTAATGCATTGAGGACAGCCCCTGTACCGTGATAGAGATTTCATTGCACAGCCGAGCGCCGCCAAGAATCAGTGGGAAGGAAGAAATGTGTGCAACAGCCCTTCTCGCCAAGCCAGTTGCCTGGTATTTATGCTGCCAGACCACAATACGAGCAAGCCACCATGTTAATGGAAAGAGAAAATTAGGCAGGTGGGGAGAAAAAATGTAGTGCATGTGAGTGCGGAGACCTACCTTATACTACGTGGCATGCTGCAGGGTGGCTGGTCTCGGACAGGGTCTTGGTGTGTACTCTTCAACCCACCCTGTTTTATGTTACACCCTGGACTTAAGAGCTGGAGACTTTAGAGACATTACAAATAGACAGATGCTGACCACCTGTTGAAACTTTATTCTCTAATAACATTGCTAGTTCTTTACCAAGTTTTTTTTTACAGATATAAGCATGAAAATTGCCCTAATGGAGGTGGGATTTGTGCCTCATAGACATCCCTGTGCCTCCCAGATTTATTTTAAACCCCTGGGAGCGGCTAGCCTGAGACCCCAACTTTTCCTGTTGTGCAAATGTTATTCCTCCAGGCTCCAAGTTCTCTAAGTTATCACTTAGTGTGATGCAGCAATGTCTAACATGACAGATAATACACACTGCAGTGACACAATGTCTAACATGACAGATAATACACACTGCAGTGAAACAATGTCTAACATGACAGATAATACACACTGCAGTGAAACAATGTCTAACATGACAGATAATACACACTGCAGTGAAACAATGTCTAACATGACAGATAATACACACTGCAGTGAAACAATGTCTAACATGACAGATAATACACACTGCAGTGAAACAATGTCTAACATGACAGATAATACACACTGCAGTGAAACAATGTCTAACATGACAGATAATACACACTGCAGTGAAACAATGTCTAACATGACAGATAATACACACTGAGAGCAATGTTTGTTGCCCAATGCTTCCTTATTTTGTAAAGTTGACCTAAAAAAAGGGAGAGAATAAACTGAAAAACTTACCAACAATCATCTCCACCTGTACTTACAAGGTAACGATCATCATACATGAAGCGTACATTTGTAACATGAGCAGAATGTCCGGCAAATTTCTTGAACTCAGCCTAAATTAAAGTATGGTGATATTCTATGCACATACATTTTTAATATAAGGTACATTGTTCATTTGTTACTAGGATAAGCTAGTAGAGTTGAAAGTTTTTGCGGTTATGTCAATGTGTTGTCAGTACAGTGGTAAAAAAACACTTTCCCAAACTAGTGGGCACTAAAACTAAATGAACTTGCCCCTTTTACAGACCAAAACAACAAAAATTAATTACAGCTGTTAGATTCTTAATTGATCAATCTTCGTTACAAATTAACTTTCTTTATTGAATTAGAACAAGCCTCTTATTAAAACAAGATATCTTAAACAACAGAATCCCTTAAAAAAAAACACAACATTTTTTTATTTTTTTATTTCAGAGCTGCTTGTTTACACTTTATGAAAAATATTTTTAAGGTCCTTCTACACATTGACATATTAATTCATTTATAGAAGGTTACCCCTGAAGAAAAATATAAACTATAAAATTTCACTCACAAACTTGTTAGGGCATGGAAATGAAAACAATTTGACCAATCCAAAATCATCTCCAGTCACCAAGGCGTTACCCAGGTGTGACAGGTGAGCACAATTGATGTCAGCTTTTTGAGAGTTCAAAGGCCAAATGCCCAGGACTTCACGACCAACAATGCTAAAACATAAAATGTCGCTTTTAATAAAACAGTTAATATTAAGATATAAGAAATATCAAAACTTGATTGATATAACTTTAAAATATGTGTTCTATAGCTAGACAAAAATCATCAGTTTGGGTACGAGAATCAAATTTGACTTGGCATATTCTATACGCGATAACCTTCAACAATGTCCAGTTCTTCTTTACAGTTTTCCAAAAATGCATCAATGCTTGGTTTGACTAATGCATCTCTTGACAAGCAAATCAAAGTCAAAGGTGGAGCTTTTTTAAAATTTGCTACCTGGCAATGTGTGGTCAAACCTATATACACTCAGTCGTGCTCCAGGTCACAACAACCATTTGTTTAAAAGGTAAAGTGAAGTAATCCAGTCTGTGGCCACAGCATACTAGAGGATTGTGTGGCCAAGCACAATGCCCAGACGCCTTTACTTTGACCCATCTAATGTCAGATACCCACCAGAACCGGGTGGACACAAATCCTATCCCTTCACCAGGAATTAATCTAGGACCTTCGATACACCATCTCAGCCACCACGCCCCATGTTTAAAAATGAGTAAATCAATATTTCAATAAAGGAAAACTTTATGTCTTTTCTTTAAACTTTGTGTTTATCAGCAGGGCTGTGGAGTCGGAGTCGAGGAGTCAGAGTCGGAACATTTATCTACCGACTCCGCAGCCCTGTTTATCAGTCCTTTGACAAGCTTTAGACTATCATTTTTGTTGTTGTAAATATCTTCTGTTAAATACCTGGTCCATGTTGCCCAAGTTATTTTGTCTGTGATTGCCTCATCTTCTATTAAACTACCATTTGGTACGCTGTAAACGTGATTGACGTAGGCTCCAGTGCACACCTGCAAGTGGTCACATAAAGTAGTTAGAAACCCAGCTACTCCCATTGGTTAATTCCTTCACTTAGCACTAAATATTTGGCCTGACATAGGTCCAATATCGGGCCAATATTTAAATCTTGTCTGAATGGTGTCCCATGCAGTGTGTGGCATTTGCACTCCCCAGAATACTAGCTGAAAAACTAATTTAATTTCTACTGATACTGAAAATATTTCATTTAATTGTTATTATTACATTAGAGTTAGGACATATGTAATATAAAACTTTTAATTCTATTAAAGCATTAAACAAATCTGGGCCAATAGAATACAAGTCTAAAAAAAAAAGAAATATGCTTAAAGCATTAGGTCCATAGAAACTAATACTGCAGTCTCTTTGGCCATTACATACAAGGAGATCGTGTGGCCAGTGCAGTGTACAGTAAGTTTACTAACTGATGTCATATACCCACCAGAGTTGGAGAGACTTAGCAACACTCTCAGGAAAATGTATAGTATTTTTTACCAAAGACCATGTCAATGGCCGTTCAACACTCTTCCATTAGACCACTGCACCCCAAGGAACATACACCAGATCATTCATCATTGTTTTCAATACATGGAATTGATAGGTAAATAATCGTACAATATTTTATACAATCCCAAATGAAATAAATATTAAATAAAAACCCAAAAAAATAATTGTATATTAACATATAAAATTTTTCTTTGAAATCTTAAAGATACTAAACAAAAAAGAAACTTTGAGGCACTGACCCTGATATATTTGCTGTCAGCAGAGAAATCCATGTTGACAATAAAACTGGAAATCTTGCTGCAGAAACCAGCACGATTTAATGTTTGGCCTTGGCTGAGGTCGTAGAAATCTACACAGCTGTCATCAGAACCAACCGCTAAAAATTTGGAATTGGGACTAAATCTATTCAAACACAAGGAGAAAAAAAAGAACAACAAAGATATACTAACCGCAACTGTCTTTGGTAATCAGAAAAGAAATACTTTATAATATTACTATAATTATAATATAATTTTTCTATTAACTATAAATATTTCATTAATTTATTACCATAAAAAATTACCATAAAAGATATATATTAATCTAAAAAATTAATGTGGGCTTTCGTGTACTTTTAAATATTAAATTAACCAATCAAATGTCATATAACATATGGCAATAGCAGTTAAGTTTGAAATTGTGAAACACTTGACTATTGGTGTATTGTTTACTGACCTGATGTCATTGATAGCACCAGCTCTGTCTCTCTTCCTCCCCCACAGTCTCAAGCCTGTAGTGGAGAGGACTATGAACTCCCCTGTCTTCAGGCCAACAGCAATGAGCTCACCATCGGGACTGAATGTCACAGATCTGGCAGGAGTGACGTCAAGTTTAGCAGACAGTGACTGTACAACAGAACAATGGAAGAATCAACAACATAGCCAAAACACTTTAAGTAGTATAACCTGTAGCCTACTTTTCATTAGGTGAAATTTACTAACTGGCTATTTCTATTTTAAAAAGCTAGCCATAGGAATGTCCCCAGTTCAGTGGTCAGGGCATGACTAGGGCACTGTGTGGCCGAACTTATATATACTCAGTCATGCTTTAGGATAGGCAAAATAATCAACATGTTAACCTACAGTCGAGTCCGAAACCAATAATAAATTATTTTTTTAGGGATATGTTAGTCAATGATCTGGCCTTGGTTCAAGAGTTCTCCCCCCTTCCTGCAACATTCCCCTAGCTCTAGATAAGAATAATTTTGTGTAACTATATTTTTATTTGTATAAAGCAGCAGGATATAATATATTTTCTTTCTCTTTTTTAATACTTTATACCAATTTGTCATAAAGTGATGTCCAGGTTCATTAGAAGAGCAGTGTGTGAGTAATAATTCACATAAATCATTATACAAAATAAACAAACACAAAAGTATTGTTCATATTTTTGTTCATCAATTGTTTTGTGTTTTAACAAATTGTGATTATAGCCAAAACATCAGATTGGATAACACAAGATTGATGATGTAATAAATACCATTTGGACTGTCAAAGGTCACCTGGCCATGTTGACATAAATATTTATATATATATATATCTATATATATAAAAAGACAGTGTTAAGCCCCGCGAGGATCCCCATTGGTCAATTTGAAAACACGTTTGTCACTGACCTATCTAGGCCTAGCCCAATATACCGTCTAATAATTTTTCACATCGGACATGTTGTCTTCGATAGCTCAGTGGTAAACGTAGTGGACTGCTATACGGGCGACCAGGGTTTGATTCTCCAGTTAGACTATACTTTTTTTTTCGACAATTAATTTTTCAAACTTTTAAAAACAAAAGACATTGTAAATCTATAGGCAATATAGATTTTGTTAAATAAAAATATTTGACTATTTTTTTTACCCTATTACAATATTTATTTACTTTCCACTAAAAGTATTCAGTAAGTGTAGTTTATAAATTTGTTATCTGCACCCCAGACAGTCCTTTTTATTTTCACCCGGGCAACGCCGGGCAATGTAGCTTGTATATATATATATTTATTAGATATAAGTATAATAAAAAAACAACTATACATTTGATCCAATTTAAACTATTCAATTTAAATCTTCTGTATACAAGGAGCAACTGTAACAAATAAGATGAGATAAAAATAAAAATGATATTGCATCCACCTTTGTTGTGATGTCCCAAAGTCTAACTGTTCCATCATAACTTGCTGTAATGAACTTTGAGGTTGTCGGGTGCCTATCTAGCCCCCAGACTTCTCCCTCTGCATGACCAGCCACTATCATCTGCACAGTGCCAGTTTTTTCAGCAATTTCCAGCACACAGTTGTCTTTGGTGCCAATTAAAAATTTGCCCTGTCATTAAACATATTTCTATAAATGGTTGATTAAAAAAAAACAATTATCATTTAAATTCATTGAATTATTTAAATATATGTATGGGTTTACATGATAATGACAAGCTAGAATATACTAAATAGAAAATACTAAAGCCTATCTTATTTTCTAATAGATACATAAATATACTAGAACTTATCTATAAACCATCTGAACCTATATATTATTGATATATAAACCTGCTTAGAATCAGTTGAAAAACCTGTCTCTAACAGATTGACACACTGTCCAAGACTGATCTTATTCTAATTTCATTTCAAAATTCCAAAAGGGGTTCCCTGAACTTTAAGAGAACTTCACAAACCAATATATACCAGTATGTGTGAAATTTCTTGATGTTAATAGGTTGTGTAGTTAGTCCAATATATAGAATTTTTAATGGCAGATGTTTTTTAGTGCTCACTGAATTATTTCAGGGGAAAAACGAAACGCGATAGGAACAAAAACAACAACATAGATCTTTTTTTTCCAATTTAAAATAAACATTTTTTTTTCAATCTGATTTGTCTATTGTTGTAAAATTCAAAAACTTTCCAACACCTAAGTGAATTTTCCCCAAACTTTCATAAACTTTCCCGACCCGCATGAATCCTGTCAGAATAGAAGGACAAAACCTACTTATACATGTCATAGAATGATAAATGTCAATTCCTACCTTAGCCCTGCACACTGATTTGACAACATCAGCTTTAGAGCCAGATTCTTTTAGAGGGAAAGCTTTACACCTTTTCATTTCCTGATCCCAGAGTTTCACAGGCCCATTATCCTTTGCTCTGATCGGTTAGAATTAAATATAAACAATAAGAAACATTGTAAAATAAAAATACAATAAATTGATGGTAATAACAATTATAAAATATTGAGGGCCCAACATCTATTAATAGAAAACCCTTAGAAGATTAATTTTCTTTTATCATTTTATAAGCAAAAATCAGTGACATGTATGTAAAGGCTTTTTTTGTCATTATTATACTTATAGCTTTCTGTTCATTGTAGTTTATAACATTTTTATCTGTAACTTACACAGGCCTTTTTTATTTTCCCCCGATAACGCTTGTTTTCAATCAACTTTAAAACCACTCTTTTTTTTGGTAGAGTATTGCAGCACATTCAGCTCTGGTTTATTCTATGTCTAAGAAAAGTTTTCCCTTATATGAGCCATCACTGTGTGAGTGAAAAGTTTGAAAATTTCTAGACCCCAAAATTAGATATACAGAATTTAGAAAAAAATATGATGTACAATGCAATACTATGTACTAACGGCATTTCTTTGCCTCCAGTCACAATCAACCCGTCCCTGAGTGTTGTGAACATGGTAAACACTGGACCAGAATGAGCCTTCTGTACGATGCGTGTCAGGGTTGACTCTTGCCAAACATATACATCTCCACTCATTGCTCCAGTGTATGTAATATTGTTCTATGGGAAGGTAAAGAAAATTATGAATGCATTGATGTCTACAAATTCCTTTGAACTTTACAACCTAATGGAACTGTTACAAGTAACAATATAAGATGTAACAATGTAATATATAAGATAAGACAGAGAGATGTTTTTTATTACTCACAGTTCCAAAAGCCAATGAAAGCATTGTCTGCATCTTTGGATTGCTGACTGTGTCTGTGCTTGCCAGAATCCCACGTTTACCCACCAGCTGACCTCCAGCCACTGACCAGAAAGTAACATGCTTGACACCCACACTGACCAATTGTGTGTCAGAGTCTGGGCGGAACTCTGCACGGAAAATTCTCTGCGTGTGGCCAGGTGCTGAAGCAACTTTGGAACCTGTTTTTTTTTGTAATGCACAAATAATTTTTTTTATTTATATACTATAAAAGGACCATAATTATGAAACTGTCTTTGAACAATCCCAGATATTTCGTATGAGTTTTATAACTATAACTATTTTAATGTTCTTTCCAGGTGCATTGTAAACATTGTATTTTCCTTTTTTAATGCATTGGCTTTTGTTTTACTTATTATTCAGATCTGAAAAGTTTGAAAAAAACAACTGTTTTTGCAGTTTGTAAAACTTAACAATGGAAAGAAAGACTATTTTAATTTCTAATTATATCTGTTAGCAAACTTCACATTTTTAAAAATAAAAGTAGCATCGCTTAATGACAACATTCTTAATAATGTTCAATTTAACTTTTCTACCAAGAAACAATCATGGCATCAACACCACATTAACTAATTTTAACACCACATAACAGAGCTGTTTGCCGTATTAGACTATTTCATCTTTTACCTCCCTTTAAATAGGACTGACCTTGACATGCACTAAGCTATGTTATTAAAACATTTGAAAATTCAACTTTTAATTAACAAACAAACAACCAGTCTCTTACATCACTTCAAAGTCAAATTATAATTTTAAACCAGTGTTTTCTTCACTACTAAATTGTGCACATGAAATCATTTTTAAAAAATATGCCTACCATCTTGCCATCTCCACACTATTATATTGTGCTCATCTTCAAGTCCAACAGTGACCAGATTTTTGCCAGTGCAGGAGAAGTCCAGGGAGCAGACGCCTTTGGAGTGGCCTCCCTGGATAATCGACAGTGTTTCTTTGGTCACCGAATCCCAAATATGCACAGTTGGGTTTGTTCCGATCTGGCCAGTTGCTATGACATTCTTAAATTTTGGATGTTGGTTGACATCAAGACAGATAATGTCATCAGTGTGTTTCAGATAAAAACTTTGAGTACCTAAATATAACATTAGAATTATAAATTAATATAGCTACCTAAATATAACTTTAGATACATATATTCAAATAGCTATCTAAATATAACATTAGAATCATATATTCAAATAGCTATCTAAATATAACATTAAAATCATAAACTGAAATAGCTATCTAAATATAACATAAGAATAATAAATTCAAATAGCTACCTAAATATAACATTAGAAACATACATTTTAATAGCTACCTAAATATAACATTAGAATCATAAATTAATATAGCTACTTTAATTAACATAAGAATCATAAATTCAAATAGCTACCTAAATTTAACATTAGAATCATAAATTCAAATAGCTACCTAAATTTAACATTAGTATCATAAATTCAAATAGCTACCTAAATTTAACATTAGAATCATAAATTAATATAGCTACTTAAATTAACATAAGAATCATAAATTCAAATAGCTACCTAAATTTAACATAAGAATCATAAATTCAAATAGCTACCTAAATTTAACATTAGAATCATAAATTCAAATAGCTACCTAAATTTAACATTAGAATCATAAATTCAAATAGCTACCTAAATTTAACATTAGAATCATAAATTCAAATAGCTACCTAAATTTAACATTAGAGTTAGCATTTCAAAAAGCTACCAAAAATATAAGATTAGATACAATTCAAATAGCTACCTAAAAGTAACATTAGGGTTCATAGGTCATAATGGGTACCTTAATATAAAACACTGAGAACTATTAATATATAGCAGATCCAATTAGAACAAAACCAAACTAAATTTGTTCTATTTTTCTTAAGTAATCTTTGTTACGGGTTACTTTAAAAAAAATATTTGAAGATATAATTGCAAGAACATTTAAAGAATACATCTTATCTAATAAAATCATGACATGATTCCTAAGGGGAATAAATCCATATAACTGAACTAAATATACTAAAAATTAGTCATTTTACTTGAAGCCAAGTTCTGCACAATGCCAGCACCGGCAGCATGAAACACAATATCAGCTCCGTCGTTGACATAGAACAGATTGCTTCTGGCATCAAAACCTCTGTAACCATGGATATATTCCAACTGCAGATCCTAAGGTAAGAAATTAATGTAAACTTTTTATATTTAGAAAAGAAATAAAAAGTTACACTTAAATTTACTTTATAACTAAGACAATTCGGAACAGACTTTTATAATCAGTGACTTTTGTTAATTTTTTGTAAAAAGTCTAAAAGAAATAAAATATTTTCAAGTTGTTTTCTGTCTAAAAATAAATGATAAAAAATGCACACAAAAAAATAAAATGTTTGTCAGAAAAAGTATAGAGTCATTGTGTTATGTTTTAAATGACTTTTTCATAGCTGCCTACATTTTTGGATGTAGTTTGCCTGACATTTTTAGAGCTTTAAGAGGCTGTTCAACTATATTCAATGTGCTTTTATAATTTTTAATTATACACAAAATAAAAACATTGTCGTTAAAAATGTAAATAACAAAAACAAGAGTCGTGAAAAGTTGTCGTATTTGGAAAAGTAGGTCATCATACGTTGAGTGGGCAAGTTGGCAATCATACGTTGAGTGGGCAAGTTGGCAATCATACGTTGAGTGGGCAAGTTGGCAACTATACTTTTAATGATTCAACCACATGACAACTTTATGACATGATTATTTATAATGTAACATTAAAATGAATTTCAATGAACTTTGTTACCGTGACTTGAGTTATCTTTCTTTTTTTACCACCAGCAGCAGCGGGAGGCTCCGGCTGTTGAACCTTTGGTGGCTCCGGAGCATTTCGGCTCACAGTGGGCCTGTGAAGAGAGAGGTTATCAGTGTTTACAACATTGAATAAGCTAGTGCTTAGAGCTCTTAGATACATATAGTAATCCTGACTGACATAATTGTTGAAGCAGCGCCCACCAATACTAGGTGATTGTGTGGCCAGCACAGCCCAGACGACTCTACTTTACCCTGACTAATATCAGGTAGCCATCAGGTCTGGTTAGACCCAGGGACACCATCCAGACCTGGGATCAAATCCTAGCCTTCTCCAGGATTTGAACCCAGGAACCTTAGTTACACCAGCCAAACGCCCTATCGCTCAGCCACCACGCCCAACTTTGGAGACATATATTTTGTATCAATTTATTTTCACTTCATTAAAGAAATAATCAAAGAGAAAATTTAAGACTAGAATAACAACCTATATATAGAATAACAAATTGAGAATCAAATTTATTACTTACCGTATATACTCGTGTATAAGTCGCACTTTTTTTACAGACAATTTCTACAAAAAGTAGGGGTGCGACTTATACACCCGACACTGTTTTCGAAAAACATCACTACTCTGTCATAAAGTTTCCAACATAACCCCTATAGTTGATTGGAGTTATGTAGAATTATTAGAATATGCCTTTATTTGATTATGTTTGCCTTATGCACGATTAAAACAATTTTTTTAGGAAAGTTTCCAAAATTAGGGTGAATATTTAGTAAATTTTATGTTTAAAAGGTATGCATTTTTGAGATATGAAAAGGCAGTGTAACCCAGGAAGACGGGGTGCGACTTATGCGCGGGTCAAGGACAACGTATAATGAAAAAAATCTTAAACTAGGGGTGCGACGTATACACCGGTGCGACCTATACGCGAGTATATATGGTACATAAATTTTTATTTAAAAACACTTAATATTAAATGTTACAGACAGGGGTTAGCAATGATCTTCCATTTCAACAGCAGATCTGTAAATTATAAGATAAGATGCTGCAAAATGCTTACTTTGTTTCTTCTTTTTCTTCTTGTAAATGTGGCTTGACTCCATCTTTCTCTCTCACAGGGTGAGCATAGATTTTGGTTGTGTAATCTATTTTCTTCTCTCTATCTACATCACTGTCATAACCTGATGGATCAGGGGTTACATTTTTAAAAATAAAATAATAGGAGCGAAAGACCAGCATTCAAAAACATAAATTATTTTTACTTTCACCTATCAGCAATAGGCCAGCTTCAATGTAAAAAACCCCAGCTATGTCAACGTAACAGCAAGCTTAAAATTCTCTCTGTCCCAGATAGATTAAGCCAAGAAATATGAAACTGCTTTTTCAGAACATTTTTTTTAAATACATGGCACAAGCAGAGCCTTTACAAGCTTATGTAGCACCCCAGGGCAAAAGTTCTAGCACCGCCCCCTTGCATACTGTAACTGCTTGTTTAGTGCTATATTTAGACTACATTTGCCGACCCCCTCCCATGGAAGTTTCGCCCCCAGGCATATGCCCCCCTCTGCCCTCCCCTATGTGGGGGCCCTGGGCACAAGAGCTGGGAAGCCTTAGGGACCACTCGGGACCCAGTCCAAAAAAAATCCAGTCTACACCAGGACTTGGTCCCGGGACCTTCGGTAACCAGTGTATTCTAAGGTATATTTTTTGTTAACCCTTAGAAGTGTAATGAAAAGGTTGAAACAAAATAACAAAAAGAAAACAAACATTCTTCATCACAAACTTGTTTGTAGGACTTCAATATCAAGTAGAAATGAGAACAAACAAAGTTCTATTAACTTCAGCTAAAAAAAAAAAGGTTCTGTTGCATGACAAAATAGCCTCAACCATGTAAATCAAACCAATGTCATTTTAGATCTAAAAAAAAACAACAACTGCAATAATTGATATGTCAAAAAAATGCCCACCAATAGAAGGGACATTACTCTAAATGAAAGGAGTTACCTTCCTCCTCATCATCTGTATCTGAGTCGTCACTCTGGCCTCTATCATTCTGACCTCCTTCTCGCTTCCAGATCATGATGGCAGTATCGGCCCCACCTACAGAAACCATCTTCTGGTTGTCATAAGTCCATCTGACATTTGTGACATGTGCACTGTGCCCTAGGTATTTCTTGAATTTGGCAAACTTTCCCTGATGAATAAAAACACAATACCATTGAGAATGACTAAATGGGCTGAAGTTTTTATATATGTAGTAAAGTATTTTTTTAAAGTCTGACCAAATTGATCCACAGGGCCAGTCAAGCAACTTTCACTAGTCTGAGGACAAAGCATACTATGAGATTGTGTGGCTATCACTATGCCCAGCCACCTTACCTTTTCCATAACTAATGTCAGAGCTGGGTAGACTAGAGCAGGGGTCGGCAAAGTAAAATTAACGATTCATTCAGCGAGCCAATAGCCTAAAAGTCATCCTTCTCTATTCTTGTAGAAGATAATAATAATAATAATAATAATGGTCATTTATATAGCGCTTCTATCCATGCTATTTTAGCATGCTCAGTGCGCTCTAGAAGACTATTAATCTGTGAGAGGTTTCACTGCTGCCGGTTAAGCGCTCGCGATAACAACCCAGTACTAACGTCATCTAGTCCCAAAACTCATGTAGGGCGACAGGAATCTGCCGGTGGCGGGGATAGAACCCGCGACGTGTCATGTGGTTTTTGGTTGACAGTCTGGTGGACTAACCACACGGCCAGCCGGCTTCACAAGGTACTTCAATTGCCTTTTTTGTGGGTCCCTTGCGTGCCATAGAAAATTGCTCTGTGTGCCAAGTATAGCACGCGTGCCATAGGTTGCCAACCCCTGGACTAAGGGATACCCTCCAGACTTAGGAAAAAATCCTAGTCTTTATCAGGACTCAAACCCAGGACCTTCAGTAAAGCAGTTGAATACGGAGGTCACTCTTGTCCACCTTGCCAATATATAAATATGTCAGTGGTTTAAAGCAGGTTTGGATACTGAAAACATTCTGTTCTTACTGTGACTGGATATTCAAACAGTTTTACAAAACCAAAATCGTCTCCGGTGGCCAGGAGGTGACCGCTGCCCAGGGAAGCTGCATTGACATCCGTGACATCGCACTTGGGTGGCCAGATTCCCTCGCAGGTTGAGCCCAGCACACAGGTCCAGCTTGCCCAACCGAACTTCTCAATCTCAGCGTTGCGCAAAGTGATACGTTTGCCTCTTGGCGCCTCAAAGAAAAGCTGCTCCCTTGCCCCAGTATTCACCATAAGAACCTTGCCTGTAGATATAAATATTAATATTTACACTCACCAGCTTAAATATTTCAAACCTGTCTTTAACAAAAATAAAGAATAAGTTTCTAAATAGAGAAAAATTTTGAGAATAGAGTAGAAGACAAACATATAAGAAAAATTTTGCGAGTAAACAAACTTATAAAAAGTTTGAAAATAGAGAAGGAATTTGAAATGGAGAAAAATGTTGGAACTAGAGCAGACACATTTATAAGAAGTTTGGAAAAAATTAAGAACTTTAGACATAAAAAAAAGTTTGGAAACTTTAGAAATAAAGAAACATTTTGGAAATAGTGTAGACAAACTTATAAGAAGTTTGGAAATATAGAGCTTTAAAAAAAGAGTAGAAATTTGAAGATAGAAACTTTATTTTTTTTAAACTACCTTTAAGATCCCAGTCTATATGAGTTATATAACTGGAAGCTCCCTTACAAGTCCCTACTCTTGTGGTTTTCAGTACACTGTAGATATCTACAAAGTTGTCATGGGAGGCTACTGCTAAATATTTTCCTGGATCTGCAAAACAACAAAACATTTTTGTCTAACCAAAAGAGTCTAAAAGCCAAGAATATTTGCAATCGCAGATTAAAATAACATCATAAGCCCAGCACTGTTACAGAGTGCTTTTTTTAACTGCTAAACTAAATAACATCAACTTTTCTTCAAGTGTTTGAGTTTTTTTCTCAAATTACACTAATTTCATTTCAACTAATTTATTTAGCATCATCATGGTTATAAGTTCTTAAGTTATGATTATTCTAATTTAATGTGTTTGAAAATGAGGACAATTTGGTATATAAAATTTTTCAGATTTCAATTTGTATCGGGCCAATGTACAAGTGACCATACTGTTGACTGACCTGGGGAGAAACGGATGTCACAAATTTCTTCCTTCCGATGATGTTGAGAAATCATTTCTTCCATAGTCTCAGCGTTAATGACAACAAAACTGCCTGAACAGAAAAAAAAACAGATTGCAACATCAGATCCATGGTCGAGCTACACACATCAAAGAAAACAGGACAGCGTTCAAACAAAATTCATCAACTCAAGGTACCAAAAGTAAAAAGAAAAACATTTGCGGCTTGCTCCTACAGCGTTGTAGGAACTCTGTGGTGGAACGAACTTCCGCACACAAATAAACAAGCGGATAATATTATTCTATTTATTTAAATAACATGGGGTAAATGTAAAGACTCATTGTTATGAAAAGCCCAATATAAAAAATGTAATTTGGAATTATGGCTTAGAGATCATTTGTGTAATTTAAAATGTGTTCTCCCAGTTTCTAAATATTTGTTGTACGCATTTTTGGCACATTCAGGACAATCAGCAAAATCTATTAGATAAAATACAGAAGGCCTGGGACGTAATCAATAGCATACACAACCAGCATAATGTTCAAATCTCTTTACTTATTCTAACTAATACACAGCAGCACAATGTTCAAATCACTTTACTTATTCTAACTAATACATAACCAGCACAATGTTAAAATCTCTTTACTTATTCTAACCAATACACAACCAGCACAATGTTCAAACCTCTTTACTTATTCTAACCAATACACAACCAGCACAATGTTCAAATATCTTTACTTATTCTAAGTAATACACAACCAGCACAATGTTCAAATCTCTTTACTTTTTCTAACCAATACACAACCAGCACAATGTTCAAATATCTTTACTTATTCTAACTAATACACAGCAGCACAATGTTCAAATCTCTTTACTTATTCTAACTAATACACAATTAGCACAATGTTCAAATCTCTTTACTTATTCTAACTAATACACAGCAGCACAATGTTCAAATCTCTTTACTTATTCTAACCAATACACAACCAGCACATTGTTCAAATCACTTTACTTATTCTAACTAATACACAACCAGCACAATGTTCAAATCTCTTTACTTATTCTAACTAATATACAACCAGCACAATGTTCAAATCTCTTTACTTATTCTAATCAATACACAACCAGCACAATGTTCAAATATCTTTACTTATTCTAACTAATACACAATTAGCACAATGTTCAAATCTCTTTACTTATTCTAACCAATACACAACCAGCACAATGTTCAAATCTCTTTACTTTTTCTAACTAATACACAACCAGCACAATGTTCAAATCTCTTTACTTTTTCTAACTAATACACAACCAGCACAATGTTCAAATCTCTCTATTTATTCTAACTATTTTAAAACCAGCACAATGTTCAAATCTCTCTATTTATTCTATTATAAAACCAGCACAATGTTCAAATCTCTCTATTTATTCTAACTATTATAAAACCAGCACAATGTTCAAATCTCTCTATTTATTCTAACTATTATAAAACCAGCACAATGTTCAAATCTCTTTATTTATCTTAATTAATATACAGCACCAATCACAGCTGGTTAGATTTAAGGACAACCTCTATTTGCCAGGAAAAAAAACCTAGGTGGTTATACCTTAATTTGACCTTGGAGTCTTATAAAAAAAGATTACGTTCTTCTGCCTTTGTTTAACAATGTATCAATTAAAAATTTCCTAAATATAATTGCTAGTAACACTTTTGACTTTTAACACTAAACTTTAGGATTAATAAAAAAAAAGTATCTTACCATCTTTCTGTCCAACGGCTAAAGCTCGTCCATCGGGTGAGAAGGCGACACATCGGGCAGCCTGTTTGAGTTCTTTAAAGTTGACCATTCTGTTGATCGTGCCATACTCCCATATCCTGAGTGTCTTGTCGTCACTGACAGTGGCAAACATAGTTTTGCTCGGGTGAACAGCCAAACCCCAGATTTCACCTTCCATGTGGCCCTGTAAGTCATCAAGCAACATGCTCATTCAGACATTCATCAAAAAAAGTAAGTTAAGTATCAGGTTGAACCAAACTGAGACAAAGCAGCTTTCCCAATTATTCTATGGCCTCAAAATCCTAGGGGATTGTGTGGCCAGCACAATGCCCAGCCGCCTCTACTAAACCCAAACTAAAGGCAGGTACCTATCAGAGATGGGAAGACTCAAGGGCACCTTCATTGTTCATTTACATACCTGTGCCAACAATGTCATTGGACCAGCTTTGTCTATCTCCAATATTTCACCATTTTTAGTGCCGACCAAAATCTTGCCGTGGCCCAGGACTATGGCTCTAACCGCGGGAGACTCCTGGACAAGCATACCCATGGAGCCTTGGACAAAGGAGGCTCTCTTGATGGCGTAGGTTTTCAGGCTCCGCTCAAACTGGTCATCCCACAGTCCAACAATACCATCTTTACCTCCAGTCACAAAACCCTGTGTACATAACAACATAGTAAGTATTAGTCCAAAAGGGGAGTTAATTGTGCAAACACTTATTACATCCTTATTAGTCTAAGGAGGAGTCATTTATTATTAGCTTAAAGGGAGTTAATCCTGTAAACATTTATTACATCCCTTTGATTTATATTTTTTGTTTATTCGGTGTCAATATTTATGTTTATAATAAGTTGATACAAAGACTATAATAAGATGGATCGCTTGCTTTAATATTTTTGCTATTTGATGACTCAAATATCTTCTTTTTGGCATTTCCGATCGCACCAAGTCCTCTAGACTTCCAGTCTAGTAAATCGATTAGATTTTCTCAATGGAAAAGTAAGATTAAAATCGAAAGTTGTATACAGTGGAAGACTTTAGGGAAGTTTATGAGTCATTAAAGATAGTGTGCACACGATAAAAACAAGTGTTAAGCTCTAAAAATAGAGCAAGCGGTCCAGGTCATTATAGTCTTTGGTTGATAAGAATGGGTCAATGATGCTATAAATAAAACAAGGTATTTAAATCCTACAATTTTGTTAAAAAAACATCTTCTTTAAAAACATAAAATCTCCTATTTAATAGTAAATTGCATTTAATTAAGATTTGTTATAATATTATCTTTATTGATTCAATTAGAATTAAGGATTTGTCACATTTAAACATTTAACATGTTGTAATTTCAGTAATATAATATTTAACACTATTGTTAAGCCCATTATCATGTATGGATCGGAAACTTGGAGAATGACCGCCACAAATGTCAGGAAAATACAGGCATTTGTTAACACCTGCCTCAGAAGAATCCTTAGGATAAGTTGGCCAGAAACCATCAGTAATGAAGAACTGGCAAAAAACTAAAAAGAGGCCTGTGGAAGAGGAAATTTCCCAAAAGAGATGGAAATGGATTGGCCACACCATCAGAAAACCGGCATGCAGTGTCACTCGGCAAGCGCTCACTTGAAACCCCCAAGGCAAAAGGAAAAGGGTCGGCCGAGAAACACCTGGAGGCGCGATATGGAAACCGATGTTAAAAAGCTAGGGGTAAACTGGGGTCAGATAGAGAAATTGGCCCAGGATCGGGATACCTGGAGGACTCTTGTTGGTGGCCTATGTCCCAGGTGGGGCGAAAGGCATAAGTAAGTAAGTAATTTCAGTAATAGAACATGAATAAAAAATGATCACCTTGTCAAGAGAATGCATTGCAAAGACCGGACCCTCGTGAGCTTTCACTGCCTTCTGTAAGGTGACACCCTGCCAGATAAAGATCTGGCCATCGCTGCCACCTGAAAAGCAAACATCCTGGCTCTTGCCATATGAAACGCACATCATGTCACAAAGCTTGGCAACCTGGCCCATTGTTCCTCTATTGGAAGTGAAGCCTCCGCCTGGATAGAATACATAACAGTAAAAGTTGCACTGGAATTAGAATTTGTTATCTTAATCTTATATGTTAAAGAGAGTCATTCAGGACTGAAGATTATTGTGTCTTATGCTTATCCATGTTTTGAGTTGATAAAGTGAGTGAATCAAGTGAGTGAATCAAGTGAGTGAATCAAGTGACTCAAAATTAATCATGAAAACAGAGCATGAACTGATTTTCCCATATTTTGAAAGGCAATGCATTAAGGTGGCCACAACCTCAATAAAAGTAGATCATGTTTGTCCATAGGGCTAGTGAAGCAGTATTCATTAGTTTTAACATACTAGGAGATTGTGTGGCCAACAATATGTCAACAGCCACCTTTACTTTTCCCCAAACTAATGTCAGGTACCCACATTCTCAATAATGTGTATTAATTATCACCAGTTCATTGATTCATGATGGTTCAATTTTAACTTATTGCCTTCTAATTTTTGTTGATGAAAAGGATCAGACTGTGAAAATTCTGACATGCTATGAAACACTGCGTTGATATTGCAGCCAATTATAAATGTGTGTTGATGGATAACATTTAGTTGGAAAAACAAACCTGTTTGAACCCAAAATTTGATGTGTTTTACACCAACTGTCACCAGCTTGTCATGGTTGAAGGGATTCCACTTGATGACAAATATTTTATCCTTGTGACCTCTGAAATGAAAAGGATATTCTTTATACAACCTGCTCCACATGTAACAATTGAATTGGTTGGTAGATAGAGAAACAAGAGTAGAATATAAATTTACATTTCACAGACTAACACAAGTCTATTTCTTCTTTTCATACATTCTATTCAACAAAGCAACACATGACTATCAATGTACAGTGGTAAACCAATTTTCTATTTAAAAGATCACCTGGCTGTTCCAAGCTTCTCTCCCTTTTTCCAATCCCAGACTACAATAGTGTGATTATCATCCAATCCAACTGAAGCCAGCTTTCTGCCATCAACTACGAAGTGTAGAGAGGTAATTATATAATTTACATATAATTTTAAACCAATATCTAAGTAATTATACCTAAGTATAAGGGTAATGCTACTGGTTTACATTTTAAACTAACATCTAAATAATTATAACTACCGTAAGTATAAGGGTATTAATGCTACTGGTTTACATTTTAAACTAACATCTAAATAATTATAACTACCGTAAGTATAAGGGTATTAATGCTACTGGTTTACATTTTAAACTAACATCTAAATAATTATAACTACCGTAAGTATAAGGGTATTAATGCTACTGGTTTACATTTTAAACTAACATCTAAATAATTATAACTACCGTAAGTATAAGGGTATTAATGCTACTGGTTTACATTTTAAACTAACATCTAAATAATTATAACTACCGTAAGTATAAGGGTATTAATGCTACTGGTTTACATTTTAAACTAATATCTAAGGTATTATAACTAAGTATAAGGGTAATAAGTGTTTATATAAAATAATTTGATATCAAGATTAAGATTCACAGAATAAGGAATACCTGAAAAGTCAAGAGCACAAATTCCCCTCTGGTGCTGTCCCTTGAGTATGGAGCCTGTCTTGAGAGTTTCAGTGTCCCAGATATGTATAGCTGGATCTCTGCCAACCTGTCAAAAAATTATTTTTTTTTCAAATTGCAGAAAATTTATATATATGTATATATATATTAGTTTCTGTTTTGTTATCATTATGTCTAGTCTCAGATTTAGCAAAAAATGTTTACTTGAAATAAAATCACTGATACAAAAAACAACAACAAAAAACATTTCTACCAGAATTTATTCATTAAATTTTAACAAAAAACAACAACAACTATATTTTGCAACACAAGTTCATTTAATTTTATGTGTAATTGTATGGATTTAGAAAGAAAAGTATTATGTTTATGATCATCGATCCTTTTTTATACTATTAATACAAACATCTAAAAATTTTCTTTTGTAAATAATATAATTCTCTTTGGTAAATAGTTTATCTTATCTTATACATTACAGACGCTCTTTCTATAAAGAAGATTATTGCGTCCTACGCTCATCCGTGGTCCGAGTCTAGTCTTATTGTCATATTGCAAGGATGGAATTTCTAAGATTTTTCATTCAACCACTATTTTATATTGGCTATATAGCTAAGTATTTTGACATTACAAGTTCTGAGGTTCTACTTTGAAGCTTGAAGCCACACGTTTATATACAAGGGGAGGTAACCCAACTCTCAATGTAATAAATGTTATTACAATTCTACCTGACCAGTTGCCACAATGTCCTTGAGTGGATGAATACACAGGCATAAAATATCATCCGTGTGCTCCGTGTAAAACCTCTGTTTGTTTGTATCCCTGTTCAGGATGATCCCAGTAGCTGCCACATGGTAGACAATTTCTCCCGTCTGGGTGTAGTACATATTCTTGCGACAATCGTAACCACGATATCTGAAAGGAAGCCAAGTAAAAAATAAATTTAAGGTTTATTTCATATAAATCATACACACCATTAATGAGATGTTGACAAATAACAAATTAATTCAATGGAAATATTTTGTAAGTAAAGTACTTTAAAAATATTTTTAGAAGCAAATAATTCCTTTTGTAATCCAAAGGTTGCTTATTAGATGGATAATTTAAGAAGTCTATTTTATATATCTTAGATCAGCAGCTTCGAACCTATTCTCACCTTACCACTCGATATCTCCTTACTTTTGATTATCCCCCTTTCCTATCATAAACCCACCCTCCTTTTTTTTTTTTCACATAAATTTTAACCACATATTTCACGTGTACCCATATCAGAAATATTCATACTCCTAGGGATCAGGTACCAAAGGTTTAGAACCTATGGGCTTCAATAAGACATCTGCTTTAAATAGCAGCATTCATAAAAGGAAATTGATTTAAAAAAAAAATCATATTTTCTACACAGGAACTCATTTATATAAATACTATTTCTTCTTGAGTGTCATTCTGGCATGGCATGGGCTACCTGAATTAACCAAGAAAACCACATTTAAATTTTTTAATCCAACACTGTACTTAAGCCATGCATGTACAATGGATGCAATAATCCTCTACCCAGTAGGAATATCTATAAACTATAAGTTCAGAAAAAGCATTGTAAAACAGAATTTATTCTATACAAACCCATGCACATATTCTAGTTTCAGACTTTCGGAAGGTCCATTTTTACGCTTGGCTCCCGGCGGCAGACTGGCCTGAACCAGCTTTTTCTGGTTTTTCATGTCTTCTTTGTACACTGGCCTGTCATAGGCAACCTGTTTTTCTTTCTCAACGTCAGAGTCAACAGAGCCAACGTCAGACAAGTCAGAGTCGCTCTCTTCACTGTTGGAGTCAGCATAAGCTGATGGTACAAATATAGTGGGAAATAAACTTTCAAAGTGGAAGCAAACATTGTTACATAATGAGTTTAGAATAATTAAAATAAATAAAAATAATTTACACAAATATATTTCATACTAATAGTCTCACCATTATTTAAAAGTACTAAGAGAGGGAGGGAGGTACTATAAAAGGGATCAATGGAAAAAAGAAAATAATTTGAAGGTAGTAATACAAAAAATGTTAATGTAAAGCATAGGTTCTCAACGGGGGCGTTATCGCCCCCCAGGGGGGCGGTGAGATGCTTTAGGGGGGCGCTGACGTTCCCGGGGGCGATTGGGGGGCGGTGAAAGGCATGTGGGCGGTACAGAAAACCTGATGTAATTTGAACAACTCAGATATAATAGAAGGACTGCCAATACCCTAGCAGTCTCTCTTATCCAGTCAAGGTTGGATTACTGCAATAGTTTCCCTGTAAGATTTGCCCCCGAACCAGCTACAGAGATTACAGAGAGTGCAGAACACCGCGACGCGCATTGTTTCGGGGTTGAGGAGGCAAGATCATATCTCCCCAACACTAAGGGATCTCCACTGGCTCCCGGTGATAAAGCGAATAGAACACAAAATTATATCCATTACGTACGGATACATAAACGGCATTGCTCCTTCCTATCTTCGAGAGCTTATATCGAGGCATGAGCCATCTAGGGAACTGCGCTCTTCATTACAGTCATTTCTCAAAACTCCTAGTTTGGATGGACACAAAAAGAAGTGCCTAGGAGTGCGCTCATTTGAATCAGTGGCGCCTTCTTTGTGGAACAGTTTATCTCAGACACTGAGAAAATCTGGGACAAGAGAATCTTTTAAAAAGAACTTAAAGACCTTTCTCTTTCTCTGCAATTCACACCAAGAGCGCACTGAGTATGTTAATTTAATAGCATGGATAGAAGCGCTTTAAGAAATGTCCATTCTTATCTTCTTATTTTATCTTATTTGAATCGATTAGTTTTTAGCAAGTGCTGCTAAATCTGATATCCCCAACACTATGCATTTTAATACTAATAAGAAAGAGGAATAAATACATGGTTATTATACAGACTGGGTAGTTCATGTAATGTTAGAAGATATCCATACAAATTCTTTTGTCATAAAATATTTATATAATTTTCAAATACTTTTTACAGTTTTATCATTTCAAAGACATATATTGTAAGCCATTTATAATTTTTTATAAAAGAAAAAAAAACATATTAGAAATATTAGTTCAAATGTAATGGGTTAATTATCTCCCTATAATTAAAAAGACTTTTTAGTGTAAAAGAAATTCCACCAGCGGCGATGTTTCTGGCGTAAAGTAGATTGATGTTGTAGTTAAAAAAATTACTCTGTTCCAGATATATGTCTCTTGTGTGACAACATTTAGTTACAAAAATTCTTTTAACACCCTTCTTTAATTTTACTTCACGCAGGTTATAGACCCCCCCCCAATAAAAAAAGTCTTGGTTATTGTCTGTAAATTTCGGAAACTATATTGCCCCTTCAACTTCCAGAGGGATGCCGGGAGTGGGTGCTAAAAAAAAGTTGGGTTGGGGGGGCGGTGAGCGGAAAAAGGTTGAGAACCTATGATGTAAAGTAACTTTATTTTTAATTTTATATTACAGGCGCTCCTTCTATAAAGAAGATTATTGCTCATCCGTGGTCTGAGTCTAGTCTTACATTTTTATTGTTTTTATTACTCAGGCAACCCATTCAATGCCCGGATGCCACTCAGGAAGAAAGAGTAGTTATATGCGTTTGTTCTCGCATTAGGGATAAGGAAAGTGTGAAATTCTAGAAAATAAATCACAGTTCATACCATTGCTGTGGTCAGGCAGGTCATCGTCACCTCCGCTCTGAGACAAAAACCTCCACTGAAAGATCGCGTGATCCGCGCCGCCAGTTGAGATGACCTTCAGGTGGTCGCTGGAAAACCTGAGGTTGGTCACGTGGGCGCTGTGACCCACATACTTGCGAAACTTGGCTCCTGAGAAATGTAAATGCATTAAATAAGATAAGATAAGATAAGATTGCTTTATTGATCCAAATAAATGGAAATTTGATTTGATTACATAAATTCCGTCTTTCAGCATACTTAAAACCATATTAAAGAACCATTTGTACTCAAGCACAATAGACATTCGCGCAGACTGTCATATCATTTATCATACAAGAAAAAACTAGGCCTATTATTTAGGAGTCAGCTAATGAGCCATTATATTTCCTGTCTGAAAGATGACTCTTTTTAAAGAGTCTCACTGATAGTGGAACAAAAGAGTTCCTAAATCTCTCTGTTCTTGTTCTTATTGAAAGAAGCCGACCACTTCGACTAGATATTATGTAACTACCATGAAGCGGGTGTGCATGATCTTGGAGGATTTTATCAATCATAGACAGGCACCTTGAACTGAAAATGAATCGCTTTATACTTTTTGTGGGTGTGAAAAACAGTAATTCCGAGAATACTCTTCAAACAACTGACCTTTTTTCAGAGATGGAAACTTGTACATTTTGACCAATCCAAAGTCATCTCCTGTGACAACAACGCCACCTTCGAAGAACGCGTCCGCTGCATTCACATCATTTGTGTCAGCATATTTCCCCCAAATGCCTGAGACCTCAGGGCCAATAACTCCAGTGAATGTAGCCCAGTGAATGGTGGTTAATTCCTCCTCGCTGGTCACTTGTTTAAAAGCTAGGCAGCAGAAATTAAATGTAAATTATTTAACGTTTGAAAATGTAAACTGATCTCTTTCTTAGCCCTGTTGACTCTTTGCACTTTTATAAACACTATAAAACAAAGTATTCTATCTGATCAAATTGATCTATAGTGCCAGTGAAGCAGCGTTCACCAGGTTCTGTGGCCACAGCATACTAAGAAATTGTGTGGCCAGCACAATGACTTGTCTCTTTTTCTTTACCACAACTAAAGTCAGGTGCCCATCAGAGCTGGGTAGTCTCAGAGACACCCTCCAGACCCGGGAACAAAGCCTTCACCAGGATTCGAACCTAGGACCTTTGGTAACCCAGCCACTGTTTCCAATATAAAAACAATCAATAACTCATAATTGTTCAACTCAGAACTCTTCAAAGAATTTATTATTAACTAATTATAACTAAATATTTGGTAAACATATGAAAACAGAAGACATTAGTATTACAAATGATAGCTATACCAGAACAACACTCACCAGGAAGTTTAAAGATTAACCTTTCCCCTTTGCCATTATTGACATGAATGTACTTGCTGTCCTGTGACCAATCAATGTGAGTTATGAAACCAGTGCTGCCACTGCAGGTGCCCAGCCTTTTGTACCTCTGGTCTACGGAGTAGACATCCACAAAGTTGTCGTTGGAGCCAACTGCTAAAAACTTCCCGCAGGGAGAGAATTTAACCTCATGACACACTTCCTTTCTGTCCTTAATGTGAATCAGTTCTGACAAATCTCTGAATAAACCAAATATTATTGTCGTTCATACTTTTTAATGTACAAAGATGCTGTCAAATTTAAGAACAAGCTAAATATAGTCATTTGTAATTTTTTTTTTTTACCAAGTTATTTTCATCTCAAGATTAATGCTCCGAAAAATAACAAAATGAAGTGTGTTTGGATTTTATTCTTAAATACAACATAAATCTATTTCTCATACAAAATCTTCATTAATAATTATATAATTTAAAAGCACAGAAATAATGTTGGTAACAAAGTGGTGTAGTTACCTGGCACGGAGAACCGTGAATGAGCCATCACTTAAGCCAACTGCAATATTTTGACCTTCTGGATCAAAAGAGCAGGCTCTAATTTTTTGCTCCACTGCAGCCTTAGACAGAAGCTCAAAATTTGTCATGTTCCACAATCTACACATGGACAGAAAACACTATCATTTATAAGCATTTCTTAGATTCATATAAAAAAGTTATATTAAAAATTGAAAAACTTAATGCTGCTAATCTCTTTCCATTTCTTTTATGTTTCTTTTATTTTTCTTTTAACATATACATAATTTAATTAAAATATCTCCCACGAAAAAACATTAAGTTTCAGGACATAAAGAAAAACATTGATAGACCAAAAAAAAAATCTGGCACAACATGATAAGCCAACCTGATTGTCTGGTCATCACTTCCTGTAACAAAGATAGGTTTCTTTGGATGAACAGCAAGGGCCCATAACTCTCCTTCAGCATGACCTTGAACTAGGCACTTGGGCTTATCCTTATTTTTCACCAAAACCTCAAAAATTTCCCCATCTTGTGTGCCAATCAGAAGCTGGTCTCCTCTCCAACAAACGGATCTGACAACCAACCCTACAATAAACAGGTAAAACAACGGTTAGGCTCTTTGAGACTTTCAATCTTCAAATTCTACTCCTACATGCTGTTAAATTGTTTAATATTCATTTAGACTACTCAACCAATTTAAGGAAATGTGTGCACTCAAGACTAAAATTAACTTTTAGTTTTGGTTTTTCTACCAAAAAGAATTTTTCATACACCTTCCTGGTAAATAATTAGAATGGGAGAGAGAGAGAAGTGTTTGAATCAAAAGGCATTATGCAATTAAACTAGTTTGAAAATATAATTATTAATTCCATCTGTTGTCATAGAATTTAAAACTCAAGTGTAAAGAAAACAACATAAGAAACAGACATAGTTGCCAGATAGGATTTTTCAAAGTAAGTAAGAAACACAAGATAAATGTATGCAAGGAAAAAAATATGTGACAGTCATCAATAATATCATGGCTTTCAAATTGTGACATTAAAAAAAAGAACAAGTATTACCTAAGAACTAAGAAATCAAAAATAAAAGTGACACATTCAAAAAGAAAATTATTTTTACAGCATTTAAAATTTAAAAAAATTTTTACAGTACAGAAAATGTTCTATTGCAGTAAAAGAACAAGAAATAAAAAATATATGTACAAACTTTAAAAAAAATTGTAATAAACAATACACTAGATACATCTGCCAAGAAATAGAACAGCTTGAAGCTGGCTTTGTCAAATTTTAATTATTTTGAAAGTTAAAAAACCTGTCGGACCAATTTGATCCACAGGGCCTTAGGGCAGGGGAACCAGCGTTCACCAGTTTCTGTGGCCACGGCATACTAGGTGATTGTGTGGCCGACACTATGCACAGCCGCCTTTACTTTACCCCAACTAAGGTCAATTACCCATCAGTGCTGGGTAGACTCAGGGACACTCTCAAGACCTGGGAATAAAAATCCTAGCCTGCACCAGGATTTGAACCCGGGACCTTCGGTACGCAGGTCACCGTGCCCCCTAATTTGAAAGTACAATTTGTTAATTTTAGAAATTTGACTAAAAAAATTGAATAGATTCATGCAAGATTTACACAAGAAAAACAAATCTAGTTTAAAAATAAAATTAAAAAAAAAAAAAAAAAAATTACAGCAGTAAAACCATGTCATTGTTTGTTAACAACTAACACTGACCTATATATGAAGCATTAAAAAGAAAATTAAAATTTACCAGTGTTAGGTGTTCCTGAAAATAAATAGCAAAACTATTTTTTAAATAATGTTTTGGTCACAGAAACTATGGAGCAAAGACAAAAATAGTAATTTTTTACCATCCAGAAAGAATGAAATAGAACTGCACATATTTAGCTCATTCAAAAACTCAGGAAATAGAAGTTTAAAACTGCAAATATTTAGCTTGTTTATGAATTTAGCCCATACAAGAATCATGATATAGAATTGTTGATATTTTTCACATTTAGGGCTAAAGAAAAAGAATTGCTTTATTTGGCACATTCAAAAATCATGAGAAAGTATTGCTAATATTTTGACTGTTCAAGAATCCTGAAATAGATTAGCTGATTTTCAGCCCACATGGGGCTGATGACAAAGATAGTTAACATGCAAAATACTCCTAAGAGAGTTAAATCTGAAATTTAAAAATATAATTTAATTGCTTTCCTGCTATCTGATGATTTAAAAACAAACTTACCAGAATAACCAACACTGGAGGTGGCAATATTGACAGTTGATATCGGTTTAAAATCCAAGTCCCACAGTTTCACAGTGCCGTCTTTACCTCCTGTAGCAAAACCTTCTCCCGTCATATCCAGTGTGTAGATTGGGCCCTGTATTTGGGGAAGAAGAAAAATATGATTAAACAAAGTAAAAGCTTGCTCAAACTGCAGAGACAACTCTAATGTTAAAGGTTAAATAAATGCATGTCTTTACTCACATTGTGCACTGCAGAGACAACTCTAATGTTAAAGGTTAAATAAATGCATGTCTTTACTCACATTGTGCACTGCAGAGACAACTCTAATGTTAAAGGTTAAATAAATGCATGTCTTTACTCACATTGTGCACTGCAGAAACAACTCTAATGTTAAAGGTTAAATAAATGCATGTCTTTACTCACATTGTGCACTGCAGAGACAACTCTAATGTTAAAGGTTAAATAAATGCATGTCTTTACTCACATTGTGCACTGCAGAGACAACTCTAATGTTAAAGGTTAAATAAATGCATGTCTTTACTCACATTGTGCACTGCAGAGACAACTCTAATGTTAAAGGTTAAATAAATGCATGTCTTTACTCACATTGTGCACTGCAGAGACAACTCTAATGTTAAAGGTTAGATAAATGCATGTCTTTACTCACATTGTGCACTGCAGAGACAACTCTATCCAGATTGCTGTCTTTCCAGATGTAGATGTCTCCACTCAGTGTCCCAGAAAATGTGGTGTTCTCTCGTCCAAATGCCAGACACAACATGGTTTGTATCTCTCCAGTTTTACCAAAAACTCCTTTGGAGGGCGTGAGTGCATTGCCACAAAGTGTCCAGAAAACTAAATGTTTCACTCCAGCAGAAACTACTGTGTTGTCTTTAAAAGGGTTAAACTGAATATCAAAAATCTGTAGATATTCAAAGATTATAGATAAAGAAGATTATTAGTATAACATTAAACTTTAAAAAAAAAGTCAACAAATTACACTCATATTTATAATTTAACCATCAACTTAACTTTGTAAACTAGATTATCTCAAAACATTTATATGATGAGTGAAGTTTTGTTGTGCATCAATGTTCAATATTTGTTGCCAAAAGAAAAAGACAAAGTAAAATAAAAAAGGAACAGTTAAAAATGACTTGAAACAATCTTAAAATTACCTTCTCTACATCAGTTTTAACTGTAGAAACAACATTTCCTTTTTGCCAATTCCAAACGATTATTGTTGATGCATTGTCCAAGCCAACAGAAACCAGAAGCTACAAAAAATTGTTTCATAAAAGATATTATAAAATAGATGTTATTGTATAAACGTGTAACATACATTAGTTGTCTCCACTATCACACTCACACTTATTCACAAAAAAAAAAAATTGAATTTGTTTTATTTAGTGAAATATTTTAATATAATTTTAGTGAAATAAAAAACAACTACTTCAAGCAGTAGACAAAATAAAAGCAGTAGACAAAATGAGTTCAGTCCACTTCATTATATATTTAAATATGTCACGATTGTAATTTAAAATAAAATCAAATGAGTAGAATCTAGTGCTTAGTCATTACACCATTAAAAGACAAATATTTAATTTTAATTTTTTTTTAAATGCCATAAAACTAATGTTAGTATTTTATAAAGTATCCCTTACATTGCCTTCTTTGTTGAATGCAAGGGACGCTACCCCATCTTTATGTCCATTTTTAAGTATGGAGACTGTGTCTGTTGTTGCTGAGTCCCAAACACATACATATGGAGCTTCTCCAATCTGGCCTGTGGCAACTATTGTTCTGTCAGGATGTAATGCCAAGCTATGGAAGTATAGTATACTAATACTAGAATAAATATTAGCTGAAAACAGTGAAAAAAATACAATAGCTTTAAATGATTTATTAAGCTTGTGACTAGTGTACATTATAGATGTAAATAAAGCCCCTTATTGTACTTGCAAAGAATAATTTAATTTAGTTGACAACTTATTAACATCTAATTTTATATGTTACAGATGCTGCTTCTATACAGAAGATTAATACATCCTGTGCTTCAGATGCTGCTTCTATACAGTAGATTAATACATCCTGTGCTTCAGATGCTGCTTCTATACAGAAGATTAATACATCCTGTGCTTTAGATGCTGCTTCTATACAGAAGATTAATACATTCTGTGCTTCAGATGCTGCTTCTATACAGAAGATTAATACATCCTGTGCTTCAAATGCTGCTTCTATACAGAAGATTAATACATCCTGTGCTTCAGATGCTGCTTCTATACAGAAGATGAATACATCCTGTGCTTCATATGCTGCTTCTATACAGAAGATTAATACATACTGTGCTTCAAATGCTGCTTCTATACAGAAGATTAATACATCCTGTGCTTATATGTGGTTTGAGTCTAGTCTTGCGTTTTAATTTAGTTGTTTTTTTTTAAGTCAAGAGTCCTGTCTGATCAATTAGATCCGGTTTCTGTGGCCGTTGCATACTAGTGGATTGTGTGGTTAGCACAATGCCCAGCCGCTTTTACTTTACCCTAACTAAAGTAATGCACTCATCAGAGTTTGGTAGACTCAGAGACACCCTCAAGACCTGGGAACAAATCCTAACCTACACTAAGATTTGAACCTAGGACCTTCTGTATGCCAGCCAAACATGCTGTCACTCGGCTACCATGCCCCATAATTAGGGTCTAAATGATGTTGAATTGCTGTACAAAAACTAAATCCCCTATGATATGAATAACTGCAGACATTTCCGTCCTGGCATTAACCCTTACCGTCCCAGTTGCGTATGAAGTCATCAACCTAATCAAAAGGAAGGGTGACTATTTAAAGCACAAAATAACGGATTTGACCTTTCACCATAGTCTTGGACAGAATATTTATTCGATAGCTGAATAGTTTAATTTTATTTAACTTTTTCATTGACCAATTACTGAGGTTTTTTTGTGTGGTTCTAATGGCCGATATTTTTTGCCTTCCGCTACAATGGATCTATGTTTTGGTGAAACGTTTTCTTATAAACTAATATTACGAATAAATCCAATTATTTTAAGAATTTGATTATTCTAATAAGGTAAGTTATTATGTTTGAAGCAATTTACTCTCTACATATTATTTTCACTTTTTACCAACAAAAAGGTAAAAAAAAAAATTAGGAACCTTCTAAATCAAAGTGGGGGTCATAGGGAGTAATTAGTAAAATAATGGCCGGTATTGAAGGTATGCATAGAAGGAAAGTAGGTCAGTACTGGAAGAGTTAATAAGCTAAATGATTCGGAGCTAATACTTAAATTTTACAATAATTCAATGAAGAATAGGCCAAGGCTATAGCTATACTATAAGCTATATATAGTATATAGGCCTAATATATAATAATAATAATATAGGTCTGTACAGTTAATTTTTACTTTAGAGACTTTTTTATATACAAAGGCTAGTGGATACTCTTCCAGCTTGCACCAATCTAAAATGCATGCTATTTTTATAATATTTTTAAAAATCTTATCTTATCTTATACATTACAGACGCTCCTTCTACAAAGAAGATTATTGCATCATATGTGCATACGTGGTCCAAGTCTAGTCTTGAATTTTTATTAGTGTTTTAAATGATGTTAAACTGGTTTTCCTGGTTTGTTCAGGCAACCCCTTTCATGCCCGAATGCCACTCAAAAAAGAAAGAGTACTTATATGCATTTTTTCTCGCATAAGTGACAAGGGAAGTGCCCTGTCCTTATGTTTATCTGAGCCTTGGTTGTTACTGGGTTGTATTTCTAAATTAGAATTTAATGCCTTGTGTATTATTACTACTTTAGTCTTTGCCCTTCTGTCCTCTAGTGTTTCTAGGATTAGTAGTTTAGTGATTTGACTAATGGTGGTGTTACTCTTGTTAATTTTTCATTGAAATATTGTGAACAAAATTTTAGTGTTTTTTTTTGCTGGTTTAGGTTTTTAGCAATCTATTTATTATATTATATTGAATTTATATCCCCACATTTACATACATTTACCATATAGTGACTACTTATACGCTATGTTATAGGAAGTTATAGGCCTACATCACTACATGTCTTAACTGTTCAATGAATTTTTTTTTAAGCTTTCTCAGTCAGTTTGTTGAGTCAGAGTAAGATTAATGATAATTTTAATCAATAGGTCAATAGTATTCGACTCAATGGTGACAATAGGCTAAGGGGACGTCCATTAATTACGTCAACAATTTTTAGGCGATTTTTACCTCCCCCCCTCCCCCTTGTCAACAACTGTCAAACTTTCAGAGACCCCCCCCTATATAATTACGTCAACAATTGGTTACCCCCCCCCCCCCTCAAAACAAGTAACACAATATTAGACGCTTGCTTTTATGTTTAAAATAGATTTAAAACGGAAAGGTCTATACTAAAATTATTTTTTTTGTAATACATTTTAAGACTTGTTAAAAAGATTTCTAATAGACTTTAATTCTCAAATGTTTACTATTGTTCTTTTTATAAACATATTTAATCTTGTCTTATTCTACGTTTCACTTTTGTTACAATGTTAATTGTCAAATATTTTAGGGGGAAATTGTGCACCACTTGTAAATTAGCTTTCTATTTCAACTAGGGATGTTAACCGAAAACCGGTTTTGATTTCCAAAACCAGATTTCGGTTTCTTGGTTGGGAGGTAGGCCTAGGCCTAATCATTATTTCAAGTAGCACAGCCTTTTTTTTTTTGGTTTTAATGGAAATATTTGTAATAAATAGGCCTAATGTGGGATTCACACAAAACAATTCTTGAAATGCCTTGCTAACACTATTTAGTCTTAGATATTGTGTTTCAGTTTTCCAAATACCAACTATGGCTTGCGATAAAAACAACATTAAATCAAATGTTAAGTCACAGTTACAATCCTTTTTGTCGGAAAATTTTGAAAAAACGTTTTTAACGATGGCTCGTTGTAAACTATGTTCCCAACAGATAAGCAGGAGCGGTGGTAGTACCACTGGATTGCGTACGCACCTGCGTACTAAGCATCCTGGATTAACATCGTCATCCTCTTCATATGCTTTTTAATATCATGGTCAACGATAATCGCAAATTTGATTATAACCAATGAAAGCTATTATCGGTTTTAATCAATTACCCCAGATTTTTTTTTAGTTCTAAAGAATATTATGGTAAAGTGTACAAAATCATATTGTATTCAAAGAAATCAACCTCTTGAATGCCCTGCAAACACTAATTAAATTTAAACTATTTTTCAAATATACCTACAAAACTAGGCACATTTACCACATATTATATACACACGGTAGTTGCCTTCCCTGTCCCCCTTCCTTGCACTATTTGCCCCCCCCCCCACACTCCTTCCAATACTGGTGACGCCACTGATACTAATACATTTTCATCTCATTAAATTTTTCCAGAAAATTAGAAATGAAAACGAAAAAATTACTAAATATGTAGCCTAATCGACTTAATTTTAATGTTTCACCTATTATTACGTATCGAGCAAAAATATATTAGTTTATATATCAGAATTAGGGATGTTAAAAGGAAATAAGGTAGGCTAAGTATTTCGTACTTCATTGGGTGGGCCAAGAATTATTTTTTTCTGAAGGAAATATTTTTAAAATAACCATGCTGGATTCACAAAATTAACTTCATTCAATGCTTTGCAAACATTAGTTATAGTCTCGGCGAGGGCCTATTATTGTTTTTAGTTCTATTGTCAATCCCAGTCATTGCTTACATGGCTTAATATATAATAAATAATAATAATTGGTCATTTATATCGCGCCTCACTCCATGCTAATGCAAGCATGCTCAGCGCGCTCACAAAAACGAAACGACAATAACACTCTAAAATAGTTTTAAACAAGGTTTCGGCCGATGGAGGCACGAAACGACAATAACATTTTAAAATAGTTTTAAACAAGTATTTTGCTGATGGATGTGTACTTCATATATAACGAACGCCAGACTCTGGCACCTAGCCTAATTTAGATGTACTGAGCGGAAAAAAAAACTGGGTTTCTGAACGTTCTCTGCAGACAGTTTATTGGTGTGTTTGTGTTCCTTTGTTATTCCAGCCACCATATCTCGCACAATACCTTTAAAATGTCCAGCTTTTGTAATATTTTATGTTTTGTAGGCATAAGGACAAATAAATTTTATAATTAGTATTAACATGTTAAGAATATAATTAATAAACAGGTGATCATTTGTACAAGAAAAGAATTATCCGTTTTTTTAGAAGACTCTTGCACGAGCTTTAAAGTTGCCCAAACAAATGCAAGCTGCCTTTCAGCCTACATTGAATTTATATGTTATTTTTAACAAAACTGTTTCTTGCTCAGTTTACCAATACACATTTAAACTTAGTGGCAGCTCTTGTAATAAAATTATACTGATTGCGGGCTAAATGCAAAACTATGCATTTGAAACACAATGCGTCCTCCTTTTTGTCTCTCGGTGTCCTTCTTTTGACGCCCATGTGTCTGGCAACCCTACGCTAGACAGCGAAGGTGAGGTTTTCTACAATTGGTCGGTCACTTTGCCTTGCTAACAATTGCATTAGTTTCCACCCATACATAGATCTACAAACTAGCACGATGGACACAAAAAGGACATATCAAATGTAGTTTCGATAATTGTTATATTTGTATTAATTTAAAACTATGTTGTTAATGTTATCTATGTAAGTTGAAAAGGACAAATGTATAATTTAGTACTAAATTTGTATCATTATTTACTTCATAAAAAGTAACATTGTTGACGTCAACTTTTCTTGACCTCCCCCCCTCCCCCATGTCAACAATTGTAAAACTTTTTCAGACCCCCGCTCCCCCCTATTTTGTTGACGTAATTAATGGACGTCCCCCAAATTACAATTTTTGAATAAATCGATTTTAATCATTAATGTGGCATAGTAGGCCTATAGCCATCTCTACTTAACTTAACCCATAAAAGAGTATGATTTTTTTTTAATACTCAGTATAAAATTGTTCAACACAGCGTTCGAACTAAAATATATAAATATACAGATAGCCTAGGCCTAGGCCTATACCAAGCTATACCTACCGGCGGTTACCGGTCCTTACCGGGCTTACCTCACTATGTCATCATTATGTCCGAGGAAAAAACGCTGTTTGTGATCACGAATGCTGTATACTATTCCTACACCGGCAACGAAATAAACAATATCTTTATTTGCAGTATAATACAAATTGTTTCGGCATTGATGTCCCCTATAGCCATAAACCCACTCCAAACGAAGCCTACAGTCTGGGGCTGTCTTGTCCGCCATTGTAAAAACAACCTGCAGATTTTGTGTTGCCGTAGAAACTTGTTAGAATCTGTTCGCATTTTTAGCGCTCCCACTGGCATATATAATATAATAAAAAATGAGGTGCTCCCACTGATCTATAAATCAGTGGGTGCTCCTTAACGGGGGTGCCACTAAGTTTTTCCACATAGATCTACGGAGACTATGGAAATTTATATTCCATCCTCTATCATCATCCCATGGACATGGCCCATGAGTTAGCCTATGAAGAAACCAAATCATCCGTAAATATTATAATCGGTAAGCCTATATAGGCTGATTAATCAAATTCTTGTGTTTGACTCTTAAAATAAATAATAAATAAATAATTGGTCATTTATATCGCGCCTCACTCCATGCTAATTAGTATAATGTAAAAAAAGGGGGAGGAGTGGTCCCCCTTATCCCCCGATCGATGTGATAATTTAACAACCTTTGCAGAACTTGCGCCCTAACCACACAGAATTGCCGCTGTCTTGTCACCATTCAATTAATTTGTTTGCTTATCTTATGTTGTCTGCCATCATTGCTTTATTGAGTAACACAGCAGTCATCTACAGCAAAAGATCAGGATGAAAGATCTATGTCATATCATTTACCTAGTCATATGCAAATAATTTGCGAGATATAGATTTATCATGCTTTGAATCATTGTTTACAGCTAGAATATGATATGCCCTATAACTTAACCCAGTCGTACGCCACGGGTAAGAGAATCATCTAATTAAGAGATCCGATTGACAACAATACGCCGAGTCCTGTAGGAATTAAACCAGCGAAGTGCAGTCCCAGTGAGGCGCATCTCCCATTGAAGTCTTTATCGGCCTGGTAAATAACAGCAAAAGCAGCGCGGAAATCCAGCAGAACTATGAGTGTCAGCAGTCAACACTACAAAAACAAAACGTTCACGACAGAGTCTGACAGAGACTTTAGACAATTACCTTATATTGCCTATACAATCTTGGTCGTATCAATTCATAATAACGCCCGCGACCCACTATAGTTTTTTTTTAGCATAATATCCTGATGCCAGGTTGGTGTTTGTAGAGACTGAACAGTGGTAGCTACACCAGTTTGGGCGAATCTGACAAGGGGCGCGGGGCGAGGCATGTGGCAGCATCTCAAACGGCCGAACCGAGCTGACCTCTAAGTAGTTCTAGTATTTTATTTATTATTTAACTTTTTTTTTATTTCACAGGTAGGCTACACGGCGCCCTGGGAAATTGCTCGGATTACCGGTACCGTGATTGTTACCGGTATATTGAACCGGCACGGCACACAAGCCTGTATAATCACCGAACCGCTTACCTTACAACTCACAACTGGGAACAGCCCACGAGTCGGCTAAATAGAAAAAGAGGAAATTACTAGTACGGCAAAAGCATCTATAGAATATACCATTTTTTATTGTAAAGTTAATGAAAATGGTCATGTGAAAATAACAAAACAATGGACTCATGACGGTCATGATTTAGTTCTATGTTGCTATCATGGATAATTGCCATTAATTACATTGTCGTACCATATTGTCTACAGGCGAGATTTACAGTTTAAAATGCCACACGACGCTTATGAAGCTATACCAATTTTAGAGAAACTCCCATTAACTATCGAGTCTATCGCTTGTTATGGTATGAACTTAATGAACCGAATTTTTTCTAATCTCATCACTAAATTTGTAAAATTTTAAAGTAATTAAAATTAATTTTTAAAAGCCTAGGTCCTGGTCTAGGCCTAATTAAAATATAGGCTATATATTTATATAACTTCACTAGGGCCTATAGGCCTACATCAGGCAATGAATAGTATTTTACTATTTTACTAAAATTTTTAGTAATGATTATCATTATAGGATTAGGCCTAATGAGAAATGTGGTTTAAATAGTAAATAAAAGTAAGTAGGCCTATACTGGCTATACTGCTATACTTTTATACTATACCTATAGGGTAGGCCCTATAGTTATAGGATAGGCTATAGTTGGGGGCTGGGTTCATGTTGTGATTTGATCGTTCATGTTGGACTACCATTATACAAATGGACATCAGCCATTTGTGCCAGCCACTCAGATACGCCTGTTGTCCACAATCCACAAATTCTGATATGTATATCTCACTTCTGTACACTTGGGCCTCAAAGACTGGCAAAGTGTGTAAACTGCAAATACGTGCACATTAAGATTACACTGGCAGGCCAAGGCATGGGGGACAGCCCCTGTTGTGCGTCTGATGATTATTGCACTGCCAAGATGCTCCGAGCCTCGGTGGGGAGGAAGTAATGAGTGCAACCAGTCCGTCTCAAACCCACCCTGGTGCCTGGATGTCCAGACCTATAGTCTGGATTTTGTGCTACCGAAGACAGTGCGGGTATACAAGCGAGCCACCACAATAATGATCTGAGGGGAATTCCGCAGGTGGGGAGTGAAGTGTAGTGTGTAGTGCATGTACTTATCGGCAAGACTTGTCTTGGACAGGATCTTGGTGTGTCCCCCCCTCCCTTGATCCACCCCTTTACATCATTACGGCCTGGACTAAAGAGCCCAAAAGCTAGTCTGTTCTTTTTAGAGACATTTTAAAATCGATATCACTAGCTTAGCTTCACCCAAGTAGTTTCTGGTTTTTGTTACAATTGATGTTTTAATAGAAATCAAAATGTTTATTTCATACATTTACCCAATTTACAATGGTAAATTTCACACATTTGTAAAACATTTGTTTAGTGGTGAGCATTTTATGTCATGTGACCAACAAATTTTCTATCTTTAAAAAGAGTCTACCCTACTTGTGGGGACCAAGCAAGGTGTCTTGTTACTGTACAAAGTGATCAAATTGAAATCTAGAGGTAATACTTATTATTGATTTTTTTTTGTTGTGAAATCTGGTTATGAATAGAGTTACATCAATGTACACTTTAAGTTATTTTAAATAATCATGTGATCAATTCCAGGTCCAAATGGAGATGCCAAATTTGATGTTACGCTCGACAGGTCAAACAAGTCATTCGCCAAAAAACCTATCACCCAGGTATTTATTCCACTCAACTAGTTAACGGCTGCACATATGTTGGAGCATGAAATGCTTTTTTAAAACTTTGACATTGATATTGAGAGATATTTTAAGAAAGATAAATTATATCTTAAGATTTGAATTGAAGATATGTTTGATCCTTTCCATTTTATTGAAGAGCTTACTAACAGTTTATAAAGAAAAAAAAATATTTATAAAAAAAGGTGCACATTTTGTTAAAAGTTCAGTTTTTACTCCATTGAGGTTGTAAAAGTGCAATTTGAGAATCAGCTGGTTTAAAGTAAAAGTACCCAGTAAAGTAAAAGTACCCAGTAAAGTAAAAGTACCCAGTAAAGTAAAAGTACCCAGTAAAGTAAAAGTACCCAGTAAAGTAAAAGTACCCAGTAAAGTAAAAGTACCCAGTAAAGTAAAAGTACCCAGTAAAGTAAAAGTACCCAGTAAAGTAAAAGTACCCAGTAAAGTAAAAGTACCCAGTAAAGTAAAAGTACCCAGTAAAGTAAAAGTACCCAGTAAAGTAAAAGTACCCAGTAAAGTAAAAGTACCCAGTAAAGTAAAAGTACCCAGTAAAGTAAAAGTACCCAGTAAAGTAAAAGTACCCAGTAAAGTAAAAGTACCCAGTAAAGTAAAAGTACCCAGTAAAGTAAAAGTACCCAGTAAAGTAAAAGTACCCAGTAAAGTAAAAGTACCCAGTCGTACCAATTTGATCCCTAGGGACCATGAAGCAGTTTCCTTGACAAAGACATACAAGGGGCTCGTTTGGCCAGCTTACATACCTGGCCACTTTTACATTGCCCCAACTGACATCAAGGACCCATAAGAGCTGGGTGGCCCCAGGGACACCATCCGAACCTGGGAACAAAATCCTTGCCTTCAGCAGGATTGGAGCCCAGGATTTATGCTACAACAGCCGAGCCCTGTATGCCATGAATCAGATGGCAGAATAAAATTTTTATGCTCACAATCTATTCCCATACAAAGTAAAATGCGCAATACATAAAATCATTTCCTCAATCATTTTTAGATACAATTAGTTCTGTTAATTATAGATGGCTTACAAAAAAAATTTTGTTATGGGTTTTTTATCCTTTCAAGTTCTTGATTATTAATATCTATACATTATTATACTATATAGGCAAGGTGTTGGATTATAATGATTATATGTCCTGGGTTTACTAAAATATCAGGTTATGGATTTTTCATCCTATCAAGTACTTGATTATTGATATTTACCCTATATGTAGGGCAATATGTTGGGTTATATGTCCTGAACTGTTTTTTTTGTACATTTTACAATTATATCACAGCTGAAAATAAACTTGACAAAAACAATTCATGGGAACATCTTCTGTTTACTTTCAGCTTGCTGCTGTTCCAGAGTTGTTCATTTTAATTAGTTTATCAGGTAACCTTCACTAAATGTATCATTATTAATGCTAATGCACATTTGCATGCAACTGGAAGAGAAATGCAAAGAGTGTAAACGATATGTTCCATTAGTGTCAACCGGTGGGCTAACACAACATCTCCGTTCATTGCTCTGGCCAAATGCTTGGCAAGCTTTGGGACGTGGGGGGGTGATGAAAGGCACTATAATACAGTCCCTAAGCCTGGTGAACTAACTGCCAAGAAGCTCTTGTTTTAAACGGGTACTTAGTCTGTTCTTCGTCTGTTCTAACTTGGTTAGGCAACTTTACCAAATACCAAGACCAGCCACTTTGTTACTGATGAAGGGGGGGGGGGGGGCTGGGATTTCAGCTACAGTTGAAATAAAATAGTGTACCTACTGAACCTATGTTTACCTATGTCGCACATGCGACATGCCCTATAAACTTTAGGACAGGAATACTGTTATGCCCGGACTAAAGAGCAGAGAGGCTTGTCCAGTTCAGGGAATCTGGGACTGGTAGAGAAATGAAATTTTGTTAAATGTCACTTCAGATAATGTCATTAGCGTCCATGACCTTGCCACCTTCACACTCATCTGCTGTGTGCAGAAGACCAAGGGAGCTAATCTGTTTGCCGTACATGTCCAGGTACAATGTTTTACTTCAGCTTGGAAACTTAAAGTCAGTTACAGTTGGTTAAACGAGATTGTGAATTAGTGATACATGTTGTCTGTATAGTTGGTTAAATGATATATGTTGTCTGTATAGTTGGCTAAATGAGATCTTGATATATGTTGTCTGTATAGTTGGGTAAATGAAATCATGATATATGTTGTCTGTATAGTTGGTTAAATGAGATTGTGTTATATGTTGTCTGTATAGTTGGTTAAAAGAGATTGTGTTGTATGTTGTCTGTATAGTTGGTTAAATGAGATTGTGTTATATGTTGTCTGTATAGTTGGTTAAATGAGATTGTGTTATATGTTGTCTGTATAGTTGGTTAAAAGAGATTGTGTTATATGTTGTCTGTATAGTTGGTTAAATGAGATTGTGTTATATGTTGTCTGTATAGTTGGTTAAAAGAGATTGTGTTATATGTTGTCTGTATAGTTGGTTAAAAGAGATTGTGTTATATGTTGTCTGTATAGTTGGTTAAATGAGATTGTGTTATATGTTGTCTGTATAGTTGGTTAAAAGAGATTGTGTTATATGTTGTCTGTATAGTTGGTTAAATGAGATTGTGTTATATGTTGTCTGTATAGTTGGTTAAAAGAGATTGTGTTATATGTTGTCTGTATAGTTGGTTAAAAGAGATTGTGTTGTATGTTGTCTGTATAGTCGGTTGAATGAGATCTTGATACATGTTGTCTGTATAGTCGGTTAAATGAGATAGTGTTATATGTTGTCTGTATAGTCGGTTAAATGAGATCTTGATACATGTTGTCTGTATAGTTGGTTAAATGAGATTGTGTTATATGTTTTCTGTAGTCCTCTGTAAATCATTGGTAGAAGTGATATTGTGTGTGGGGGATGGGGGGGAGGAGAATTATTATTAATTTGGTTAAAATCAAAACTTTATGTGATTACCAAACATGTGTAGTCTGGGACTTTATGACTTTACATCCATCAAGAAAACAGAGATTGTATATGTTAGGCACAGATAGTATAATTGCCCAGTTCATAGGCAACATCTTATAGATCTACATTTGCCCATATGTGACAAAAAAGTTTTTTAGTTTGATTGTTTTTTGTTTTATTTCCATATATTTATATTTTAAAAAACTATTATACATTATGCTATAAGTATAAATAGATCTATATTTTTTAAAGCTATTATACATTATGCTATAAGTATAAAAAAATATATGTGCCTTGAAGCACTATAAAATACACTTAATACCACCTAAAAGAACCTTATAAAATGGTTTCTTTCCCATATACATTTCTTTTTTAATTCAGAAGGGGAATACAATATTAAAGATAGCAGAGTTGACCCAACTATGATTTTATTAGCGTTGGACCTAGACTATACTTTTTTTATTTAGCCTTAAATAATTAAAGTAAACCGCTAACTTACTATTAAACTTGTAAAGAGTTGAAACTGAGCAATGGCACTATTTGGGTGTAGCATAAATACAAGTCAAACAAATTTTATTTAGAAAGCTTGCCTGTAGCAGATTTATTACAAAATTAAAAAATGTGTGCATGGAATGAGCCTTACCCTGAACAAAGTGTCTCATGGTGTGTGCCTAACATTTTTTTCCAGAGGAAAGACACAAACAATGGGTTCGAATACTACCTCAGAATGGGAGTGGCTTCCAGGAGAAAAATTCAGGTAGTGTACACAATTTGTTTATAATTTGACACTGACATGCAAGGGGCTTGTGTGGTCAGCCTAATACCTAGCCACATAAATAAAAAAAATTTTATTTTTAGACCTTAACTGTTTTACTTGTATATTAGGTCAGTTAATGTTACTTTTTTTTTGCTTTGTCCTATGTTTGTAAAGTTTTAAATTATTGCTTTACCTATCCTTTTTTTGTCTTGGCATTGTGCTGGCCACACATCCCCTCGTATGCCGTGGCCACAGAAACCAGTGAACGCTGCTTCACTAGCCCTATGATCAGTTAGGTCTAAAGCAGGGGTCGGTAACCTTTTTGTCTGAGAGAGCCATGGGCACCACATATTTTGTAAAGTAATTCTTTGAGAGCCATATTATGTTTAAAACTAAAAATTCAAGTAAATGTATGCATTATGTGTAATTTCAACACTAAAAGTACAATAATTATACCTCTGAATTCTTCTGATGCTGAGCTGCTGTAGTCTTTAATGCTCATTTGTAGAATGAAATATTGATAAGCAATTAATATGTAGATCAAAGGAGTCTAAAGAAACATTTTTTCATATAATCGAAACATTTGTCTGCGAGCCAGATGCAGCCTTCGATAGAGCCACATCTGGCTCGCAAGCCATAGGTTCCCGACCCCTGGTCTAAAGGGTACTTTACTTACCTATCCTTTTCTGCCTTGAGAATCATTTATACATGTTCTTGCTTGTTTGTTGCTCAATGCTAATTGCACTCTTAGCTTACATTATGTTTGTTGGCAGCTCTATACAAATATAATTATTATAAATAAACAAATTATAAATGAAACTTTGGGGTGTTTGTTAAGTATGCCACTGAGTTGTGATTAAATAATAATGTTTTTGTTTGTTTTGTTTTTTTGCTTCAGTTATTTTACTGGAAGGACAGGGAGTTTCATGAGCTTTTGGTGAGTAGTGGCCTCAGTGACCTTTGACCTTCTGACAAAAAATTTTAGTAAACAAAATGTAAAGTTTCCATTGGTTTCTAATGGATGGATGGAGCTCAATGGGTAATGTGTAGCCAATACAACGCCCCTTTACCCTCCCAATTATTTCTCTTTATAGATATTAATATTATGTGTTGGGTTAAACTCAGCCATCTTCTTAACTACCCCTATTTCTGTACTGATTTTCGATAAGATACAAAATAAAATTTGTTTTAATTTAATTAAGCAATTTTAATTGCTTGACCAGTTCTTTCAATATATGTCCATCACTTGTTTAAAGCACACTAATCAGTATTGATGTAATATAATCATTAGCCTGGCTGCACTTTCCTGTGTTTTTGTAATAGCAGTACTTAATAGATTTAGTCTGAAGAATATAATTCCCAGCGTGGCCAATATTTACCATTAATATTATGTTGAGATTGAATGTATATTTTCTCACCGTCGGGTCTAGAGTTTTAGAAAGAAGGTTATTATATCCATTTCCCCAAACTAAAGGGCAGCAGGAATTGTTTGGCGGCAGTGTGTAGCATTAACTAAGGACTAAGTTTTAAATGATCTTTTACTGGGTGAGCCTTCTGGTTCTTCAATCCAGGGCATAACGTGAAAAGTTTTGGGTCAGGTCATCCAAGATCCTGTTTGCTGATCAGACATCATGCTAGGTATCCTGTAGACAAATGCCCTCGCATTATTATCAGACTATAGGCCTGATCATTCAGACACCAGGCTTGTTGAGATGGGTATTCTTACTCCCCACCAAGTTTCAGTGGGCTCTCGCCCATGCAATGATCTTCAGGTGTGCAAGGGTGTGCTCTTAAAAGGAGTGAAGCATAGCGTTACACATTTTCCCAGCTTTGAGGTCCATGGATACAGATGTGAGCGCAGTGCCAGTCAGCCCCTCTAGAATTGCCTTTGTCTTTTTTTCATTAAATAGTTAGTTTTACCTGTTGCTGTTTTTGTTTACTGTGCAAATATTGTACAATTTATTGAATTACTGTTTTGTCTTTAGATTAACTAGATCAGGTTGAAGGCCTTGAATAATTTTTGTTGATATAACTTTACTTCCCAGTAAACTCTAATTGTATCATTGTTAGTGTTGAAAAATTGAATCTTCTGTTTTGTCTTTGCAGCAAGATCTAAGTTTGTATGACTTCCCGCATGCGTTGTCATGGTGTCAGGATTCCCTGTGTGTTGGCTTCAAGAGAGATTATTTTATTATCAATGTAGGTATCTGGTTTACAAATATAATAAGCTTGTTATTATTAGAATCACATTTAGGTAATAAACTGGTCTCATTTTAGCCTAGTATTGGCAGGTCTGTTATAACTAGATTTATGTAAGTAAGTGGTGTCTCCAAAAGACCATGTATTCAACAGTTGCTATGGTCATGGCATACAAGGGGATTGTGTGGCCAGAAAAACATCCAGCAGCCGTTTTTTTTTCTAATACTGTCCTGATACCCATCAGATCTGGGTCGACTGAAGGATACCCTCCAGACCACTCCAATCTCACATTTACCGTTGGAAACGGCCAACCGTCTGTTCCGAACCTTTGTGGTGATGTGACTAACTGGAGAGATTCAGCAAAGATTGTTCACCGAGCCCTAGAAGAGTAATCTTGGCTCAGTTTCTCACTTAAAGAGAATTGGAGTTCCAAGTCTGGCATCTAGTCGTGGATTAGAACCCAAGACATTGTGGATAGCAATCCACTGCTGGAGCACTATGTCCCACTCACCCACTCGTGTATCGAAGTAAAATTTTTCCAACTGTCCATGGTCTGAAAAAAAAAAGAATATCAGTAACAGCTTAAAAAGTGTAAATGATACAGCAGGGTACTTACAGGCTGGGAAAGCTTGTGAATTTGAGTACCATGCAGCATACAAATTATTTCTCTAGAAATTTTTTTAAAATAATTATAATGTTGATGAATGCTTAAATCCTATCATGTTTATTTTAAATTATTCAAGAGCTGTTTCTAGGAGTTTAAAAAAAACATCCACAAAATTTAAATTTTGCCCACTTCTATACAACACCAGACATTTTACTTTCATTGGTATTACTTTCATTAGTATATAGTAGTTTGATAATTTTTTTTGGTACGTTTGGGAATTTACATAATTTACTGTGTATTTACATAATAGATGAAATAATGCCCAGCTTTACATATTTTTCTAGATTTGTCTATTTTATTATCTTACTTGTTATTATAAAGTCCAAAACAGGAAGCCTGAAGGAGTTATTCCCCGTTGGTGCAAGTCAGCCCGACCCCCTAGTCATTCCTCTCAGCGACAACCGCCTGGCCCTCGGGAGAGACGCCATGTCCATTCTTATCAATGCTGATGGAGACCCGATCCAAAAAGAGCCGATCACCTGGTCGGACATTCCTGTAGCGATGGGTAAAGTTCATTTGCAATTAGAGAACAAAATTGTTGTACATTTGTTGTTGATTTGTTTGTGATGGACCAGTAAAAATGTTTCGTTGCATTCTGTGCAGCTATAAAATATTGTAAGTCATGTTCTCAACTGTGTATAATGAATAGGGCCCACGATAGAAATAGAAGAAATAGAAACTTTCACAGCATGCCCGATTGCAGTAGCCGAACTATAGCGTATAAGACTAATTATTAACCGAAACAAAATAAATTACAATTTTATAAAATTCCTATCTAGTAATCTATTATTATTTGTAATCCCCAAAAATATTTTTAAGCATTCACATCCACACTTGCTAATCCACAGATTTGCATTAGGCAAACGATGCTGAAGCATACGTACGCCTAATAATGTTCTCAACAAACTATCAAATAATGTTCCTTAAGATATTATGCATTTATTGCTGAAGTAAACGGCACTGTAGGATCATCGGTTTTCTTGTTACAGAGAATATCACATTGAGATCAGCTGGCAGACATTTTTTATTCAAATTTGTTTCAATGCTAGAACTTTATTTCATTGCAAGACGCAGTATATTCTGAACTGCCAGAGTCTATTAGTAAAGTTATGAATACATTTCTGTTAATTTTGAAACATTAAGGATGTTTCATTACATACTTGCTTGATTATAATGATGTTTTTAACTTCTTTTCTATCTTCCCTTATATGTTACAAATGCTTCTTCTAATATAGAAGATTATTGCTTCCTATGCTTAGTCTAGATTCAGATTTTTTATTCAGAATTTAGGCCCCACAGTAAAAACCCCAAAATCTGTGGTAATTTGTGGCCTTAATGATGATTATTCTAAATGTTTCAGTATAACAGGTTTTATGAGTTTCAACTAACATAGACATATATTATTTAGTTACGTCCATTTCACAATTGCCTAATTCATTTTTTCATGTTTTGAGAAAACTTAGAAAAACTAAATAGCATTTGTGTAGCCAGTACTTCTGTAATGTTACATTGGTACATTTTGTAAAACAACGTTGTTTTCTGATTGGCTTAAGATATAGGCAATGTGTCATATAATAGAAGAATGTGTAAACTATACATTTCAACTCTTAACTCAAAACTGCCCAAAAATGACTTGGGCGATTGTAAAATGACCGCGACGAATTATGTCCAGCTAAATGGTCCACTTAATATAAACAAAGTCACAGGCTTATCCTTATATTTATTTCTTGTTGTGTACCACAGAGCACTGTCCACCTTACTTGATAGCCATCTTGAATAAATTTGTGGAAGTTCGTACAATTGAGCCAAAGATGATGATTCAGAACATTACGCTCCAAAAGGCTAAACTCATTTGTCAGGGAAGGTAAATAAAATACATTTCTGTCCCTTCTTTTAACCTTTGGACAACTTTGAAGCAATCAAAATATAGAACCAAGCCAGCATCGTCTTCTGTTTCTTTTTAAAATTATAAATAATTAAATTATTATGTTTGATCAAATTTTATGGGACACATTTTGTGATCAAATTTTATAGGAAACAATTTGTGATCAAATTTTATAGTAAACATTTTGTGATCATATTTTATGGGAAACATTTTGTGATCAAATTTTATGGGAAATTTTTGTGATCAGATTTTATAGGAAACATTTTGTGATCAAATTTTATAGGAAACGATTTGTGATCAAATTTTATGGGAAACAATTTGTGATCAAATTTTATAGTAAACATTTTGTGATCATATTTTATGGGAAACATTTTGTGATCAAATTTTATGGGAAATTTTTGTGATCAGATTTTATAGGAAACATTTTGTGATCAAATTTTATAGGAAACGATTTGTGATCAAATAAATTTTATGGGAAACATTTTGTGTGAATAAAATGATGATATAAATCACCCAGTGTTTGATTCATTAAAAAAAAATCATTTCACTTTTAGCGGGTCTGTCTATGTTGCGGCTCCTAACTACGTATGGTGCCTTGCGCCAATCCCCAACTCTGAACAAATTCGCCAGCTGCTCACAGGGAAAGAGTTCGAATTGGCTTTAAAATTGGCAGTGAGTAGCTTGGAATAGTTTTTATTCAATCAACTGTGGTTGTGTTGTTTATTTTTTTTTTACATTCTTTTTTTTTTTTAATTTTCAAAAACATGACATCTTTAAAAAAAAATATTTAAAACTTGTGTGTTTTAGGAACTTGCAGACGAACCACAGAGTGAGAAAGACATTCGGATCCGAAACATAAAGAATCTGTACGCGTTTCACTTGTTTTGTCAGAGGCGCTTTGATGAGTCCTTGACCCTATTTGCCAAGCTGGGAACCGGTAAGGATATTGCTAGTGACAGTTGACATTGGCCAGAGAAGTGACATCTTAACAGGTGACATTGATGACACCTGGCATTTCTAACATTAGTAAAAACCTGACATTGACAGAAAAAAACATTGGTAACGCCTCTCATTAGTAACTTTTGACATCAATGACCCCTGACACTGGTAACACTTTTTTAATTATAGGACATTGGTAACACCTGACATTTATATTATAAAACCTTACATTAGTAGTGATAACACCAGATTTTGGTAATAAAGATCTCTTGGTGGAACAGTGTTACTTTTCTCAACTAGCATTTTTCTTATCCCAGATCCATCTCATGTCATCGGACTGTACCCCAATCTTTTGCCAGAAGAGTTTAGGAAGAAATTAGAATATCCAGATAAGGTGCCCGACATAACAGGCGTAGAATTGGAAAAAGGGATTTTGGCTCTTATAGAATACCTGACACAGGTGAGAATCTTTATAGAATACCTGACACAGGTGAGAATCTTATAGAATGCCTGACACAGGTGATAATCTTTATAGAATACCTGACACAGGTGAGAACCTCAATGAATACCTGACTCAGGTGAGAATCTTATAAAATACCTGACACAGGTGAGAATCTTATAGAATACCTGACACAGGTGAGAATCTTATAGAATACCTGACACAGGTGAGACTTTCTCTCTATCGCTTACTGTAACTAAATCTTAATGAACATTTTATTGTAATATTTTCATAGGCTTTTTTGTGTTTGTTGGGGGCGGGGGGGGGGGGGGGGGGTTAAAATAATGACGAAAAAGCTAGGAAAAGTGTGAATGACTGGGTCAAGCTAGAGTGAATGACTGGGTCAAGGTAGAGTGAATTACTTGGTCAAGTTAAGTGAATTACTGGGTCAAGCTAGAGTAAATGAAAAGGTTAAGTTGATGTGACATTCCTAAGGTTCAGAATGTTTCAATAAGATAATAAGTAACATTTATAGTGGTAATGATTTTATTTCATAGAAACGCAATGAGCTGAACAAAGAAGGCGATAAAGAGACATCAACAACAGCCATAGTGGAAGGCAACAAGATAATTACCTCCAGGAAACAACTCAGTCAGATTATAGATACAACTTTATTGAAGTGTTATTTACAGGTATATATTTGTATTCTTCTGAGTGTATTTATCACTTTAAGGAATCATCATAGATCCATGTATAACAAATCTAAATATGTACAAATTAACAATTAGTTTAACTCTGCGTATCCATTGAGGCTAACCAAACCACATAGAATTAAAAAAATGAGTATAATGTTACTGTCCGCTCTTGTCATGGCTCCTGTGCACACTTCTTATATCTGTAGACACGGTCGACCGCTTCCAACTAGCTTACCCACTAGCAGGGCTTTTAACAAAATGTTTACAAAATTGTCTTGTGTTGTTTTTCAGACCAATGATGCTTTAGTTGCCCCGCTGCTAAGGCTCAAAGACAACAATTGCCACATTGAAGAAAGTGAGAGAGTGCTGAAGAAGAAAGAAAAGTTCTCAGAATTAATTATTCTCTATGAGAAGAAAGGGCTACACCAAAAAGGTATTTTTTTTTAACTAACTCTAGCTTTTGTCCATCTTTCTTCTTGTACTTTCCTATTCGAAACAATTAATATACTCTTGGTTTATATTAACTTCATTTCTTATGTAGAGAAGATTAATTGTTATATCTTGAACTTGTGTCAACAAATGAATTTAAGTCATGAACATTTTTTACAAATTTCACTTCAGAATTACCATTTAAATCTGTGAAGGGATTTTCCCCCTTAAAATGTATTTAAAGGCTAACTGAAGAGGTTTTGCTTAAAGTGACGAGATTAAGGCCTCATACTGAAGTTACACTTTGCAGGGGAATAAAATAAACATAGCATGACCCATTAAAACCTATATATATATTTAACCTTTGTCAAAAAAGAAAAACTGGATAAAGATTCAAAAAATTGAAATCATGTGTCCAAATGAATATTTCCACTATGGATTGCCAGTTAATCACGCCATATCACTTGTTGTTGAAAATTAAATATCTCAAATGGCTATGAGATTTGGAATTATCTTCCCCCAGAACACACTAATATTGAGCTAATTACGTAAATGTATTTCAAAATACTTTGTATAAATCAATATACTAGCATTCAAATACTGATACACTATTTATTATCAAAATCAACTGTTGATTCAATTTTGATAAAAAGCTCTTTGCTTGATCTTTAGGTCTAATAGAAACCATCTTACTTGTAAGCATGCTTCACACATGGGAAATATTTTATATGTTGATTAATTCTGAATTTTATTCTTCAGCTTTGAGTACTTTGATGAAACAAGCTGCAAGGCCAGAGTCCCCATTGAAAGGTCATGAAAGAACTGTACAGTATTTACAACATCTAGGTGGGTACTCCATATTTTAATAGAAAGTAAAAAAAGCACTATTTTTTTTAAGGCATAAAATGTTGCTGAAATCTGGCTAACTACTTAGCTAAAAAATTAGTTAATAAACATTACAACTTCAATTGTTGTTGTTAGGAATATTGTCTATTAAACTCCAATTCAACACAAATAAAAATGTTTTTTTAATTAAAAGCTCAATATTGATAAACTGACAACTTCTGCTGATGACCACTGTTATTTACCTTATTAAAACTCTAAGACTTTTATTTAGAAAATGGCCATTGTGACTTTCTGAAAAATTTTGTGCCCAGATGGTGGTGAAGGGAACTGGGTCAAGGAGAGAATCTTATAACTATCTTGTATTCTTGCGACGGACTGGTCAAAGCAGGAATTTAGCATTTAGCTTGCTTCTCGTGCGTATTGATGATAGAAGAGTCAGAACTTTTTATTCCTTTAATGGAAGCATCACATTACCTTCCGTTCTGTATTCTTTTCATAGGTAAAGATCACATAGAGTTGATATTTGAATATGCTGAATGGGTTATAAAACAGTTTCCTGAAGATGGTTTAAAGGTGAGTTTGTTGTTTTCATAGACTGTAATAAAGAAGATAATAGTTAATAACACTGTATTAGATGTAGCTGTGTTCTTGCTGCTTGTAAATATGAGGCCATGTAAAACCATGTCTAGGAGATTCCTTCTTCTTCTTAATCATATTACTGTGGAGATCCTGTTAGGACCGAGAAAAAAGAGTCCACAATTTAATTACACATAAAACTAAAAAACATCATAAACAACAATTATAAACAGATGACAGAGTGTCACTTTAGGTTTTTAGTCCAGCCCTTCAGTTAAGATTTAAAAACCCGCACTGAGGGGGGCAGTGATGTAGGCTTGGTCAAGGGTGTTCTACAGCCTAATGGCTGACGGAAAAAAAGAATATTTGTAGAACATTATCTAGTGAAAGAATAGAAAGTGAAAGTGATGTGCTAGATTTAAAATCCCCTTGCATGCAGGAATCAGTTCTTTTCTTTGCTGAAAGGAGTTATAGATCTTAAAAATTTAAATGTAATTTGTTGTTTTGAGACTTTATATGTTTTTCTTTTGTTTGGCTAGATTTTTACAGAGGACCTGCCAGAGATTGAGACTTTACCCAGGGATCAAGTGTTAGATTATTTGGAGAAAGTGAGCCCTGACCTGGCCATACCATACCTGGTAAATAGAATTTCCTTGTTGTGACATTTGTCGTTGGTTTTATTTGACTTTACACATATTAACCTTTTCACCCTTGGAGTTGCCGCACGTCTCCTCTATTGGCAGACGCTTGCAGTCACCGCGCATCGACGATTACAGGTTGTTTCGCTTCTGGTTCCAATGCTAGTTTTTAAATGCCTATTATACATTTTTTAAACTCTGGCCAAAGAGAGTGATAGTGATGCTATTTTTTTGTTTGTTTGATCATTTTAGCGTGATCGATCGAATTTAAGTGAATTATTGAAAAAACAAACATCTTTAGCGCTAATTCTATGAAAATTGATGGCATTTCGGAAATATTTAGAGAAGCATTGGGTGAGGCTGATGAGGGAAAGGCTTTTTTGATTTCGATAATGCCAAGATAATAGGTTAATTGAAAGCATTTTAGAAGTTGAATAGGCTTTGAATAGGAGGATTTGAGTCCACTACGATGATTTCAAAATTCCATTACAAACTATCAGAACCGATCGATGTCTAGTCAGCGATTTATTATATTTTCCCTTTTATCTAGTACTTTATTTTAATCTCTACTGGTTTGAATTAAATCTTATATATTTACTCTGAAGAATTTATTCAGTTGCTTTGATAGTTTTTTTAATAATACTTTTCGTCTGATTTTTTTTACAATAAACGGAGTTTTGCGACTTGACTAAAGGGTGTTTTTTTTAAACAATAAAATTCTAAATTAGGCAAGGCACAAATATTAAAGTGATATATAAAGCTTTAGTTTCTAATCCTAGAAGCATTGGGTTGTTAAGATTGTCGTTGGCATCCTTCCGTCTTGCGAGACGGTGGTGCATCACCGTGGGTTGAGGTTGCATTTTCTCGTGTAGCTGAGCAGACCTATCCTTGAAGGGCAAATTGTTAATTTAAAGACAAGTGACCTTATTGTCTCATATTTTACTATTGCGATTTCGCTTCTGGCAGGTGTCCTCCCTATCTGAGTGGTTAGTGTATCTAACTGCCACGCAGGCGACCTCGGTTCCATTCTGCACTGATAGCTTTCTCTTTCTTTTTTTCTACTTTAAAAAAAAATGTCCATGAATATTACTTTTTTTTAAAGATTGTAAAGAATTTTAGGACTTAAAAGTTTTCTAAAGTGTGTTTTCAGTAAGTAAAATCTAATACCGTATATACTCGCGTATAAGTCGCACTTTTTTTACACAAAATTTCGACAAAAAGTAGGGGTGCGACTTATACACCCGACACTGTTTTTGTAAAGTTCGAAAAACATCACTACTCTGTCATAAAGTTTCCTACATAACCCCTAGAGTTGATTGGAGTTATGTATAATTATTAGGATATGCCTTTATTTGATTATGTTTGCCTTATGCACGATAAAAACAATTTTTTAAGGAAATTTTCCAAATTATGGTGAATATTTAGTAACTTTTATGTTTAAAAGGTATGCATTTTTGAGATATTAAAAGGCAGTGTAACCCGGGAAGTCGGGGTGCGACTTATGCGTGGGTCAATGACAATGTATAAGAAAAAAATCTTAAAATAGGGGTGCGACTTATACACCGGTGCGACTTATACGCGAGTATATACTGTAGACAGATCTTAGATTCTCGTTTACAGGAATAGTCCTAACTTTTTGTTAAATAAAAAGACAAGCTTTTTTTTTCAGTAAATAAACAATAATAATTATAATTTTGAAATTATTATAGCTTTCTGTTAATTGTGATTTATAAAATTTGTATCTGTAGCTATCGGCCTATGTAGTTTTTTTCCACTGGCAATGCCGAGCAATTTAACTTTTTTTTTAAATATAAAGACTTGCCTATTTTTAACACGATTACAATATTTATTTTAAATTACTTTCCTAAATGTTTTCAGTAAATAAAAATTATATTTGTAAAATTATTAGATCTATAGCTTTCTGTTAATTTTAGTTTATGAAATCTTGATCTGTAGCCTATACAGGCCTTTTCTCCAGTGCAACGCCAGGGAATTTAGCTTGTATTTTTATAAAAGGAACATATAGTTTATTAGTTTCGTTGATATCGGAACATAAATAAAGCAGATGCAGTGAGGAAGTAATTCAAGATCAACTTCCCCCCTTGTATTTTATACGCTAATATCTACAACTCAGTGGCAACACTTTTTCTGTTGTTCTATTTTCAGGAATATATTGTGTTTGAACGCAAAGACCAGAAAGAAGAGTTCCACAATAGACTTGTTGACGCCTACAGAGAAAAAATTCAGAAGATAGATGAAAAAATCAACCACTTGCCTGAGAGTATGTACTAGAGTGTCTTAGTCAGCATCTTTTACTTGGTGTAGTATGTACTAGAGTGTCTTAGTCAGCATCTTTTACTTGGTGTAGTATGTACTAGAGTGTCTTAGTCAGCATCTTTTACTTGGTGTAGTATGTACTAGAGTGTCTTAGTCAGCATCTTTTACTTTGTGTTCATTTGATTTTCTTATAATGCAAATATCAAATACAAAAATAAAACAATTCATGGAAGACTTTGAGATAAAAAAAAGACTTTTCATAAACCAAATGCAGGGACAAAGTCATACCAATTCTCTTTCTTTATGAGTGTCATTAGGGCTTGGAAAGGGTTGTATGAACTAGCTTAAGAAAATTAACAACTTAACATAATTTAAAACACTAAATTAACAACTTAACATAATTTAAAACGCTAAATTAACAACTTAACATAATTTAAAACACTAAATTAACAACTTAACATAATTTAAAACACTAAATTAACAACCTAACATAATTTAAAACACTAAATTAACAACTTAACATAATTTAAAACACTAAATTAACAACTTAACATAATTTAAAACACTAAATTAACAACTTAACATAATTTAAAACACTAAATTAACAACTTAACATAATTTAAAACACTAAATTAACAACTTAACATAATTTAAAACACTAAATTAACAACTTAACATAATTTAAAACACTAAATTAACAACTTAACATAATTTAAAACACTTATTAAAATGCAAGGCTAGGCCCAAAATCACATTTGGGTACAATAATCTTAAACAGAATGGCCATCTGTGAGATAGAAGACAAATTGTAATTTACAAATGTACCTTTAAAAGAGTAGGCTATGGACTAATTGTAATGAATAGCGCTTTTGGCTGGTCTCTCGGCCTCCTCCCTTCAAGGACTCCAACGGATCCGGAACTGCGCTGCCCGACTAGTTCTCAAGAAGAAGAAGTCAAATGATATCAATCCTCTGCTCCGATCTCTGCACTGGCTACCCATCAACAACCGGATCTCATATAAGCTGGCTTCCCTCTGTTATAGGTGCCTGAATAACTGCGCCCCGGATTATCTTCGCTCTTGTATGGAGCTCTACACCCAGTCCCGCCCACTTCGTTCGGCATCTGACGCGCTTACTCTGCGGATCCCTCGTGTGAGGCTAGCTATGACACCTTCAGGAGCCGGCTGAAGACTCACTTATTTCGTCATCAGAATTAGCGTATTACTACATATTTCGTTGTCTGTCTGTATTCTGTAACTGTCGTCTGCGCATAGAACTGTCACCAACGGGATATGCGCTATATAAGCACCGTTATTATTATTATTATTATTATTATTATTATATAAATAGGTAATTTGTTGAGTATTCATATTATTTATAATAATTATAGTATTCAAGGTTATAAAAGATATTAATCTAAAAGAACAAATTACTAAAAAATTTGGAAAAAATGGGTAAATATTTGTAACGCAAAAGTTCAGCCCCCAACTGGGAAAATGATCCTGGCTTTCCTCCTGGGTCCGATAGGGATTTATAGTGTGCTGATACCATTGAAATCTTAGTTAATTGGCCTTTTCTTTAAATAGCACACATCTGTTATATTCTTTATGGTATTTATAATTTGTGATAATAACAATGTGTGTCTCATTGGAATCAGGCGATGCCGCAGCGATGAAAGAGAGGCTCAGCATGGATAAGTTTGATGGCCTGCCCCGGAGTCTGCTCAAGACAAGGGAAGACTACAAGCAAAAGCTGTTGTCCTTCCTGGCCAAGTCAAAATTTTACACACCGGAGCGGCTGCTAACCAAGTTCCCTTCCAATGGTAAGTCCGTTGTTTAATACTTAGTACAATGGGATGCTTTCAGTTTGCAATTCATAACAATGGAATGTACCAGAATTGGTATTTTGGAGTGTCTGGGGAACGTCTGGAAAATGGTAACGTCATTTTTAAAACCTGGAGAAAAAGTTAGATTTATCATCAACATCTCAAAATATTTAGCAATTAATTTGTTTTTTTTAATACAGCGCATCTTAAACTACCGGAAATAATAATTATTTGACGCGTTAATTAATGATAATGCTGTTCATTTGAATATATGCTATCACATCATTTAACTTGCTCAGTGTGCTCTTGTCCATAGTTGTATGTTTGATCGGAAAGTTTAATGGGATTCATGCAGCGAGTGTCCCTTAACTCAGTGCTATCTTGCTTCCGAAACAAGATGGCAACTTATTGTAAACTATTGTTAGGCCTATAGTAATGAATGTAAAACTAATCACATTTTTGTTTCTTAAACAACTATTTCTCAGGTTTCCACGAAGTGCGAGCCATTTTGTTAGGCAAGCTTGGAAGACATGAGCAGGCTCTCAACATCTATGTCTACACGCTCAAAGATTTTCAGCAGGCAGAAGAGTGAGTTTCAGCCTTACAGTATACATCATTGTGATGAGTTAAATCATTGAATCACCCATCATTGTGATGAGTTAAATCATTGAATCACCCATCATTGTGATGAGCTAAATCACTGAATCACCCATGTAGCTTTTTCTACAAAAACTTACTGACTTAAAAAAAAATTTAAAAAATATTGATCACCTAAAACAAATTTAATTTTTTTATAAAAATATTGAAAGATTGAGTTAGTCTTTCATTGTACATTGCAGGAGTAAAACATTTGATGTAAAAAAAACTTTCTTTGTTTGTGTTGTTCCACAGTTATTGTGCAGATAATTATGACAGCCATAAGGAAGGAAACAAAGATGTGAGTTACCTCCCTGTAGTACTTGAATAGATATTTTTACACAACAGTTGCAGTCTAAGAAATGAAATAGAATTTTGAAGGTTAACATTGTAAGATTCCAGCTTTATCTCATGCCATCATAGATTTAACAGTTTCTTCCGTGATAGTCAATTAAGTGTGTGGAATGGGTTACCTGCACTAGTATGGAAAACTTAACTTAATATTATCTTATATATTATAGATGCGCTTTCTATGAAGAATATTATTGCATCCTACGCTCATCCAAGGTCTGAGTCTAGTCTTGTATTTTGATTAGTGTATAAATGATGTTAAGTTAACTGTTTTTCCTGGTTTGTTCATGTAACCCATTCCATGCCCAGATGCCAAATGGAAAGAAAAGAGTACTTCTAAGCATTTGCTCTTGCTAAAGGATAAGAAAACTTTTTTTCCTTATGTTTATCTGATTGTGTCTATAAAAATGTATCTATTTCTCAATCAGGTCTACTATTTGCTGTTGAAGTTGATCCTCAAGGTCACAGACAGTCAATACAATGGACCAACTGGGAAACAGTTGGACAGTGCCTTAAAACTACTCAAGGATCACGCAATGAAAATTGATACGGCTAAGGTATTGGTTGGTTTCTTTAATAATAAGAAGAAATGTTAACTGTCAGACCAATGAGAAATATAAGGCCTGAGAAGCAGCTTTCACAAGATTCATTGGTGTTGGCAGACTAGGGGATAGTTTGGCCAGTAGAATTGAGAGCTTTTTTTTTTTACTTTTCCCCTTACTATTGTCAGGTACCCATAAGAGCTGGACACACTCAGGGACACACACCCCCCAGCTGGACACACTCAGGGACACACACCCCCCAGCTGGACACACTCAGGGACACACACCCCCCCAGCTGGACACACTCAGGGACACCCCCCCCCCAGCTGGACACACTCAGGGACACCCCCCCCCAGCTGGACACACTCAGGGACACCCCCCCCAGCTGGACACACTCAGGGACACCCCCCCCCCCAGCTGGACACACTCAGGGACACCCCCCCCCCAGCTGGACACACTCAGGGACACCCCCCCCCAGCTGGACACACTCAGGGACACCCCCCCCCCCAGCTGGACACAGTCAGGGACACCCCCCCCAGCTGGACACACTCAGGGACACCCCCCCCCCAGCTGGACACAGTCAGGGACACCCCCCCCAGCTGGACACACTCAGGGACACCCCCCCCAGCTGGACACAGTCAGGGACACCCCCCCCAGCTGGACACAGTCAGGGACACCCCCCAGCTGGACACACTCAGGGACACCCCCCCCCCCCCAGCTGGACACAGTCAGGGACACCCCCCCCCAGCTGGACACAGTCAGGGACACCCCCCCCCCCCAGCTGGACACAGTCAGGGACACCCCCCAGCTGGACACAGTCAGGGACACCCCCCAGCTGGACACAGTCAGGGACACCCCCCCCCAGCTGGACACACTCAGGGACCCACACCCCCCAGCTGGACACACTCAGGGACACCCCCCAGCTGGACACACTCAGGGACCCACACCCCCCAGCTGGACACAGTCAGGGACACCCCCCCCCAGCTGGACACACTCAGGGACACCCCCCCCCAGCTGGACACAGTCAGGGACACCCCCCAGCTGGACACAGTCAGGGACACCCCCAGCTGGACACAGTCAGGGACACCCCCCCCAGCTGGACACACTCAGGGACCCACACCCCCCAGCTGGACACACTCAGGGACACCCCCCAGCTGGACACACTCAGGGACCCACACCCCCCAGCTGGACACAGTCAGGGACACCCCCCCCCCAGCTGGACACACTCAGGGACCCACACCCCCCAGCTGGACACACTCAGGGACACCCCCCAGCTGGACACACTCAGGGACCCACACCCCCCAGCTGGACACAGTCAGGGACACCCCCCCCCCCAGCTGGACACACTCAGGGACACCCCCCCCCCCAGCTGGACACATTCAGGGACACCCCAACCCCCCCCCCCCCCCAGCTGGACACAGTCAGGGACACCCCAACCCCCCCAGCTGGACACACTCAGGGACACCCCCCAGCTGGACACACTCAGGGACACCCCCCCCCCAGCTGGACACACTCAGGGACACCCCCCAGCTGGACACAGTCAGGGACACCCCAACCCCCCCCCCCCCCCAGACCCGGGAAAATATCCTAGCCTTTACCAGGATTTGAACCTGGCACCTTCCATATGCCAGTTTGAATCAAACAACTACAGAACTTCTTTTATAGTGAAAAATGTTAATAAATTAAACTTTGATGAATTTAAAGATTCATATTACTATTGCATAAATACCTAATTATAATATATATATATGTTATATATACATATATATAAACAAACTATTATAGTGTTTCTATGGTATATGAATTTGAGAAGTTGTATTACATTTCAGGGTTTGTAAAATTTCAAAAGTAGGTTTCAGGTTTCACAAAAATCTTTAAAAAGGATTTCAGGGTTCACTGCTTTGCGTGAGTTGCAGTCACGCTGAATACATTTTTTAAGGTAGCATGGCTTCATAACTTCTCATTTTGACTCTTGTTAAAATGGAATTAGTTAAGAAATTAGTTTAGTCTATTATATAACCAGTAGTGGTTAAGCTCTATGCTGTTTTGTCTGTTAGGCTTTGGAACTTCTTCCTTCAACAACAAAACTGAGAGAAATTTTGGAGTTCCTGGAGAATGTCCTCGGTCACCAGACGGCAAAGAGGCGGAGCAGTCAGATCCTGAAGAGTATGCTGTACGCTGAAAATATACAGGTCAGTCTCAATTAGCATAAGTCATTTTCATGAATCAAAAAACAGTTGTGTGTCTCCGCTGATTAGTTTGTTTTCACACTTTCTGTTTCTTTGTCTCTGATAGTTATTGTCTTTCTACTTTATGAAGTTATATACAAAGATTAGAATATTTTAAAACAGTTCATCTATTTTTTGAAAGATTGATTACTTGAGTTAGAATGTCCATGGGGTTGTTTTGAGGGGTTCTAAATTTCCACTTGCCAATTTCTTGTGTGATTCAACCACTGTGGGAAATAAATTGAACCATAAATATTGAAAACATTGAGTTACTGGAGCAAGGTTTACGCTTCATCTCTAAAGACTCTACCTACCCAATACTTACCAAATCTGTTTAAAACGCCATTATGGCCGACTTTATAAAAATATTCTGCAAATTTTACTTCTGCTACAAAATAAATTCCTACTTTTGCCAACTTAAATCCAGTTGTTGTTTTTTCAAACCCTAACAGTTTTTTTTTATAGTTTAATTAAATGTTAATTTCAAATGTATGGAGATTTCAGCAGAGTAGAGTATAAACATATTCTTAATTCAAACTGAGGATAAATTTAGACAGTAAACTAGATAAATTATAGGACTTCTTCTTGCAATGAGAAATGTTTATTCTACAAATCTGGTTATCTCCCTTCCCCAAGACAGAATTTCAGTGTATGAATAGACAATAAACAAATGAATGTAGGTGAAGGCCACTACTGTTTGTCTGATAGAATAGAGAACTGCTTACAACTGCCTGTATGTATCTCCTCATTGTCCCTATCTCTCCATCTGGCGGAACATTTATTTATTTTTTCTCAGCAAGACCTGTGTGAGGTGGCACAGTTGTTGTTGTTTTTTACTAGGGTCCCAGAGCAGACTTTTGGTGGTGGGTGTTGGAAGGAAGGGATAGGGTTCCACCCCCAGCTCTGCCTTCAGACAAATCTGTGCTAACTTCAACCTCCTTCCCCGAAGCTCGAAGCTCGAGCTAAAAGATCTGTTCTTATTAAGTTGTTATGAAGAGAAGAACTCTGTTACATTAGAGATTGTTCAAAGGAACATTACAGGGTTATAAAGTAATAATATGTTGAAAAACTTTTAGGCCACATCAAGTGTTAACCCTTCCCGTACCAACCTACTTCTATCTATGCTGCCTTCAGTTCCGCTATATACATGCCCGGGACTGTAAGGGTTAATACAATAAAGAAAACAAATTAATGGAAAATTCTTTAATCTTTATATAGTATATAAATAATAATGATATAGTATTATATTACTAGTATAGTAAAAATAAACATAGTGAAAAATAGTAAAGTATCCCCTCTGACAAAATTGATACATAGGGTATGTGAAGCTGCGTTGGCTACGGCATACCCATAGATAGTGTGGCCAGCAAAATGCCCCCCCCCCCCCCCCAAAAAAAAAATGTGATGTTAATAAATAAGTTTGAGACCTTGGTGCAGTTAGTATTTTTATCAGTTCTAGCAAAAAAGAAATATATCAGCAAGCTAAAAAAAAAGCATTCAAGAATACACATTAAAATTATACAAGGGAATATTGATATGGAAATCAGACAATTAAAATTTGAAGCCATAAAAGTATAATATATAAAAAAAATTAAATATCACAGCTATAATAATATATCAATTTGAAATCATAAAAGTCTTTGTATTTCATTTTGTTATTTCATAATAAAATGCACAGTGTGGATTCTATAGCTAGTACATATAAAAAAAAACAAAAAAGGATGTCACAAGTCACAATCATTATTTAAAGCAACTAGTGGCTAAAAATAATTGAACTTTGACCTCATATTATATGCTTAACATGGTGGGGTGGAGCTTTGTATGGGGTGGGACATACTTTGACATTTATGTCTTGCAATGTAATGAGTTTATGAGATTTAGAGCCTTCAACAAATAAATGTCAGACACAAAGGAGGGAGATTTAGTACTGTACAATATTGATGCATTATGTTTGTAACTGTAGGGATTTACAATATGCTATGATACACAAAAAAGGGGCAGAAATTTGTTCAAATCTGATTTATACAATAGGTGCAGACTAGACTTTTTCATACAATGGATGCAGACTCAACTGTTTTATACAATAGATATAGACTAGACTGTATAAATGAATGGTTGCAGACTAGACTGTTTTATACAATAGATGTAGATGAGACTATTTTAAACAATAGATGTAGACTAGACTGTTTTATACAATAGATGCAGACTAGACTGTGTTATACAATAGATGCAGACTAGACTGTTTTATACAATAGATGCAGACAAGACTATTTTATACAATAGATGCAGACAAGACTGTTTTATACAATAGATGCAGACAAGACTGTTTTATACAATAGATGCAGACAAGACTGTTTTATACAGTAGATGCAGACAAGACTGTTTTATGCAATAGATGTAGACTAGACTGTTTTATACAGTAGATGCAGACTAGACTGTTTTATACAGTAGATGTAGACTATACTGTTTTATACAATAGATGCAGACAAGACTGTTTTATACAGTAGATGCAGATTAGACTGTTTTATACAATAGATGTAGACTAGACTGTTTTATACAGTAGATGCAGATTAGACTGTTTTATACAATAGATGTAGACTAGACTGTTTTATACAGTAGATGCAGACTAGACTGTTTTATACAATAGATGTAGACTAGACTGTTTTATACAGTAGATGCAGATTAGACTGTTTTATACAATAGATGTAGACTAGACTGTTTTATACAGTAGATGCAGACTAGACTGTTTTATACAATAGATGTAGACTAGACTGTTTTATACAGTAGATGCAGATTAGACTGTGTTATACAATAGATGTAGACTAGACTGTTTTATACAGTAGATGCAGATTAGACTGTTTTATACAATAGATGCAGACTATACTGTTTTATACAGTAGATGTAGACTAGACTGTTTTATACAGTAGATGTAGACTAGACTGTTTTAGACAATAGATGCAGACTAGACTGTTTTATACAATAGATGTAGACTAGACTGTTTTATACAGTAGATGCAGATTATACTGTTTTATACAGTAGATGCAGACTAGACTGTTTTATACAGTAGATGTAGACTAGACTGTTTTATACAGTAGATGCAGACTAGACTGTTTTATACAGTAGATGTAGACTAGACTGTTTTATACAGTAGATGCAGACTAGACTGTTTTATACAATAGATGCAGACTAGACTGTTTTATACAGTAGATGCAGATTAGACTGTTTTATACAGTAGATGCAGACTAGACTATAATATTTAATGGTTGCAGACTAGAATGTTTCATAGAATAATTGCTGTTTGTATTGGTTCCATAATGAGATTTCCGGCAAGTCCATTTATATAGACTTGAATATTGATTCGACTTGATTTATACCACAAGTCCACTGGCTAGTCTCTGACAAGGCATAAATGCTGACTCGTCAAGTCGGCTGATTAAATTAGGTCACAGAACGAAACCCCGGAATAACTAGACTGTGCTTATAGCCCTTGCAACAAGGCAAACACACACACACACACTCACACAGAAACTACAAGATCGGAATAGTTAACGTTTTATTACTCGGTGGCATGGGTTGGATTCAATGCATTGGTTTAAATAACAAAGTGTCAACAGCTAGCTTTGATCAATTATTAAACTCAACAACAGATAGAAATAAAGTTATCAGGACTCACCGTTACTTATTCATAGCACCGTTGAAAATGGGCGGGGAGGGGGGGGTCCACAGATAGGTACATATTTTGTCCAGAAGTGGAAGTAAGGATTTGGGGGGGGGGGGCGGGGGCGGCACATCTATTCCCGGCGGATAGTAGAGTAGGTGGATTTGTTGCTTTTCCCGACCCGTCCGGGCAACCCATTACGTGCCCCGAATGCCACTCTGGAAGAAAGAGAATTAACTTTTCCAAATTGTGTCTCGTATATGGAAGAAGAGAACGGGTTTTAACGTCTAGGTCTTTCTGACCTTTCTAAATGACATGAGTGTGTTGTATTTCAAAATTGGATTGTAACTGTGCCATGTAACGTTGCTTTATTGTTTTTTTTAATCTGGTGGCTTGAAGTGCTTCTTAAATGTAGTTATTATTTCGCTCTTGTTTAAACTTCATACGACCCTCTCTCGTCCAGCCCTGTCCCCTTTTCCTAACTCCACTCTTATGGTGACATTCGTGAGAGAAGTAGGCCTAGGCCTATAGTTAGACTTGAAAGTAGTTTTTAACTCTTATTGCTGTTGATGTCTTTACCTACTTTGAGTCAATGTTTCTGGTGCTACTTACTTGCTATGTCTATGTGCCTATTGTATGCATCACATGCATATGAATTAGCATAATGTTTTCGTAATGGGCTCGGTGGCAGAGCAGCAGCGCTTACCGAGTGTCCTGGGTTCGAATCCTGGTGAAGGCTAGGATTTTGTTCCCCGGAATTGATGGGGGGGGGGTATCCCCGAGACTACCCAGCTCTGGTGGGTACCTGACACTATTTGAGGTTAAGTCGGTTTAAAAAAAGGCGGCTGGGCATTGTGCTGGCCACACATCCCCTAGTATGCCGTGGCCACAGGAACTGGTTGGTAAACGTTACTTCACTGGCCCTATGATCAGTCTGGTCCGACGGGATATTTGACTATAATGTTTTCGTTAGAGTTCCAATGTTAAACAGAGAACATTTCACGTCTGCTTCTTAGTGTAGACGGGAAGAAGAAAGATGGTGGTGAAAAGTGGGGGTGGGGGTGGTTGGTGCACAAGTGAAATGCCTACCGGTATGTAAAACGTTTTGATGTTTGAAATAAAGTGCCTGGATCCGAGATTGACCTAAATAATTCAAATCACCTACCGGTACCGTACCTGGGCTGGTGTTAGTCATCGTTACTTCTCAGGGAGAGAGAGAGAGGAGAGGGTATTTCCCGTCCCGTTAGGTGGCGCAAAAAGGTATAGCTCTATGCCCCCTCCCCCCCCCCCCCAACCTCCCCCACTTATGGACACTTATTAGACACACACTTTTTTTGTGTTTTGTGTAATTACCTTTGACCTTACTCTCTACTCAAGTTTTGGAGATTGGTAGTTGCCGACCTCAGTATTGACCTCTCTCTCTCTCTCTCTCTCTCTCTCTCTCTCTCTCTCTCTCTCTCTCTCTCTCTCTCCATGCTGAAGTGGAGTTTTGTCTATGATATCGTTTAACCCCTAGACTTGACTTTGACCACTGCTTTAGGTTAGAGGTTACAGCCATCAATGTGTTCAGCATTAAGGCCATCTTCCTTCGGGGTGCTTCTTTCCTCATTAAGCAAATTGTGCTACGTTTAGAATTGACTTCGAAGATGTTTTCAAAAGATTATTTTAAGAACGGGATCTTGTGGTTTTACTTTTTCTATTATGTAATGGCACGACAAATGTGTACTGGACACCTGGTTTAAAAAGATGTGACTTAGAATATATTCTCACAATTTATTTTTAAAAAAAAACTACTTGTGGACCCCTTGGAAAGTTGGACCACTTGAAACTTCGGTGTGGGCCGCGGTCAAAGGTCAAAACTGGCTGAGGGATTCTTCAAAGAAGCTGTGTATATTAATTGGAACCAATTCCATTCGCCTGGACGAACGGGTCAACTTTCAAAGGGTTTTCTAGTCTCTTTTTTTTTTCAACCGGACGACCACCACCATAGTAGAATTGGTGGTCCCAATGTCGGATCGTTCATGTGAAAGTCCCGGGTTCAAATCTTGAAAAGTTCCATCTTACAGTCTCTTTGTCTTGTTCGATGGCCACCAACCGGCGCCGATGGATTCACGGCGATACTTGCGGCAAATCAAAGTGTGTTGGCCACATAACCCTCGTGTCTGCCATTATCCGATAGACGGAAATCATTTAGAGCAGTATTGGAGGGATGCAGCTTGCGCTCTATGTAGCTTGTAGCACCCCCGGGGAGGGGGGGGGGACTGAAGCTGGTTTCAAAAACCGCTTCCATCTCCAATTCTTGAATACTGAGTTATTCATCTTTGAGTTAGTCATTTTACTTCTTTTAGCTTGGAATAAATTACTGAAGAATTTAAACTTTTATACCTTTTAACGTCGCCGCTGTTAGGCCTATGTATTGTTTCATAAAAAGGCCTATATATTCTTTCTTCATTAGGCCTACATATTGTTGCGTCGAACGCAAAATTCTAGTTTTTGGATTGTTCATAATAAAAGTAAAGTACCCGTCGGACCAAATTGATCACAGGGCCGATGAATCAGCGTTCGCCACTTTCTGTAGCCACGGCATACTAGGGGACTGTGGGGCCATCACAATGCCCAGCCGCCTTTACTTTACCTCAACTAATAATGTCAGGTGCCCAACAGAGCTGGGTAGATCCACAGAGACCTATTCTGTGGGTCGATCTCAGGACACCCTCCAGTGCCGTGAACCAATCCCAGCCTTCACCAGAATTCGAACCCAGAACCTTCGGTACGCTAGCTCCATTTGTTCATAATATTCATAAATTAATTATTTTTAAGCTGAAACTCGGAGCGGAGCTCGAAAGATTGTCTGGCGCCTTTAAAAAAGTCACCTCTGAACTTAAAGAAAGAATGTAATGGTTTACTCGAGGCTACTGGAGAATAACAAGTTGTTCGTTAAGTCATGTAAAAAAAAAAGAAGGGTCGTTCAGTTGCGTAATAGTAGGTCGTATGTATCAGAATTCCCTTGCCAGTTTTGTGTACACTGGATGCAAGGATTAGCCCTAGTTAATGTTGTACAAAGTCCTAGCTCGTCAGCATGTGTGTGTGCCTTTAAGCCTCCTCTCTCGTCGGATTAAAGCTTCCATCAACATCCGGGGCTGTGTTATCAGTGAGAATATGGGGAGGAATCGTCGGCCTTCGTATGGATCATGGGATACTTGTCTTCTTTGTTATACTTTATCTAGTAATGCTCCTGTCTATTCAGATTCAGGTATCTCTCTCTTTGTTTATCTGTCTAACAATCTATCATCTATAGACCTATATCTTTCTATCATTCTATCTGTCTATCCATCTATCTTTCTATCTATCTATTTTTATTTCTATCATTCAATATATTTATCTGTCTATCGTCTATATTTATATCCTTCTTTTATCGATCTGTCTTTCTATCTGTGTCTGTTTGCCCGTCTGTCTGTGCGTCTGTCTGTGAACCAATTTATCGATCTATATATTTGTCTTGTCTTTCTATCTTTTAAATAGTTTCAACCGCTATATCCACCATCTATAAACAATCGTGTTTCGTGTACACCCACCGCTATTACACAGGCTTCTTGCCAGAATAGCAAACTATCAATTTTACCAACGGCCTGTAAGTACAAATGCACTTTTCGTTAATCCGCCATTCTCGCCGTCCAGTTCACGCGAATTAAGTGCAACTCGCGGCTGACCATAGAGTCATAGAGCAATTATTTTTTATAAAATCAACCAAATATCACCCCCCCCCCTATTTTTTTCCCCCTTTTTTTTTCTATGTTTTGGATTTTCACCTCAAAAACTAATAATAGATCTAGTCTCTTTTTTCATTTTCTGTCCACAAGAGACTTGTTTGAAAACGCCCATGAAAGAATGTACTTTTGGTGCTCAAAACTTATAGATTGCCTAAACATTCTATCAACATTTTTGTGTAATTTTTTGTTTTTGTTTTGTTATTTTTTTACGTCGGTGCTGTATCCAGTCATTTATCTCTCTGACCGCTACAGAGAACTCTAGTCTACATTCAAGTTTCCCCACTGGCCGCCGTATTGATCTCCCCTTGATACATCGAGACCGGGAAGGGGAGAGAGAGAGGAGATAGGGGTGCAGCAGCGCCGAACGTGACTTCATGTCTGATTCCCCTTAGAATGCTCCTATCTTCTTGTAGTGTACGTTTACCTAGCCCGTGGCGGCTGACTTAATGCTGGGGCTCCACGGCTCCACCACAAACACTGGACGATAGCTCTCCAGACTGAGTTTGAATAGCCAAAAGCAACATAGCCCTCCTACCCTGTCCTCGGTCTAAATATGCCTACTGAATCTGACTGTCCCCGTTTATTTGTGGATATAGTATGTGTATGAATAGTGTTTTGTTTCTTCTAATGGCATTTATTTGATTACTTCCCATATACCAACTAGATCTAACTATCACTCACATATCTGTAATTGTTTCATGATATGTAGGCTATGTAGCTATACTCGATAACTTGATAGTTTTAATGTCATTTATCCCGTCTCTAGCGCATTTAACCTACTGTCCAGCATGCGTCATGGTTTTTAAAAAAAAACCACTCCCATGGGGACAACTCTCGCTGACCTCGTCTTCTGTAACCCACCGCTTATCTCCCCTTTCCCTAGTCACGTTAAGGGGGGACTGGTAATCAAAATGCTAAAATCAAGAGTACATGGCTAAGTCTCATTTTTAATCAACAATTTGATTGATATAGGCATAAAAAATGTATAAACCAGACTGGCTGGAAATTTTTTTTTTTTTTTTAGCTTTTGATGTGAAAAAATTGATGGAATTATGTAATAATAGTTATTTTTGTAGAAATAAAATTTCTCAAAAACTATCTGAAGGATTTAAACGAAACTTGGCATATTAATTACATTTGTCATTTCAAGCAAACTAGTAGATGAATAATAAGAAGTTTTGCGAAAATAATTTTTTTATGAATTTTTTAAATAATTAGAATTAAATTTTTATACTTTTCAGCTTTTACAGGGTTCAAAATCTGACATATTTTTTTTTCTTTTCAAATTATATTAAAAGCTTTCTAGCAGTGTATATATTGTTATATAACGTACACATGGTGTAAATTTCAGACACTTCTGACAGACTGTTTTTTAAATACATTAATTCTTCGTTCATCAATCACTCAAAATACGTACAATGGAGAAAACGCAAAAAGAAAAGTAAAAATTGAAATATTTTATTTTTCCTAAAACAATACAAGTAACAATGCCTTTTTTTTTTAAAGATTATCATTTATATATCATATTAAAGAAACATTTGAATAGTAATATCAATAAAAAAAAAATATATCTTCATTCTTCTACCCCCACCCATCCCCTAAAAAAAATAAAAAATTACCGCCTTCAGAGTAAAAATTGAAATATTTTATTTTTCCTAAAACAATACAAGTAACAATGCCTGTTTTTTAAAGATTATCATTCTTATATGATATTTAAGAAACATTTGATTAGTAATATCAGTAAGAAAAAAAAATATCTGCATTCTTCTACCCCCCAAAAAAGTTAAAAATTACCGCTTTCAAAGTAAACATTGAAATATTTTATTTTTCCTAAAACAAAACAAGTAACAATGCCTGTTTTTTTTAAATATTATCATTCTTATATGATATTTAAGAAACATTTGATTAGTAATATCAGTAAGAAAAAAAAATATCTGCATTCTTCTACCCCCACCCATCCCTCCCCCAAAAAAATTAAAAATTACCGCTTTCAAAATAAAAATTGAAATATTTTATTTTTCCTAAAACAATACAAGTAACAATGCCTTTTTAAAAAAGATTATCCTTTATATATGATATTTAAGAAACATTTGATTAGTAATATTAGCAAGAAATAAAAATATCTCCATTCTTCTACCCCCACCCATCCCCTAAAAAAAATATAAAAATTACTGCTTTCAAAGTAAAAATTGAAATATTTTATTTTTCCTAAAACAATACAAGTAACAATGCCTTTTTAAAAAAGCTTATCCTTTACATATGATATTTAAGAAACATTTGATTAGTAATATCAGTAAGAAATACAAATATCTTTATTTTTCTACCCCCACACATCCCCCCCAAAAAATTAAAAATTTCCGCTTTCATAACTTTTACCATTCTCTCTAGTCAAATATTGCTGCTGGGCTGAAATACTGGCTGATACAATTTCTTTTCTTCTTCTTTTAGCCTCTACGCTTTCTTTTTTTTCAGCTTTAAATATTCTTTTTTTGTCTCTAATATTTCCTTTTGCCAAAGTTATGTTATTTATGCTACAACCAATTTTAAAAAGAAAATGTCTAAGCCCAATGCTACCAGCATTAAATTCTGCAATGCCTAAACTTGCAGCGATCTCTATACGACCTCTGCCAACAAAAATATGTTTGGGACAAAAGGCCCAAATTTTGGCATGTATACTTTCATTGGCGTTTTGGGTCATACCCAAAAGGCACCTTTCCAAAAGGGCATCAGCCGTCAGACGATCATAAATTGTTTTTACCTTCTCAGCAACAGCTGCTGAAATGAAACATGATGAATTACCTATATGAGAAGGCGGTGGCTTGTTATAAGCCATAGCCCTCTGCCAAAAACACCAAGATGTTCTTCCCTTGGGACAAGTCTGGTGTTTTGGAGTCTCATCCGTCGACGACACATGAAAAAATGTGGTTAAAATTTTCTTCCTCAGCTCAGCTGTACTTGAATTTCTACTGGCAACAGCCTTTTTATAATATTGTTGCAGCAGATTTATTTTTGTCTGTAAAAAATATCAAAACTTTATTATAAATTGTTTAAAATATTTATAAAAAAAACGGTCATCGAAGAAAAAATAATTTATGAACATAATATCATCTTCGATAAGTGCTAATAATGTTAGAGAATAAATTACCCTTTTTAGACCAATATGATCTATCTCATGAGTATCAGTAGCTGTGAAAAGAACACAGTTACAGTGTATAGAATGGCTATTGTGTAACTAAAAGAAGATGTATTCACCTTTGTCAAACTTCCAGTTTTGCGACCGCCCAATGTCCTGCCGAGCTTTGACTCATTTGTCACTAAGTTCCGTAGTGCTGTGCCCAGTCTTTTGGCCACATGATTCGTGCACTCCTCTTTCTTTATTGGGACATTGTAAGGAGCCATAGCCAGTAACTCATTGTAAGTTTTGCAGTCACCATCACTGACAAAACTAGTATACCTCAGGCCTTGTTTCAAAGAGCGCTGCCACATAACTTTAGCTGCTTCGACTTCCATGAGGCCAGAGGAACCTGTGTGGTTGATAGAGCAGGTGTCTTTATGGTCGTCGTACCATCTCTGATAAGCAGCCTCTCCTTTTTTCAACACAGCTTTGCCAGTAGTTGAACATACCTTTAGAAAAAAAAGTGAAAACTTGTATATATATATATATGCTTTGAAAAATGAATTAATAACAATAATAAATAATAATATAATAATGGTTATTTATATAGCGCTTCTATTCATGCAAACAAAATTTAGCTTGCTCTGTGCGCTCTAGAATATTATTACATTTATATTTATACTAGTCCCATAACTCTTGCATGGTGGCAGAGATTGGTCAGCTGCAGGGCGAAAAACCCAGGCCATCTTTGTTGACAGTCTAGTGAAACTAACCAGCTGACCTCACATCCATGAAATGGTTTTGCTCCAAAAAAATAATACATATAGATTACTAAAAAAAATAATTGTACACACCTGACAATATGTTGACATGACATGGTAATCTATCGCCAATCCAGTAGTTGCCTCAATGACCACCCCTAGTCCATGCTTTGAAGTGTGGCCTCTTTTATGCCACGACCCGTCAAAGCTGACTGTGATATCCAGGACATCATCTTTTGCAGATCCATATGCTTGCCTTACTTTATCAATGGCATCAGATTTCACCTCATCATTGAATATGTCCATTGTCTTATGGATGGCTTTGACATGGGAATGAAAAGTTTTGCTGGTCATAGAATCCATTCCCATCACTTCGCAAAAGGACTCGAGTCCTGCAAAACCTAATCCTAGATTTAGGAAAGCAGCAACAAGTCGACGATGAGTGTCATAATGTTTGCTGGTTGACAGCGTTTTGGAGGTCGTTGTGCTTGCACGAAGCACTTGACAATCGTTGCAGAACACTTTTAAAATGAGCACCGAGCCAGTTCTCTTCTCTGTGACTAGAGTTAGCTTCTTTCCACATACTTCGCATCCCAAATTACCAAACAAGGTGGATAAGTTGGCTAGGTTTACAAAGGCAATAGAGCCCTCCACTGTGTTGGTCACACTGTTTTCACATGCTTGAGGATAATTTAATTTTCTTTTAGAAGCGGATACTTTTACAGGAATCGTGGCGTCTAACACGTTAGCCTCTGTCACCGAACACACTGGTGTTGATGGTGCTGTCTTTTTTGCTAATTTAGCTGCCCTTGCCCTAGCCATCAATTCTTTTTTAGAGCGCTTAGTATGTTTAGCTCTAGCAACTGCAGCATGTTTTGTTGGTGCCATTTATCTGTTCATTAAAAAAAAAGGTTTTATAAAATTGCATTAGATAATAGTAAAAGATAAAAAATTATATAAATGTGGGCCTAAAAGAAGCCTATTGTAAGAAATTGGTACTCTAGTGATCTAGTTAGGGCCTGAGCTGAGGCTATTATATTTAGACTTTGGGCTTTAGGCTTACTAAAAAAAAATAAACAATGTCACTATGCTTTTTTTTTTTATCCACACTTTATATAATAAATGTTATTACCATATTCATGTTACTAGAGTAAGGGCCTGGCCTAGCTGTTTAGCCTAATTCTAAGTAATATAGCCTATTCTATAATCTATGGCTCTATAGGTAGGACCGTATTATACGCCGTATAGGCCTAGGTAACTCTGCATGCTAAGAAGTGGCATTTTCACTCGATCTAATTTTCTAATGAAAATCTTAAACAAAAATTATTTTGACAATAATATGAATAATCAATAGTAAATAATACTTTATATTTACCTTTGAATTGCTTCAATAATAGCTGAATAAAATTTAACAGTCAAAATTTGATGAAAATCGATTCTGAGAGCTCGAATCGCGTGGCTGATTTCAATTTTGATCAGACAATATGGCGTCGGAAAATAAACAGCCGGGCTGAGCCGCGGTGCATTGTTGTCGGGAGTTGACCCGGACTAGACTTCATCTTTCTAAATATAGAACATCTATTTATAGCGACCAATGTAATAAGAGAATTTATGAAACAGAGACGCATTTCAAAGTTCGTTTCACTTTTGGCAAGCACAGTTATATTTAGAAAACTAGGTCAGCAAGATGGGCGCTTGGCGTAGCTTTACCACAGTACCAAGCATGGCTTCATAGCCATGTCGGAGAATGGTGTTGTTAAGGGCTAAAAATGGCCAATTTTGTAAAGATCGTCGAATTTTTTTAATATCTACCTTATACATGTGCTACCAAAGCTCAAATTACGTATTTATATACTTGTTTTCACTAGATTTTAGTACGGCGAATGTGTTCATAAGAGGTTATATTACACAAATACGTAATTTTTAAAAAAATATTTTTTTATTGAAAAATCAAGATTTTTGACTGTTTTTAACTATCGGTCCCCCCTTAATCTTTTTTTTTTATTCTCGCCATAAATGAAAGGTGGGCGGGGAAAGTCTAGTACCTATATAAATTTGTCTGGTAGTTTCGTTGAATTGAATTTTGGACTCTTGGTGAAGGATGGAGAATCTAGACTCTAGACTATGTGTTAGTTTTGCTAGTTCTCGTCAATAATTACATTTGAAAGAGTTTCCCCGCCTTCTTTCTTTTATGTCTCTGACAGACAGGGTCAGCTGTCTGAGAAGTAATTGTGTGTAAAAAAAAATTTCTTTGTCTTTATTTATACTTCATTCGCCATCTTTGTCTTGGTTGGGTTTAATCCATACACCTGGTTTATTTTGTAATCCACACAACTAGATCTAATTGTTTTAATCCAGATACCTTGGATCCACACATCCTATTTACTTAAATTTACGCAACTCGTTTGTTTAATCCATAAAAGATTTTTTAAAAATCATAACCGCTTAGTTGTAAGTCCAAGCATTTTGTTTGTAACTCACAAACATTGTTGATTCCTTTCGTTTATTTATGTTACACACCACTGACAACAAAAATAAATTGTCTTAAACAAGTTATGACTAAATGTTAAAAAAATAATTTGAAGGAATCGACTAGGCCTGCTGACTGCTGATACTCTCTCTATTCACTTGTTAAGCTGCTACAATGGAAAACTCTCTAAAACAAAACTGCTGCGCCAACTAGTTTATATTTAGATTCTTGCTGCTTCTCCTCTCACTTCTGCTGCAGGCCTTTGATGATTTTGTTTTTATGGGTAGGAGAGTGTCGATGAGAAAGGAGGCGGTAATCGGCTGCCAATGTTTGCAGAGTGCAGTCCATATTGCCAACTTTCCAATCGCCACTCTCTGATAGATTATGCTAAACAACAGTAAACACGTGCATGGCTGTGATATAGTATGAGCATAAGAAGAAGAATGGTATTGCAGTTCCTCTAGCATCGATTGTTGAAGAAATTAGCTGAAATGTGTGTAGCCTACCTTGTGGAACAAAAACAACATTAGTCTAGTTATTATCAGATAGCTTAATTAAAATTAAGAAAATGTATGTTTATTGAAATTTTTCGGAAATATTATTTTAAAGTGTGAAGATCTAAATTTCAATTTGGCATTGGCGAAATAATTTAGATCAGGGGTCGGCAACCTACGACACGCGTGCCAGACTTGGTACGCGGAGGGATTTTCAATGGCACGCGGAAGAGGCCTTAAAAGTCAATTCAAGTCTCTGCCACGAGAAATTGAGTTCTACAGCAGTATGAATTTTAGGCTGTTGGCACGCTGAATGAAATAGACATCATACTTTGGCACACTGTTCTCAAAATGTTGCCGACTCCTCATTTAGATAATAGATTAAATCTACATTTTAACAAATCTAATTTGGCAAACGTAGATGCCTAGTGAGCATCAGAGATGATTAGAATCACTCACCTTCCAGAAAATGGTCTAAGGGGCTTATAACTTATAACCTATATTTTTTTTTAAAATAGAGCTGATTCAGAAAAGAGCTGTAAGCCTTATGTTCATTAATAGTGAATATTTACAACTTTTAAAATTAAAGGGAAGGAATCCGCTTTCAGTTGTTCATTGTTTTTGTTTTTTCCATTCAAGTTTTAAACAAAACAAGCAAACAGCGTACGTAAGGTTGCAAACATAACATCTATACCAGCGGTTCCCAACCTTCTTAATGTCTCGACCCTTTAATACAACCAACCAAAAAATTATTTTCTTCGCTAACTTATAAATAATTTGCTACTGTTTTGAATGTAATGTAAATATTTGATATGCAGCAGCAAGATGTATTTTCACTGTTTCAAACATAATTAAAGAATAGAAATTAATCACAACAACAAAAAATGTGTAACTATATATTGTGAGATGTATATTTCTGATTACAACAGAAACTTCAGTTAAGATTGCATGTTTTTAATCGTATCAGAATTTCCCGGGGCAGTCTTTGCAAGATCACAACAGAGATCATCTTCCACAATATGTCTACTTCTGTATTTAGACTTGATAACCAACAAGATGGAAAACCATTGTTTCACAAACATATATTGTTGGAAATAGTAGAAGAAGAAGGCGCAACACGGTCTCAGTCAAAATAGTAGCCTATATCGAAAATATATGTTTTCCGATGGTCTTAGGCGATTCCGTGAAATGGTCGTAACAAATGGGGATTTGAAACTAGTAAACCCCTAAACCAATTAATGTGTTGTTGTTTTGTTAGATATTTACCAGGTGACGACTCATTTCTACTTTCTAATCTCCGCGAGAAAAAATTACAATTCCCGCGTTTTTTTTTTCATCACAGTATTTGTTCCGTTATTACGGCATCAACCTCCCCCCACCCCCCCCCCCCACCCCCACCCCCCATCCGGATGATGCCAGACAGACATCGGGATTGTCCTTGCCCCCAGACACACAGAGCTTTTCATTCACTCTCACGCCCGGGAGGGGTAGGGATTAGGGGGGGGGGCAGGGATTAGGGGGGGGGGGGCTGTGTAACAATGGGAGCCGCTTTGTGTCCGCATCTCCTGTGGGATGGGAGAGGTGGGGGAGGGGTGGGGGACAAATGTTGATTCTATTGCTGCGCCACAAAATGAGTGTGAGGTGCCGGTTGATTGTGAGGTGGGAGTGAGTGGAGGGGTGGCGAAGTACTTGTGGGGGAAAACCTGGTCTATCTGGAGCACGTATTGTAATGTCAAATGACAACATGATGCCAATATTATACATGCTTTTTTTTTATTGGGGCGCTGTTTACAATTATTCTTGGAATACTCTTATTTTGATAAACACATTACTGTCCACAATAGCAAATGTACACAGAAGGCCATGCTCACTCAATATATTGTACACAGTAGGCAATGCCCACTCACTATACAGTAGCCTACATAACTGTATATACCATTCACACTGTCGCTTACGTTCCGTGTCAAGAAGTAAAATACTAAAACAAGTCCATTAGACCATCTGTTGTCCGATTGTTGAGAAAAAAAACAACAAAGAAGGATGTACTAAAAGTCATCTGTCCAATAAATTAGTCACAGAACATAGAGTCCTTGCTAATGAACAATTGGGGAATACCCAAGTAAGTGGTTTAATTCACTTATAGCTTGGCATTCATGACAGGATGGGGAATAGACACCGGCGGACTTTTCAAACAACTGACCACTCTATTGTGTTCAAGACTATATAGTGTGTGTGTGGGGAGGAACAGCTCCTGCCCAAGGCATCTGATTAACTGGTCCAATGATAAGAACGCCAAACAAAGTTTCGCATTCCAGTGTAAGTGTATTGTACATACAGAGAGCCTAGACTTTATACTTTATACTATGTGATGAAATTTGATGAAGGAGAGAGGCGGGGAGATCAAACTGTTGGGGGTAGGTGGCGGTCCCCCTATTCAGGACATTCTTGTAAGATATTTAGCGATGCCCTCATCTGCCGATTGAAATTGTCGGATAAACAAAATGTGGACAGCATTGCATAATGCCGTTATAAGTTAATGCTGTTGGTTTCTAACTATAAAACTCAATGAATGAATCCGGAAACGCATTTGATTTCGACATTCCAAAACAACATTTCTACAATGTTAACACATTCGTTTTAAAGTTTTACTCTCGAACCATAGAGGTTTTTAAACATGATCTTTTTATTTTGTTAGCCAATAAGGTTGTCTTAATTAAGACTCCTACGTTTGCCTAAAGGTTTCCGTTGAATACATCTTTCGATTTTAATTTTTCATTGAGAAAATCATAGCGATTAAATAAAACGGAAGTGTACAATACAAAAGGGAATCGGGAATTCCGAAAAGAAGTTATTCGAGTTATCAAATAGCAGAAATATACAAGCCAGCGGTCCATCTCACTATAGTCTTTGGCTCCTCCAAGCGTTCATTTGCGCACCAAAGTCAATATCTAGTTCAAGTGAGAGAGATAAACACTTCACGTTGAGCGCCAAGGCAAGGCACGTGCAAGGCACTACGGGTGAAAATTCCACGCACTGGGGGCAACTTGGCCTTTTAGTAGTAGTAGGAGCCCAGAGGGATGGAAGAGAAAGGGGGGGGGGAGTGTACACGATGTCCCTGGTTCCTTCCTCCCTATTGTTTTTAATGCCAACTGATAGTGCTGTGAGGGTAAACGTACTGGAGGGGGGGGGGGGTTAGGGTGTAGGATTACGTGAGTCAGCTGAAGGGCGTGCACGGGGTTCTCTAAAGTAGCACAGCGATTCTCAAAAAATAAATCTGCCAACAGGTCCCTCACTGTAATTGTATTTTAATGGACGCGTGTTATCGTATTCATTTGAAGTTTTGCGCTAGTCGTAGAGTTATTGGGTTGGTCGGAAATGAAGAATAAAAAGAAGCAATTTATAGCAATTTTTAATCCGGGTCTCTCATAGGGACATTCCGCATAATATGTTTGCACAGATCTAACAACAGTGACGTCTTGCGATCTCTTCCTTATAAATCTTTCCAACAAGTAAAAATAAAAAAGCTCTACATTATCTTGATATGTTTTGATTTAGTTCTTATTCCTTTAATCGAATTTTTAAAAAAATAGTGGATGAGTCTGGAAGTCAGCTCACTTTTCATATCCCATAATTTTTTTATCCAGTTATTGTGTGTGCGTATGAGAATCTAAATTTAGAGTTGTATTTTTGTTCCCATTATACCTTTGTTGTAGATTTCAAACGCCAGAAAATCCGGTGAAAGCGTTTTATGTTCTCATGAGTATGTTGTTGTTTTATTGTTTGTGTTCGTTCTGCCGTTTAACTCGCTGGGAATCTCATCATATATATTACAGACGCGGCTTCTATAAAGAAGATTATTGCGTCCTACGCTCATCCGTGGTCCGAGTCTTAGTCTCGCCTAATAACGTTTTAAATGCTGTTAAGTTACTGGTTTTCCTGGTTTGTTCAGGCAACCCATTCCATGCACTCTGGAAGTAAGAGTAGTTTTAGTGCAAAGACAAATTAGATCCGGGTACAAATCATAGCCTTTTCCAGGATTCGAACCCAGGTCAATCGGTACCTCAGCCCATAGGCCACCGTAAGTAAAGTACCCTCCGGACCAAACTGATCATATGGCCGGTGAAGCAGCGTTCACCAGTTTCCGTGACCACGGCATACTTGGGGATGATAGAGTCCTTGCTAATGAACAATTGGGGAATACCCAAGTAAGTGGTTTAATTCACGTATAGCTTGGCATTCATGACAGGATGGGGAATTCACACCGGCGGACTTTTCAAACAACTGACCACTCTATTGTGTTCAAGACTATATAGTGTGTGTGTGGGGGGGGGGAGGGAGGAACAGCTCCTGCCCAAGGCATCTGTTTAACTGGTCCAATGATAAGAACGCCAAACCATAGGTTCAATTCCTGGTGCAGGCTAGGATTTTGTCCAGGGATTGGGAAGGTGTCCCTGAGTGATAGGTACCTGAACTTAGTTGGGGTAAAGTGAAGGCGGTTGTGCATAGTGCTGGCCACACAATCACCAAGTATGCCTTGGCGAACGCTGCTGCGCCAGCCCTGTGGATCAATTTGGTCCGACGGGATACTACTTTACACGTGAGTGTGTTTATATATGTGTGTACTTTGTTTCTATAAACCGTAACAACGGGTTTGGTTGTTTCGTGTTATAAAGTCACCCGCTCTTTGCCTTCTCTACCGTGTCTTGTGCTCTACATAGTTATGAAGTGAAGGCAAAAGGCACATTCTCTGTGGTTTCTCTACTTTCATCCAAGGGAGAGAGCACAGCTGTAGCCGCTGCCTACGAATCAATACAGTGCTTGTTGGATGCGGTTGTGTCTGTCCCTCGTGGGTCAGTCTCTGAGCATACGTCCACTCCTCTTCCCCCCACACACACACTCCAGTGTCTGTTATCTCGTTGTGTAAACAAGCAGGGTAGGTTGTGTGTGTGTACATGCGTGCAAAGTCAAGAAATTTAGACGGGTAGACAGTGTGGGAAGGGCCCCGAAGGGCGCAGTCAACTTGAAAAGTACCAACTTTTCCATCTCGCCCCAAAACGATTCATTTATTTGAAAGAGCTAAATCTTCGGAATGAGTCCATAACCATATCCGGTTCATTAGCTCGGTATTAGGGCTTTTACTTTCTATATTTTATAAAGGCTACTAGACATACTGAAAAACTAAACTCAAGAAAAGACAGTGTGTGCGTGTGTAATGATTGTCAGAGTGAAATTGGGGATATTGTATGTGACTCATCTCAGCGAGTCTCAAGCAGTAATAAGGGAAAGGCCAAAGTTCGCCACTCGTGTCTATGGGGATTCAACGCTCTGACAGACTAGAAACTATAGATTGATGGAACAGTCCTTCAAATTGTACTGGAACGTCATTCGTTAGAGACATTAGCAGTTGTGGTGGTTGCGATTGTCTAATCGCGTTTCTTCGTATTTTTTTTGTATCACTACGTGTGATTTTGTATTCCTCCGCGAAATTTCATATTCCGTCGTATTATTTCGTATTCCTTCGTATTATTTTATCGGCTATTCCTTCGTGTTATTTCATATCTCATCGTGTTGTTTCCGTAGTACATTGTGAAATTGCGTATCCAATGGTATATATTTGCACTATACTTTGCATTAAGAGCTACTGCAATGTACCAAATGAGATTAGAAAATGGCTCATGGCGTGTGGATATGTCTTACACCGTCTTGAGTCTTGAGTGATCAAAACTGCAGATAGTTCAATATAAAATGTCGTACCTGCAGTCAAGGACCACGGACAAAGGACTAGATGTATTCCCACGTGATAAGCTATTGTTTATGTTCTGGTCAGTCTTCAGTTTGTTTGTTTGAAATGAAGATATATGCCGTGACGTTGACCTATTCGCGTCTGCTCACTTTCGACCTACAGATGGCCAGTGGGGAAAAAAAATCAATGAATTTGTAGTGAACCATTTTCTCTTCCTGCCCCATCCCCCGGGCCTTGCTAAAGAGAGAGAGAAAGGGAAATAGTTGTGAGAGAGAGTTGATCCTTCCTGTGATTAGATATCTAGGCCCGTGTACCTGGTCACAGATGGAATTCTCTACAGAACAACGCCACTGGGACTGATAAGTGCGTGTCTGTTTGTGTGTGTGTTTGTGTGAATGTGCTTTCTTTGTTTTTTTTCCACTGTTTGTTTGTTTGCGTGTACTTTAGCGTTTCTCTACCTTTGTTTTCATTTTCATGTATGTAACTTTTTCTAAAGAACGAAATACCAATAACATGTCAGTATGCATTCTAATTCTTTTAGTTAGCATTGTTAACGTTACTCTCCTGTGTTTGTATGTTGTTGTTGTATGTTATTATTGCTGTTGTTGTTGAAAAGCCACTGTAGAAGCCTGGAGAGCTGTATTATTTTGTGTGTGCACGCCACTCCTGTTCCAATGCAGTGGTTCCCCAATGTTATTATCGCCACGACCCTCTAGTATTCTACAGCTTCACACGTTGTGGCGACCCCCAACCATGAAAGTTGTTTTTTTTTTTTTTTTTTGCTGTTGCTATAATTGTAATGAATTTGCTACTGTTATGAATTGCAATGTAAATCTAATATGCTGAGTGTATTTTCATTGTTTAATTTTACCGCTAAATACTGCTGCATTCAACCCAGTCGCTGCTCTTAACACAGAAGATGCTTGTAACATAGCAGCTCTCTATACGTGTGTTACTGGTACGCATGCATGCATAATAGCGCCATCCATGTCACATATACCTGTATTAAACAGGGAGGAGAATATGTGATGGGGGTGGCGCGATGATGTCATCACACCGGGTACTCATACGTGGATGTATCTGCATGTGGGCGGGACCGCCTGGACACGGAGAGATGAACGATGTCTCGGTTCCTAAGACCATCGAAAATATATGTTTTTTTCCGGGTAAATTCGGTCACGGTATTTTCGGCAAGGTAGTTTTGGCAAAGTTAATTTCTTCAAAGGTAAATTCGGCAAAATACCGTGGCCGAATTTACCCTTGCCAAATTTACCGAGCACCGTTTTTCCGATGGTCTTAGGCGACCCGCATAAAATGGTCACCATCCACAGTTTGGGAACCGCTGTTCTAATGCCTTCACTGTCTCCATTGCGTGCAAACACGGTTATATCCTGGGATAAAGCTACGGCTCATTTTTGCGTTGGATAGAATCTCAGAACTAATATGCCCCCGGCAGCACGCGCTCACACACAAACAAGCACACGTACCTACAGGCAAACAGTGATAGCCACTCACCCCCCCCCCCCCACACACACACACATATACAGAGTTTGATATCCACACGTGTAAACAATCGAAGAACGGCATGGCTCCTTTCAAAGCGGAGCACTGTTCAATTCTAAAGTATATGAAGTTAAAATGGCTAATGGGCGTCTGGCACACCATATAATAAACTCAAAACTTTCACTAGAATTACAATATTGAAATGTAATGAGTAGCCATGAAATGTGGCCATAGCTCTACACAACTATTATTATACTCAGCCGCTTGCAATGTAAACTAATTTAAGTTGTGGCTGCTTCCAGACACATCTAAGAAGCATGCGCTGTTGGTTTTACTTTTGAAAGGGCCAGGGGCAGAAAAAAAAAGTATAATCTTGTATTGAAGTATGTTGATTATCAACAATCACGGGCGGCCACGACGAGACGCTAGTGGGATGGGGGGGGGGGGGGGAAGAGTGGCATTTTCCCTAGCCCACTGGAATCAGGCGACCTGGAGTGAGTCTTCGTGAGATTAGATTCCAAGGACTGGGTACAGTGTGTACCTGGCCACAGATGGAATTCTCACAGAACATCACAGTGGGGACTATACGTGTAGTGGATGTCTCTGCGTGTTTGTGTGGGCGTGTGTGTGTTTGTATTGTGTTTCTATTGTTTACTTGCCTACAAGTGCGTGTGTGTGTTTGTATTGTGTTTCTATTGTTTACTTGCCTACAAGTGCGTGTGTGTGTTTGTATTGTGTTTCTATTGTTTACTTGCCTACAAGTGCGTGTGTGTGTTTGTATTGTGTTTCTATTGTTTACTTGCCTACAAGTGCGTGGGTGTGTTTGTATTGTGTTTCTATTGTTTACTTGCCTACAAGTGCGTGTGTGTGTTTGTATTGTGTTTCTATTGTTTACTTGCCTACAAGTGCGTGTGTGTGTTTGTATTGTGTTTCTATTGTTTACTTGCCTACAAGTGCGTGTGTGTGTTTGTATTGTGTTTCTATTGTTTACTTGCCTACAAGTGCGTGTGTGTGTTTGTATTGTGTTTCTATTGTTTACTTGCCTACAAGTGCGTGTGTGTGTTTGTATTGTGTTTCTATTGTTTACTTGCCTACAAGTGCGTGTGTGTGTTTGTATTGTGTTTCTATTGTTTACTTGCCTACAAGTGCGTGTGTGTGTTTGTATTGTGTTTCTATTGTTTACTTGCCTACAAGTGCGTGTGTGTGTTTGTATTGTGTTTCTATTGTTTACTTGCCTACAAGTGCGTGGGTGTGTTTGTGCACCTCTAACTATACTTTTTTTTCTTGTAAGTAACTTTTTTTTAAAGAACGAAATAGGCTGTTTCGGTTTCATTCTTTAGCAAAGCTAAGCATACATTTAATGTTACTTTATATATGTCTTGTTAATTTAACCTTTTTACTATATTAAATAGCCCAATTGAACATTTGGATTCCCCCCCCCCCTCAGTATTCCAGATACACTACAGACATTTGAAATAATATACCGTATGCTGAAGTCTTTCCTTTAATGATCACCATCACTGACAATCAGTCACTGTACCTTGATCACCATCACTGACCATCAGTCACTGTACCTTGATTACCATCACTGACCATCAGTCACTATACCTTGATCACCATCACTTACCATCAGTCCCTGTACCTGCTATCGAGTTAACGTTGTCCGGTGTAAAGAGACTTTCACACTACACCAGGGGTAGGCAACCTTTTGTTAATTGTGCGCCCAAAGTGGGATTTCTAATTCAGTCGGCGTGCCAAAATCCTAATAGTCAACCTGATCCACCATTCGTAGAAGAGGCTTGAATTTACGTGTGTTTTTTTATGGTCTTCCGCGTGCCATTGAAAACCGCTATGCGTGTGCCAAGTCTGGCACGCGCGCCATAGGTTGCCTACCCCTGCACTACACCGTATGGTACGGAGTGGCTCGAGTCTTCTTTTATATAAATTTATTTTTTAAAAATCTAATCAAGGGAGCCCATTCTATTATCGTAATAAAAGCCACGACTATGTTTAAAAGTCAGTTTAGTAAAGAAGGCCACACCCCACAACGTCGAGACAGGATATATGTCGAGGGGATAAAAAGAATGGGGGTTTGTAATAGTTTTGTTTGAAGCGTATGCGACGCCGTTAATTAAGTTGATAAACAAGTGCTTGTAACGCATGTATTCAATCGTCTACTAAAAGTACACCATTATGTATAGTAGTACTGATTGAACTATTCAACGGTAGTTCTCAACAATGAGCTGCATTAAACGACAGACAGACAGACAAGACTGTAAGAGAGAAACAAGAACTAGTGTCAGTGACGTGTAATGTGAAAGGGAAATGAAAAATATTATACAAAATTAATTATTTCTTTCATTTAATTTTTTTAGTGTGGCTTTTTATTTATTGATTTCCTGTTGTGTTTCAAGTTTCAACTGAAATGAGTCCCCCCCCCTCCCCTCCCCCCTAAAAATAATAATAAAAAATCCAATAATAGTCTGTCTGGGCCGTTGAAATCGAATAGCCTTGACATTGGGCTGTAGACAAAATGTGTAAAGCCGCTTGCTTTTACGGGGCCTGGCTGCACACACAAAAAAAAGTATTCCTGGGGACTATGAGCTATTTTAATACCAAAACGTGGCTTTAGCTTGTCGATATAATCTCCTCGTACAGCCCACGCGCCAGCTGTAATTCTTGTGGAGAAACTTTTAAAAAAAGTTCTCTTACTCTTACTCTAACGGTCTAACGCCTTATCTTGAATATTTCATTGATCCATTTGGATGATATTATAGCCGCCCTGTGAGAGAGAACACGAACTGTGTCTCCGAGAGTATCCTAACCAAATTATACCAAAATTACGTCATCAACACATTTTGGCAATTTGGTTGCTTTTTTTCCAACGTTGTAGACACAAAGTGATTATTGTACTCATTGTAGCTCAGAGCACTAAAAAACAAACCATGTGTCGAAAGTTTAAAAAAGACAATCCACACTCATTCCGATCATAAATATGTTGTAAGTAGATTAAAAGATATAGAAATGAAAAAAAATTCCAGTAGACTTTTTGTGTTACATATAGTTTATAATAGGATATATAAAAATATAATATGATATCACATACCCACGTAATGAGCTCAAGGGTAATCTACAGATTGTAATCATCCTATGGCCCGTGGACTAGATCCAGCCTTCCGAGGTCATTAACCGATTCATGAGCTAATAAGCGCAGTGTGAAATACATTTGAGCTCATAAAAAAAATGTTTTAAAATGTCTGTATAAAAGTGAACAGGCCCTTCCCCCACCCACACACACACATACACACACACACACACAAAAAATTCACTTTCCCTGAACCCTACGGATGGTGTCCAAGGTAAATTCTTTTATACTCAAATACTTGATTTATTTCTCCTTAGCCATTCTCAAACTGTGACGTGTGTACACTGATGGTCCTTTGGGACAGTGGTTCCTAGCCGGTGACAGCGCGTACCCGTCCAGATCACGCACAAGCCTAGAAAACACGCAGCGCAATGTTGACCAATGGAAAGCTTTGGTTTTTAAACATAAAGATTACTATTTATAGGCAATAGACGGAGTTCAATAGAGATGGGTTTTTTGATAGAAGTAAAATCTATAGAGATGGGTTTAATGTGTGTGTGCGTGGCAGTATCGGGAATCAATGCCTTGAAACATGCTGGGTTTTAAATGGCGACTGAGTTGATAAATCTATAGAGATGGGTTTAATGTGTGTGTGTGGCAGTATCGGGAATCAATGCCTTGAAACATGCTGGGTTTTAAATGGCGACTGAGTTGATAAATCTATAGAGATGGGTTTAATGTGTGTGTGTGGCAGTATCGGGAATCAATTCCTTGAAACATGCTGGGTTTTAAATGGCGACGGAGTTGATAAATCTATAGAGATGGGTTTAATGTGTGTGTGTGTGTGTGGCAGTATCGGGAACCAATGCCTTGAAACATGCTGGGTTTTAAATGGCGACGGAGTTGATAAATCTATATAAAGCTTTAATAGTTTTGTAATGTTTGTACGAATCCGCTGATTGTCTCGTCACACTCTACACCAGGGGCTGGAAACCTTTTCATAGTGGTGTGCCGAAGAAGGATTTTTAATTCATTTAGCGTGCCAACAGCCCATAAGTCAACGTGCGCCACCAAGACGAGACTTGATTAAATTGAATTGACTTTTTTTTTTGGTCTTGTGCGTGCCAAGTCTAGCAAGCGTGTCGTCCCGTAGGTTGCCAACCCTTGCTATATACCACCAAGTCTTTGTTTGACTGTCTGTTGGAGTTGATTGATGGTCAAAATCATGTAGGGCCTGCTTCCTTTTTTTTCCTTTAAGATTTTTACATAGGACTTAAATAGGACCGGAAGAAAAAAACGCACGCGACTGAGACCATCTTTTTATTGGCATGTTTGGTTGATATGTCCGCATCTCTTAGTGGCTACGACGTGCTATGGGATTGTGTGGACAGAATATTTGAACAACGCCTATTTGTATCGATATGGTCAGAAAGTGAAACACACAAATAACAAAGGGGGTGGGGTTCTTGCATTACATTTAATAGAATATATTATTTCGTACAGTGGTAGCGGGGAAACGGTGTTTGGCTGGCGTACCGGCATAAGCTTTTTTTTTACTAAATATAAAGTGTATTAACAGACATGTAACCATATTCGTGAGAAAGACATTACAGCTGTTGTTGTTGCCATGTTCATTTCGTATAATAATAATAACTAGAAATGAGGCCGTTCCGAGTCTGTCATTGACGTTATTATTTATGTCATTTGGCAATGTATGCAGCACACCGGCTCATTATTAATGTGTCGCTATGACCTTAATGTTGGGCTGGTCGCTATTCCCTCAACCCCCCCTACTTTACTGAAAGCAATGATCTTAATTAGTATGGCAACATTATGCGTCCAACCAACCCCACCCCTCCATAGCTTCCCATGTACCCCCCCCCCCCCCACACACACACATATACACCAAAATATTATTAGGTGTCAAGGTCTCTAGATTCTAGATAAAGGTATGTATAAAGCCATCAATCCAGTAAAATTTTATTTGCATCATACACGTCAAAATACCCATTTTAGAACCACAGGGCCAGTAAAGCAGCTCTCACGGGTTTTTCGCGGACACGGCATACAAAGGGATATTGTGGCCAGCACAACGACCAAAAAATGGCAGGTACTTGTTAGAAAAGGCTGACTACGGGAACACACTCACCAGTTACTTCTAAAAAATGCTGTTGTTGTTTTTTAACTCTATTCAAACCCGGTGCCTTTAGAGTGGAAAGACGACTAGACTCTAGGGCGCTTGATCACCGTGGGCATGAGCCTCCGTTGAGGGCCAGAGCCTTAGTAGACTCACACTTTCAAAAATGTCGGTGAATTCGGCAACTAGATACAGTTTAAAAGAGTCCTTTGAGTGTATCGTAACAAATTAAAACACAATTGACATTTACCTCGGTGGCTTCTCTTTAAAAGAATTGGAATTTCCGATTATCATCTTCCGTTGGTTATCTTCTCCACCTGTAGTTTAGGCGACCATGCTGATGATGACGGTTATTTATATAGTACATCTCTCCATGATATTACTTTTAGAATATTATTCTCAGGATAAATGACCATAGTTGATCCGTTGCTTTCTTGTATAATTTCTCTCTATAATATATTTTTATTGGGCCTTATAAGATTTGCGTTAATCCTGCGAGATGTATGAACACGGCCACAGCTTCAGGTCTTTGGCTAACAATTGTTGCTAAATATGCAATATTTGTGCCAAGTTGACTCACAAAAGTCATTGTCGTTAGATCTTGATGTCGTCGGTCTTGTAAAAGAAAATAATATTTCCCTAACTCTACCTGCAAACATAAATAGTGGCAGTTGACAGCATAACTTTCAACCAGGGCTGTGAAGTCGGAGTCGAAGAGTCGGAGGAATTTGGGGTACCTGGAGTCGGAGTTGGAGTCGGAGTTGCAGTCGGAACATTTATCTACCGACTCCACAGCCCTGCTTTCAACTGAACGTACATGTCGAGCAAGTGTTTACCCAGAAGTCAAGCCGACAGCTTCTATTGGTTGACAAAGATCATCGGATGTAATTAGCACGTGATGAACAAATATTTCATTGGGGAACACCTCCCTCCCCCACCCCCCAAATTTCTACGCGCGCCGGGGAGACATGTTTGGAGTAGCAGGCGAGTTTTATGTTTGTCGAGGACTTGCTGTCTATTTGCACGTATTTAACCAAAGCTTATCCACTTCATACTAACTTCCCGGCTGCATGAATGGATCACATTATTTTTCCTTAGCTTTTTTTTTCTTCTTCATTCGTAAGAATTGTTTACTGTCTTTTCTCATGCAATATTTCTATAGATTATTTAACATTTGTCAACTATTCATCTGTAGAAGTTATAAACCTTATTACTATTATCATTAGATCGAGTATTATTACAGACAACAGTGTCATTTGTGGATTTTACTTTGGCCATTGCAGACATGCCTACCGTTCCGGATTTTCCGGGACCGTTCCGTAAAATGGCCAAAAATTACCCCCCATTCCGCAATTCCGCATCAGACCAGTTTGTTCCGCAAAATCGGCGTCTCCGAAAATGCCGACATTTTAATTAGGAAAGTAATAACGCGAAATAAACAAAAGGCATTTGCCAACTTTTTTGTTTTCTTCATGTCACTTCCGTTTTGATGTATTTCCAATTTATTTTTGGTCGAGAGTGTATAAGCGCTAGGGCTTCGCGGCACTGCCGACTACTTGTCAAATAATTTTAGGGACACGAAAACTAAACTATTCATTGCTAGCCAAAACAAAATGTTACCTTCTAGTAACTTAATAAAAGTAGTTGCTAAATTAAAATTCAAAATAAAGTAAAGTATATTTTCTCTACTGCTTTAAATCGGTCGGCTAGTAGGCTAAATTGCTAAAACTAAAACTGATGTTGGTGTAATAAAATTAGAACAGACATAGTGATACCGGTAGGCCTACTAGTGTAAGTGCCTAGTACATTTAGCCTATAGTAATAAATTTGCTTAGGCGTAAAGTGGCATAGACCTTTGGTGTCTTAGCCCTAGGCCTAGGCTTATGAATTTACTTTGTTTAGTTAGTTTTACCAATATCAAGCATTTAAGTTGATACTCAATTAGACTACAGTGACCTTAGTTTAGTCATTAGTTAAGAATATAGATAGGCCTTAGCTAGGTAGACATACTGATTAATTTGAATTTAACCACTTTCTGAGTTTTTGTCCTAGGCCTTAGACTTAGTAGATTGAAAGATTTATTTAAAAAAAAAAAACACAGCATTGTAATTATTGAGTAATAGTAATAGCTTTAAATCATATAGCTACACATAAAGCCACTGTTTTTCCTTTTAATTATTTAATAGGTTTATAACCTTAGTTAAACTACTTAAACATAGATAAATGTAATCCCCCCTCCACAATAATTTTCTTTTCATAAACTCTATATTGACTTAGATTGTATTCTAGATCTTATATTTATATATATTAAATATACAGTGTATACACTGTAATCTTACGTATTTTAACAATATTATTTAGCGTATATATTGGCTCGAAAATGCTTCCTCCGCGCTTATGTTCCTCATTTTGATCCCATGTTCCTCATTTTTACCTTGGGTGTTCCTCATTTTGATTTGTGGAGGTAGGCATGTCTGCCATTGTTCACTTGACGTCATCCGTACGTTCATCATCATCAGACCCTTGACCGTTGTGGTTGTTGGTGGGAGCGAATGAACACCTCAGCAGTCATCTTTCTCCATTTTTGCCTATCTTGCCAGTACGTTGGACAACGCTTACTTCTGCTGTTTTCCACCCAACTTTAATGTAAGAGAATGATCTGGTTTTTTGTTCTTTTGGGGGCTCTCTGTGGAATTGTCTTTTTGTGTGCCCATGAAAATCGCTCTGCGTGCCAAGTCTGGCACGCGTTCCGTAGGTTGCAGACCCTTGTCATATTGTAGCAATGAACTGTTGTCCATCTTATTGAAACTCAATCAGTTTTCATGGCCCATGCACCCCTTTCCCTCCTTTTGGCCAAAATCTGGACCTTTGCAGGAGTTATTTGTCTCCTTTCCCCCACCCTATCTCTCTCTGACTCTCTATGTCTCTCTCTCTCTCTCTCTCTCTCTGCCCTCCAAGACCCAGACATTGATTTGTCTCCGATGTCTAACATCTATATCTTTCCTTCTGTTAATCAATACAACCAGATCAAGGTCTGATTGATTTGTTATCTCTACGCGGCCCCGTGGCTGGCTTTTTCTTTTTTTGGACTGGAAGTACTCGGCATGTGATGACACACGTTGCCACGGCGTGTCAATGACGTGGCATGGCGTCACGGTGTATTGTTTTATTGGGATCATGGTGCACGGTGTGTCGTTGAGTTTGTTATTTAATAATGTCAGGCCCATCCGTGATGGGACGTCTTCATTCACACACACACAAAAAGTTAACACCGGTGTTTAACGTTATACCAACACAACACAGTGTTAGTCAGCATTAGATTAAGTGCCAGAGTATTAGCGTCTGCATTTATGTTAACAATCCCTGGGTTAAAATCCCAAGAGACGAGAGCCTGGACTTTTTCCCCGTAAGCTTTGTGAGAAAGAGGGGGGTCCCGTTGCGACACATGTGAATACCCGTACAATTGTAATGGCTACACAAGCCTTTTTTGTACGTCATACTGCAAGGAGCGTGGTAAACTCAGCTTCATTGCCCCTGAGGTCCGACATTATATACATTTGAGGGTATTTCGTTACTTTACTAAGCAACGCTAAACACATTGACTGTATTGACAAGTCTTAACAAATATGCATGCATAAATGGTTGCATAGAAAGACATTTCCGGTCTTATTCGATCATTTAATTAAAAAAAAACGTGTTACTGATGGTACCAAAAGCTGTAGGATATTAAATTTTAATTCATTTCCAAAAAATGTTGCCAAAAGAAAACGATGGAGGGTAAAAAGTCAGACTTGAAATTTCACCTCTTTATAATATCAAACTTATTGCTTAATGGAAAATAATTTTCGTTATTTGTTTTTATGAATCTATGCATTGTGTTTTTTAATAACCAAGAAACGCAAATCTTGACTAATTTATTTTGTAACAAAGATAAATTTAACCTAACGCGACTAACACTTGAGTATTAATTATCGCCTACTCACTTTTTATGTTAAAAACGGATTTCTCATAACTAATCTTGTATCCTTTGTATAATTCTAAAAGACTAGGACTGGCCGTCGAGGTTGAAATCAATTGTCAAACACCACCAAAAGCATGCTTTTTTTTTGTTTACTAATTTTAAAATTGGAAAAGGTCACGCCTAATTAAGACTTGTCAATAGGGCGTTTGCAATCCCGTGACAAAAAGCACGTGATTTGTGTTTACTTTGAGTAATGGTGTACAAGTAACAATGGCCGCTGTATTAATAAAGTTTCATATAGGCTCGAGCTTTTTTTAAATGATGTTTTGTGTTTTAAGTCTTATTAAGATTTAAGCTGTATTATGTATGTTAAATAAAATGGGCTATTTTATTATTATCATAGACATAGATCATAGACGATGTGAGCCTAATAGTGACTTGACTAGATAGCCTATTCACCAACAATATCACTTGACATCGTAGCCTAGCCTACGAAACATTAAAAGTGTAGGCCTATAAAGTGAAATTGAAAGTGTAAATAGGTCTAGCCGGCCCTAGCCTAATCACATTAATCAATTAATCTACAGTACTACTATTTACCTCCTTATTTTTGAGTTGGATAGCCAATATTCAGATGTGAATTTTGCATGATAAAGAAGTACTTCACTTTCACCACGTTACATTTGTACCTCAAGTGGCTTCTTTATTTACACAAATACGTCACTAAAAACCTAAGCCACGCCCACTAAGAACGCTCTATACTCGTATATTGTGTATACAACCTCAGACCATCTAACGCTCTATAGTTTGTTTCAATCCTTTTCTACGTGTTCCAGTAACTCTTAATCTTTAAACCCTTGACGCCTTACCGGAGTTTCTTTTTTTTTTTGTGTGTGTCTTCGAATGACGTCAACGCTACGGGGACTCTTGTAGGTTACTAGATCTCCTCCCACCCCTCCACACACACACACAAACATACACACACACATACACACACTTGCTTTTCCCACCACGTAGCTAGATGCCATTCATACCTTTATACTCTATATCGTATCAGAATGTCATTTGAAGTCGCCTCCCCCTCCCCCCATTTACAATGATACTCGCTATCGTGAAACTGTAAGTAAGATTTGCATTAACTCCCTTCAACGGGGGGGGGGGGGGGGAGAATTAAATATAAATTCAACAACAAATTAAAAACGAACACAGTGTCCATCATAGACTGGGCTGTGGCATTGGGTAAATAATTTGACTCCAAGCAAAAAACATTGAGTTGGAAACTTTGTCAGTCCTGACGTAGAGGGACTAATAGACAAACTTGACATTGAGAGGATCCCGCCATTGCTCAGTTTAAATTTGCTTTTTCTCAAATATATGAGATGATTGTTTTTCCATTGCAGCCTTCACATAATGTATGTGTGTTTTGTCAGTAAGTTACTGAAGAAAACTACGTGTTTGTCAATGATTTATTTATAATTGCAGATGAAGAAGCCATTATGAAATTGGTTGTCTTCACAGATACAGCATTATATTGACAAGTCTTAACGTGTATGCATGCATAAAAGTTCACGAGAAAGAACATTTCCGGTCGAATTCGATCACGTTATAAAAAAAAAACATGTCTGCCATGTGTGCTATGTCACTGGTTGTAGGCTACGAAAATATGTAGAAAATTAAATTTTATTTAATTTCCAAAAAGATGGCGCCAAAAGAAAACGATGGATTGTGAAAATCAGATTTGAAGAATCACCTATTTATAATTCCAATCTAATTGCTTGATGCAAAAGAATTTTCGTGTTGTTGTTTTTTACGAATTTCCGCATTGTGTTTTTTTAAATTACCAAGGACGCAACTCTTTACTAACTTATTTTATAAACAAAAGCTAAATTTAACCAAACGCGACTAACACTATGAGTATTAATTATTATTTTGATGTTAAAAACGGATTCCTCATAACTAATCTTGTAGCCGTTGTATATTTCTAAAAGACCAGAACTGGCTGTCGATGTTGAAATCAATTGTCAAACAGCACCAAAAGCATGTTTTTTATTTACGAAAATGGCGGTAAATTTCACCGGAAGTTCACACTCATCCCAGTTCAAAAGGTCACGCCTAATTAAGACTTGTCAATTTGTATTGACAATTTCGTTATTCTCTCGGTTTAAAAAAATATATTTCAACTTAGTAGCCTACCTACCGCAATCAGTATTATATCGTATTGTTGTTTTTTAGGTTTGCGACGCTGTGTTAATATTTAAGTTTACCAAGCTGTAAAAAAAACAAACGAAGACACAAAGCCACTGAGGCGAAACACCAAGAATTTCACAGTTGTTGCAAGAGATGGCTATATGTTGGCCTTGTTGTTGTTGCAAGAGATGGCTATATGTTGGCCTTGTTGTTGTTGTTATTGTACACTGTTTGTCTCGTTTCGGTTCATGGATCAGCCTATGCAGGCAGACGCAATGCTTAATCTGGAGAGCCCCCTCACTGTGTGGTAAAGTTGTGTGTTAATATTTTGATAGAGTCGGGTGAGATGGCGGTTCTGCGAGTTGAACAAAAAAACAACACAACTTGTTTGACCAAGCCCTCCTTCACGCTGGGTATAATCTCTGTTAACTTCAAAACGCGAGACACGCATCTTGATCGGGCCACGGTGGTGCCGCTCAGTAACTACTAACGTTATGCCCTTCCGCTGATGTGCCCTTCCTCTGATGTGCCCTTCCGCTGATGTGCCCTTCCGTTGATGTGCCCTTCCGCTGATGTGCTGCCACTGTAACCAAAATACCAAAAGGAAATAATTGAAAGGCCATTGCAGTGGCTAATGTGAGCACATTTTTTATAATTCTACAGACACACGATGTTAGTGCAAACACACACACAGATATACATAATGCCATTTTATAAACAATTAGGTGCCAATGTATTCTTACAATCAGTGCTCACGACTTACTTTGGTCGCTGCATGTTAAAAGGATGCATCGCCAGCAAAATACAAATACACGTACGACCTTGTTTTCATATCTAGTCTCGTCTAACCTAGCGATCGGCAACCCACGGCACGCGTCCCAAACATGGCACGCACAGCGACGTTCAATGGCACGCGGATGACACCAAAAAGGCAAGTCAAGTCTCAAGAAAAGAGCCGGACGACTTTTTTTTTGGCTGTTGGCACGTTGAATGAATTAGAAATCCTACTTTTGGCACAATAGTCATTAGTATCAAAAGGTTGTCGACCTATGGGTGTAACCTACACATCAGAACTTGGTGTGAGTCTCAGGGACAACAATCCGTACCCTGGGAAAAAGGACACAATCCATACACTGGGAAAAGGGACACAACCCATACCCTGGGAAAGATCCTCTCTCCACTTGCATACCGCCTTCAAACTTCAAACATGTTATTTTCTATGTGGACCTAAAGAAAAGCTGTGTTGGGTCCCACTCTTTTATCCATCCATACGAAAAGATGTTAAGCGAAATGACAGGTTTTAGGTATATTGATTTTTTATATTTTTTACATTAGTCTTTTATATCCATTTCATATGAACTTTTTTTTGTATGATACACTATATTCATTCTCTATAATGTGTATTTTTTTTTCTAAAAATATATTTTGGAGTGTCTAGAGTCTAGAACGAGTAAATTGGATCAACATTGATGAGTAGGCCTACAATGGGCCGTATTGCTGCTGAGAGTTAACACCCTTGCCCCTTATACAAGTCAATCTTATATACCGAAATTGTAAAATGGGCAAGGGGTTAACTCTCAGCAGCAATACGGCCCATTGCCTCAATTTTTTGTCGGTTTCGGATTTCCTCGATTCTTGAGGATACCGAGGCTTGACTTTATTCCAGAACGTGCAGATCTCTTCCTTCTAACTAGCGGGTGAAATTGCCGCCCTTTGCTAACTTCTTCCTGCACCAAGTCATGAACATGAATAATATAGTTTCAACCCTTACAGCCATATCCATGACCAGCCAAGATTAAAGGAACACTATTTTTAAACAAGATTTTTTTTAAAACGTTAAGAAAACTATCCCGCTGCGCAACTCGTTTGGGATAATTCTCTGCCGTCGAGAACACACTACAGCGACGTCTGCATGTGTGTGTGTGTAGGCCTACAGCTTGTCAGCAGACGGCGCTACGGTCTCGCAGAAGAGATATGTATATTATAATATGTATATACATGTTCATGTATATATGTATTTCCCCCAATGCAGGTATTATTATTATTATTAGCGTAGTAATCCAAAAAAAGAACCCCTCCCTTCTACCTGCTTACTTTTCGTCTTAGTCGGAAGGGAGACAAGTGGGGAGATAACTCTACAGTGCCGTCGTCTGATTGGAAGGAACAGATAACAAAAATTATGGCGGAACAAAACCAAAAGAATTTTAGCAGTGTGGTTGGTGGTAAACCAATGCAAATGCAAAAACACGAACTGTACTTACCCTACCCCCCCCCTCCCCCATCTTTTTTTTTCTATGTTGTTTGCAGCAGACTTGGCATATTGTAGTGAAGTTACCAACACTTAAACAGTCGCATGGAAATGGTCATTTAAATACATTAAACTACCCAAAGAAAACGCCATGGGCGTATAATAATATTATCAGTAACTTCTTTAACTTTTCTCTCCACTAATACCAGGGTGGCCATTGGTGAGTAAGAATCGGGACCACTCACTTGACCCCCGGAAGAAAAAAAATCATGACATGTTAAAAAATATTTTTATCTCTGGATTCGAACCCCATATCATCGTAGTGATAATCCACCCGACCACCATGTTATTATTGAGCTATACCTTATAAGTTATACCTTCAGTTGTCTAATTATAAATATTATTAATTTTTAATAGATATCAAACACGTATCAATGTATAGTTGTTTTTGTCATTATCTGTATTTCTGTCAATGTTTAGTCGTCCAATATCTGTATTTCTTTCAATGTTTAGTCGTCCAATATCTGTATTTCTGCGACTATACTTCTGTCAATGTCTAGTCTGGTGTGTCAATAAATGTATTTCTGCCACTGTCTATATTTCGGTCAGTGTTCATTCACGTCTGTTAATGGACATTATTACTGTCGATAAATAGTTATTACTTACCTTTTCCATTGGTTAACAACGCCCCTAGCCAACCTATAAATAGCTTAATCTTATTGTCCACAAGAATTGTGTGTTGTGTTGTATGAAATGCGTGGGCCGTATAAAATGTCTTCAAATTTTCCTTTTTTTTTCACTCCCTCCTACAGGTGACAGAGCATTTGATTCGCAAGCAATCCGTCAAAGTCATTGTGACAGAAGAAGAGATGTGCCGCTCCTGCAAGAGGCGTATAGGACAGAGGTGAGAACCGCTGGGACCTCGGGAGGGTGTCACTGTAGAAACGATACGTTTGTCGTGTGCTTGATGGTGGTGCTGTATTGTGACGTGGCAGTGACGTAGGCCTAATTGTGACGTTCAGGCCTGCCTCCCCCCCCCCCCCTCCTCACTCGCCTTTCATCCACCACCACACCCTGAACGCCGCGTCCTTTCATCTTAGAGTGGTGTTCGGAAGTACAGATGCCCGCGCATATTCAACCGATGCCACATCCGAGTTTTGGGAATAGGATTGAAAACTCAGAAAGGAGATACGATGACACTCACCCCTCTTCCCCCCCCCCCCCCCCCCGTCCCCTGACCACCCCCTCTCCTGAAGTCAGTTAAATCCACACTCACATAAATTAAATTATGTTTTATGGGTGTGTGTCAACATATTTATCAAAAGTTATGACTTGAGTAATAATTCTGCAAGGCAAACATAATTTTCCCCCCGTAACAACCCGTCATATTTCATTGTGGCGGTGGGCTGTGACACTGTGTATCAGTTTTGAGCAGGGGGTCTCTCAAACTACGGCACTCGACCTGATCCGGCCTGACAATGTCCTTGAACCTGGCCGCCAGAGTCCTTCACAGTTGTCCACAGTGCAAACTGTGCAACGATCAATGGTGTTCGCTCTTTTCTTTGTTAGTTTTTTTGTTCAAACTGAAGTTCGCCTAAAGATGACTCGATGAGCCACAGAGTTTGAGATCCCTTGCTATAAAGGCCATTATGTCACAGTGAGCTAGGAGGATACCTGGCTAGAAAAATCAAACTTTATCCCGCTTCCCCCCCCCCCTTTCCTCACTGTGACGCAACAGACGGGATCTCGCCACTTTTCCTTGTTACTTTCATTTTCATTCACGTGTTGTTTCTTCTTTTTAAATCTCTTGCTGTAGGTGATTACTTTCTGATGGGGAAAGGGGTTGGGGAGAGGCGGGCTTTATAAACACATATTCATCATGCACACAGAACCGTAGTCCTGCACGCAGAACCGTAGTCCTGCGACGAGAAATGTTTGATACTGGCCAAACGTGTATACCCAAGGACATGCAAAGGCAATAAAAGACGGTTTTGTTTATACAGGGCTTCTTACATGCACTTACATTATATCATCTAAACATAGAGATCTGCACGCCTTATAAAATACAGAATGTAGTTTCCAAAAACAAACAAAGCAGATGGGCGAGGGATGGGGAGGCGGGTATCATTAATATTGTTATTTAGTTGGTTGTGTTGCCGTTGTAGATTTTTAAATTTAGGGAAGGCGTGTGTCGCACTTTTATTAATATTGTTATTTAGTTGGTTGTGTTGCTGTTGTTGATTTTTAAATTTAGGGAAGGCGTGTGTGCCACTTCAATGGACATATTAATGATGTGCATTTCGACATTGAAGGATACTTCGCACCAGTAGTTTAACTAGAGGGGGGATTTGAAAACAACCATGTCTTTATTTCTGTGTACAAATAAAGCAACTACAAACATTCGTACCGAACAGTGTTCGGCTGACGTGCCGAAGGTCCTGGGTTCGAATCCCGGTGAAGGCTACGATTTGTTCCCGGAACTGGAGGGTGTCCCCGAGTCTACCCAGCTCTGATGTGTACCTGACATTAATTGGGGGTAAAATAAAGGCGGCTGGGCATTGTGCTGGCCACACAAACCATTAGTATGTCGTAGCCACAGAAACCGGTGAACGCTGTCTCACAGACCCTATGATCAGTTTGGTCCGACGGCTACTTCACCAACATTCGAGATATGTGCTATAGTTTCCCCCCCCCCCCCCTCGTGCTATTTGTTCCCTAATTACGCCACTGCATCTACGCCATGTTTTCTCCCCAAATCACGTGCTACGCTGTCTGTTCAATAAAGTATCAGCCACATAGGTCAGTGACAGCTGTAATTTTCACCCAACTGTTCTGTGTAAAAAAAAAAAAGTGGGCGAGACAAACATGACAATGGTCAAATTTGCAACGCTAAAGAAAGAAAGGTGTAGCAATGGTAACTGTGTAACATTGGCAATATGTAACATTCAGCCAATTTACAAAGGGTTCACTCGAGATGTTGAAAGTCTGAGACAGTTTTTTTTCAAAATTGACCATGGCTTGGGAAAGTTTGTGAATTGCACTAAAATGGGCAAAGTAGCGTGAAAAACATATTGTCTTAAATTTTTAAAAGGCGAATAACTAACTACTGCATGTAGTTTAAAACATCCCTAATTCCCATATAAATATTTTTTTTATTATTTTTTTTGAATAACTATGTAATAAACATAAGATGTTATCAACTCCAATCAAATGTCTTGACATTTTTTATCGCTGCCATATATTTTTTTACCAACCACCCACCGACATAACACACTGATCTCTGGTGCTTTATCCCACTTCTGTACCCATGGGCCTCAAAGACTGGCGAAGTGGGTAAACCGCCCAATACGATCACCTTAAGTCTACACCGGCGGGCGAACGCATGGAGGACAGCACCCGCTGCGGGTCCGAGGCCCATTGTACTGCCGAGAAGCCCCTGGCCTCGGTGGGGAGGAAGCAATGGACGCAGAAATCCCTTCTCGCGAACCACCCGCGTGCCTGGATGCCTGTACCTATAGTATAGGATTTGTGCTACCGTGTGACATTGCAGGTATACAGGCGAGCCACCGCGATAATGATCCTAGGTCCTAGGTAAATCCGAAGTTGACTCATAAGCTGGACTGTGGAAACCGTACCCTGTTACACGGCACATCTTCGGTGTGCCGTGGGGTGGCTGGAGCCCGGACAGAACCTCGGTGTGCCCCCCCTCCTTGGTTCACCCCTACCAGCTTTGGAATACAGAGACTTCGGCTCGTCCTGGTTTCTTAGAGACTTATAAGTTCGATGCTTTATCCATCCTCGACAGACCACATTCTTAGAACCGCTGGCTGGACCAGAACAGTTCAAACACTTCCCCTAGTTTACGTTAAGTTAGTGTAATACAATGGTTGTACACCAGCCTGTATGTCTACACTGTATGGTTGTATTGTATACTCTGTCAATCAAGTGTCACGGAGCTAGCTAAACATCATTACTTACTGTTTCCTCCTTCCTCAGTGTATTCTGTCGGTACGCCAACGGCAACCTGGTCCACTACTCCTGCTACGCGAAAGACCTGCCAAGTAAAAACTGACCTGATCACTTGGGGCTCTGTTACAGGAGCGTCTCCATACACCAACTGGGCAATGAGCTTGATCTTCAGCTTCAACAAATGCACACTAAATGCAGATTACGCTATTTATTTGACATGGTGATTATAGATTAATCCAAGTTTCTGTGGTAAGGTTGGCATATTAGGGAAGAAATAACTGTGTTTACTCTACATGTGCTGTAACTATTGTTCTGTGGTTTTTTATATTGAATTATATCGCCTGAGCTTGTCAACTCAAGTAAAGTTATTATTAATGATTGCAAATTAAATAATTGAGGAATAACAAACAATGATAATGAAATATAGACAAATTTCTCTTCAGCACCCTGTCATTAGTGTCATTAACTGTTCCTTCATTTTGACGGGAATAACAACTAGTCTTAGCATATCAGTCTTTTGTATTGAACTGTTTATCTTTTTTTTTTACAAGTAACTATAAGCAATGGACATATGGGATAGAGGTAAGCCTATCTCTGTATGGTGGGGATGGTGTCCTTATGGAAACGTATCCAGTACTGTAGATACTAGGATTTGTCTGTGTCTCTAAGTCGCTACCAATGAGTAAGTTATGAAAATATTGTGGGATCAAGACCTGTGCTCTTTTTGTACTGTGGCATTAGTTAAACTTTCAATGGTAGCCTACACATGCATGAACCTTGGACACTCATTTCAGTAACTGGGGCAGTGTTTTTTTACTAAATATAAATGATAGTTTATATTATATATGATGTCTATCATTAAGTTATCTGTTTTACCTATCATTGTATTATCTGCATGATAAGCATATATTATGATGTCCATATAATGCTAATTACACTTACCATAAAAAAAGTTGCTAATTAAATTGATTGATTGATTTATACTAACATTTATGAATTTATTTGCTCTATGAGATCACGACTTGTTATTATATAAATTGAAATGTTCTTGTTGCTAAAAAAATATTTGACATTTCTGATGTATCCATTAATCTATTTTTAGTACATTCTTGAAAATTGCATAATCGTATTATCCTCATCACTGATTTAAAACACTTTATTTTTCCATTTCTTCGCTTTTCTTTTTTCTCATCATTGGCCTTAATTGGAAGAGCTCAAACTGAACTGACCAATGGGAAATTAGGATTGAACATTTAAAAAAATCTACAAACTCTGATTGGCCCAGTTGTTTCCGTTAAAGATATGTTGGGCTTATTTACAATATACGGTATATATATAATATGTATATATAACGAGAGAGAGATCACAAGGAAAATGAAACCTAGTTTTTTATGTCTACTTAGTAATAAATGAAGATTTGCTATGGATATTAAAAAAGACAACCTTATTGTGTAAATATAGATAATAAACTGAACAGAAAGTAGTTTAAAAGTTAAAAAGATTTCGTACATGGTATTTATGTAGCAGACATATTGGTTTTATCTAAATCATAAATATGTGTTTTCGCAGGTTTATATCAAATCCTTTTTAAAATATTTATTGTAGCTTTGTGTATGATAGCTTTGAGACTAAATTGTTAAATGTGAAATATGAATATTGAATATTGAATCCATTTAAATCAGACAAGACTAAACGTGGCAATCTAGCAATGAACACTTCTCTGGCAATGTCTTTACTCCTGTATGGATATGATGCCAGGACGTTCAAATTTTTTCTTTAGGTATATCATAGACTATAATATACATGGACCGCTTGCTTTAGTATTTCTGCAATATGATGACTTGAAACACTGATTTTTGGAATTCCCGATTCTAAATAAAGTAATTGTTATACAGGAAATAAAGTTATTAATATACAAGTTCCGTTTCATTTAATCGCTATGATTTTCTCAATGAAAAATTAAAATCGAAAGTTGTACAGAGCGGAAAAATGTATAGATCAGTGTTGTGTGCGCACAGAAAAAGAACATAGCTCTAAAAATAGAGCAGGTGGTCTATCTTATTATAGTCAATGATAATAGGATTAATAGGCCTACAAGCATTCATTTAAGGTCGAAAATATGCAATTTAATAAAACGGAACTTGTATTACAATTACTTTATTTAGAATCGAGATACAAGATAATAGCATAAAAAAACTAAAGCAAGCGGTCCATGTATATTATAGTCTATGGGTAATTCTATAGTTATAGCAAATAGTAATAGTGGTGTAAACAAAATATAGATCTAGATCTTAGAAGAAAAAAAAAATTCTTGTGAACTTTTTTTATTTTTATGCAAAATCACAATTGGGGAAAATCCGTTTGTAAAAGTAGAACTCATTCATTGCTTGAACTTGACCATCAGGGGAAACCCGGTACGAATCAAAGGCTATAATAAGATGGACCGCTTGCTTTGATATTTCTGCTATTTGATAACTTGAAATCGTCTGTTTAGGAATTTTCCGTTCGCACCCTGTCTTCTAGACCCTTGGTACAAATGTATGGTGAGTGTGTGTCAATAATTATATTATTAATTACATTGAGTATATTCTAGTACCAGTATGTATGTTGATAGATTGCATGCTATAAGAAAGGATTGAAATTTTTTGTTTTTAAATTATGACCAATGTATTTTGTGCCGTTGGGATGAATGTTAATATTTAATGTTGGGATGAATGTTAATATTTAATGTTGGGATGAATGTTAATATTTAATGTTGGGATGAATGATAATATTTAATGTTGGGATGAATGTTAATATTTAATGTTGGGGTGAATGTTAATATTTAATGTGCAATAAGAGTGAACAATAACTATCCATTGAGACTTGTTAATTGTTTATACTTCCATTTTCTTTCCATGCTTGGCTTATGTTCTTACGGACTGTGATTATTATCATGTTACTTGACCTACTTTTCTATATTCATTTATTGTATTAACACCCGCCTCCCTCCCCCCCCCCCCACACCACCACCTCCCACCTTTCTCTAAAGAGATTATTTCTATTTTAAAATAAATTACAACACACAACTTTAACTCTGGCTTTTTGTAGCTTTTGGAATCAACATTTAATGTTTGTGTATAACAACTCAATTTGTTATAGTTTTTATTTATATTTTGTTGTTGTTATACTTTTCTGTCTGATGTGTCTTGAAAAGTTAGGCATTAATCACAACAGCTATTGTTAAGTTATATGTTTGTTTTTGTTTATTTCTTTAACTCCAATAGGATAAAAACAAATGTCTGTTAAACAAGAATGAAATCAGAAATAAATTTTATTGAATTTATCAAGTTTTATTGGTTGGTTTTATACTTTTACAAAACAAATATTGTGACATTAAGACTGAATTATCAGCAATATCTCGACTGACTCCTGTTGCATCATTTCTTTGAAGAGTGTTTTCTAAAACTTAGTAGATCTATGGCCAATGAGAAGAGACCTGGAAGTTGGAAGCATTTAGTTAATCTAGGTGGAGAAAGTCCAAGGTCATTGAAAGCTTTCCAGACATTGATAATGTGTGCACCTCTCAGTCCTGCGCTGACACTCGGCCTGTCCTCATGACATGCAACTTTTCCGTTTAAATAGTATGCTCTACATGTATGTCTATAATTTCATAAACATAAGTAGTTTATTATCATAATTTTTGGAGAAAACAGAAATCGGATATTCCCATAGAATGCTCTTATAATATTGTGTCGATGTTAATAAAATCATAGACTATAATATACATGGACCGCTTGCTTTAGTATTTCTGCTATATGATGACTCGAAACACTGATTTTCGGAATTTCCGATTCGTTGTTTCCTTTGCACTTCCGTTTTATTGAATCGCTTCGATTTTCTCAATGAAAAATTCAATTTAAAATCGAAAGTTGTATAAAGCGAAAACATTTAAGAAACAACGAGGTGCGTAGAAGTAATTTAAGACAGCCTTATTGGTTGCGCACGGGAAAAAAGTTGATATAAGCTCTAAAAATAGAGCAAGCGGTCCATCTTATTATAGTCTATGATAAAATGAGGAAATGTACGGCTTATATTTATAAAATAATATAACTGTTTTAGTCACTGTGTTTGAGTAAACAGAATCGGGTAGTCCCGTAGAATTTCCTTTAAAAAATGTTCGATGTTGATAAAATTTCGAACATCGTCATTTGATTATTTTTAGAATGGTGTACTAAAATTATAATAATCTTGTCTATACATAATCATAAAGCGTTAACAGCGTAGGCCAAACATAATTTAAATAAAGCCAAAAATCCTAAATATGTTGTAGTTTTTTTTTTATCAAACCTTGAAAAGATAATTAGACTGATATTTTTTGTGCGTTTCAGTACCGTATTTAAAAAAATTCAAAAAATCAATATTTTCCAGGGCATGTTTATAGAAAAAAATCGAATTTAAGAAAACATAAAATATGACAGATGTCATTGCTACAGTTCAACTTCCGATTTGCTGAGAGGTCGCAGATTTTGAATAACAATATAATATGTACCGTGTGACAAATAAATGTTTTTATATAATAGAGCGTTCTCAGTGGGCGTGGCGTAGGTTTTTAGTGAGGTATTTGTGTAAATATAAGAACCCACTTGAGGTACAAATGTAACGCGGTGAAGTTGTTCTTTATCATGCTAAATTCACATATGAATATTGGCTTTCCTACTCAAAAATAAGGAGGTAAATAGTAGTACTGTAGATTAATTGATTAATGTGATTAGGCTAGGGCCGGCTAGACCTATTTACACTTTCAATTTCACTTTATACGCCTACACTTTTAATGTTTCGTAGACTCGGCTAATGGCTAAGTTATAAGTATAAGTAGGACAGCTACGATTTCAAGTGATAGTGTTGGTGAATAGGCTATCTAGTTAAGTCACTAATAGGCTCATATCGTCTATGATCTATGTCTATGATAATAATAAAATAGCCGATTTTATATAACAGACATAATACAGCTTAAATCTTAATAAGACTTAAAACACAACACATCATTTAAAAAAATGCTCGAGCCTATATAAAACTTTATTAATACAGCGGCCATTGTTACTTGTACACCATTACTCAAAGTAAACAAAAATCACGTGCTTTTTGTCACGTGATTGCAAACGCCCTATAGGTATAAAAATAAGACTTTAAGATAAGTAAGTATCAAATGTATTGGCATTTGAAATCTAGCAAGACAATCTCCCATTGATGGAAAATAATTCTACACTGGCGATGCCTGTGCTCCTGTATGGATGTGACACCAGGACGTTCTCGTCAGATCTCCAAAGACGGATCAGGGCCCTGGAAATTAAATGCTTCTGTAATCGTGGGCCGGTAATCTCTCAGGCTACGCTAACTCGTCACAAACTGTCTGTACATAGGACTAGGACTACCAGAGTGTGACTTGAAAAAATTACAAAGGGTCCAAAACATGGCTGCAAAACATTGTTCAGAATAATAATTTAATCGGTTTGTATCTAAATTAACGTCATTGATATTGATAGATAAGTCAATTATAATTGTTTTTTAATTGTACAATCCTGATGACAAATTAATATAAGATTGTGTCCAGATTTTAAAATATAATGTATAAGTATATAAGTGCAATATAATTGCAATAATTGTTTAATAACCTAATAATAACTCATTATTACTTATTATAATAGGTTGCTGCAAACAAAGTGGTCATAATAATAATATATATATGCGTCCCGCCAATCGGCCTAGCTTTACGTTTGTCAATGTGGCCCTACACACGAAAAGTTTGCCCACCTATGATCTACGGAGCTTTTCTAATAAAATTTTCATTGCCGTTGTTGTTGACATTTATGTAACGTGTTGTTAACGTCAGCTTGCGAATTTCTGTCAGTCAAACTAAAGGAAAAGAAAGGAAATATATTGATATTGGTGTTATGTTTCTTAGTCTGAAAAATTAATTTTAAGTATATGACTCTAAAACCAATTATCTATGTGTTGAAATTGTTTTCCTTTTTAAATTACTATTACTATTTGTTGTCATCCTTAATCATATTTTTTTTCTCCTGTTTTTTTTTGTTCATCTCTCTATGGGGCTTATTTATGTATTTATGTAGATCTATATATGATTGTGTGTGTGCGTGTGTGCGCGTGTGCGTGTGTGTATGTTTTCTCTCCTTTCACTTGCCTTTGAATCACTTTTATGTTTGAAGCTAAAGAAGTAGGCTATATGTGTATTGTGATATTTACTATTTACGTTGGGTGATAAATTATAAATATATGGAATGTATGAGTATGTGATCAAAACAGGGTCAATTTAAATACCCCACTGCTATAGTAGAATTTGTCTATATATATCTACCAATATATAGCAAATAGACCCAGTTAAATGTAACACAAAAATGGTTACGAAAAGTAAAAGAAAAGATTTTCATGCCAAACATAAAAAAAAATTGTCACCCGGATAGACTTCATTTGTTCCCCCTCCCGAACACAATGACTAAATCCCCGGAAGTAAGTATTTGATCACAACCCTGTGGAGTTTTTTCCTGGCATGCTGAGAAGGACGTGAACAAAAAAAGAGGTGAGATGGAAGGGGTAAAAACGAGAATAATAATAATATATTTAGGCTATGTCATTGATTACTTTCTATGGGCTACTAAGCATTTCTTACCATATGGTCATTCGATTCTAGATCTGGAACTTTCTACGGGACAATATGCAAACCATTAGCCAGACGTATTGGCAATCTTCATTACAAGTTAAAATCTAGACAAATGTAAGATGTACGTTAATAGGTTACACAGGTATGCACACTTACAGCCGTTTATACGTCTTATATGTTAGAGGTCGGAAACCTAAGGAAGGCGTGTCACACTTGGCACGCAGAGCGATTTTTCAATGGAACTATAAGAAATTGATTGGGTGGATCAAGTTGACTTTTACGCTATTGGCCCGCCAAATGAATGAGGTCTATGCAGAATGATATCCCGGTAACGTGATGTTGACTAGATACACTTAGAAACACTAACAATGTTTTAATGCTCTGCTTGTTGGGTGCGCAAATTCTACTGCTAAATTATTATGTAATGAATATACAAATACAAAATATCTTTTCATCGATTTCCTTTGAAAGATCAACAAATAGGTGTTGTTCTTTAATAATTGTATGTCTATAATCATTGTTGCTTCCGTGAGCATCATTTATAATATCACAATATTCAAGGTTATGTGAAAAATTAAAATTTTTAATAACCATAGGTGCCATTAAGATCAATGTAAAATCAGCCATTTTTTTTAAGTTTAGACAACATCACGTGATATGTTTTCTGTCTCTGAGGAATTGTGCATAGACCTCATTAGATAGACTATTTTCTCACACTATTGTCAAGGTTTGCCGACCCCTGTTATATGTTACAGAAAATTGTTGCGCCCTACACTTATTGGATATTAGACTTAGATGATCTAACGAAATGGTATGGCATAGACAATAGAAATGCTCTAGAGTTTGCAGGAAAAAAAAAACCGATACGTGGAAAGACATGATCGCCTACGCCAACCGGCATGGCACCTTTTGATGACACTTTATAGTAGTTAGAGTTTGTCTTTCATTTTGATTTTGTTATACAGTAGGCTATGTTAAGTTTGTTTTTCTTTATTTCCTTGTGCCATTCGAGAAGAAATACAATTTATATGACTGTGGCCTTGCTTATGGAACAAAAATAGAATTTTCAAAGTCTTTCTGTGAATTATACTAGATTTGTGTGTTGTTTGGCCTGGTCATCCAGTCACCGGTTTGGGCGAGACGGGATACTGTTGCGCCCATTCCTTCCTCCCCGCCGAGTATCAGTGGACGCTCGCCCGTGGAATATGATCCTCGGATGTGCAACAAAGGGGTGGTAAAGCCGCCTCGATAATAATCCATTTGAATTCCGTAATTAGACCGGGGGTGGGGGTGGGGGGGGGGAGGTAGTACCTACGGTTTCCCTATCATGCGGGGTGTCACATCGGCGTGTCCCAGACAGGGTCTTGGAGCTAAGCTAACTTGACCCACACCCCTTACATGTTACACACTGGGCCAAAGAGCATGAAGGCTCGTTCGGGTTTAATGGACTTTTTTAATTCGGTAGCGGGCACGTGCTCCCCCTTGCTCCGTCTACCCGTGACTACGCCTATGATAGATAAGCCTAAATATTTTATCTGTCAATTACCATACTATTGTATATGGATTTAGGACCTCTAACGTAAGCGTTTTCTTTTTTTCATTTCGTACTGGTATTTTTGTGCAGGGGCGTTAGCTGTCGGTCTACTTTGATTGTAAATAAATGTGTACCGGTACATGCATTAGCACATGTTAATATCGTAAGAGCGCCCTTGCCAAGCCGACTCCCCCCTCCTCCCATTTTAATGGTTGAAACCTTAACATAAGCTGCCATTTATCAATATTTGTTTGACAAAAATATCCAGAAAAGGGGACGATGTTAGCTTGACATGTCCCCGCATTATCGAACGTGGTATGAATAGGCCTACCATGAATGCGCCTCATTTGTGGTTGAAATCAACGACACATCGTGGAGATAACATAGATACTCGATGGAGATAAACATGCCCGCTCAGTTTTGATGTGTTGCATTGGCTAGCGCACCCTGAAAGCAGAGGATAGGGCCTACAGATTTAGGACAGATCACACACATGGAGTGGAGATGATTGTCATATAACCGTTGCCCCGGGGCTGTGTGGTGAATTCTGGTGTCACCCGCCACTTCTGTACCCACGGGCCTCGATCATCGCTGGCGAAGTGTGGATAAACCACCAATACGCTTGCACCAAGAGATCACCGGCGGGCTAACGCAAAAAGGGGGGGGGGTGTCCCCTGCTTCGACTGCAACAGCCAAACCATATTAGTTGAAGGAAAGTAAAGACGACTGGACATAAGCCTATACATATTGTTCTAGGCACAAGCATTCCTACCGAATGTCATGCCATGCCATCGAATCACTCGTGGTCAATTAAACTGTAGTGCACTCTGCATCATCATTCCAATAGATCTGCAAAGGAGGACATGCCACTTTTAATCTGAGGCTGTAGCTCAAGTCCGTAGGCCCCCTATGCCCCCCCCCCCCTTTCCACAACTTTTCTGTACGGTATCTGACTTTAATTTCAGTAAACTAAAGCTACATCATTACGTGTTGACCTACGGTGTAGCCTACCATACACAGTCTTTAATGCAAAGTAAACCAAAATAAAAAAATCCATGTTTATGTCTAGATAGGCTATAGGCTATCATTTGCTATATGTAGGGATAAATATTACAAATTGTAGGCCTAATAAGTAGTCTGCGAAGTTTACATTTTTAAGATATTCATGTGGAAAATTAGCTCGCACATGAAATAATTATTGTGTGTTGACGTAAAAAAAAAAACGGCCAGAGACAAAAGAAATTAACAAAATAAAAAGGTACCACAGGGCCCGGGCGCAGGGGCGGACCGCACAACTCACCCCTCCCCTTAGCTTAAATTTACTATTATCATTCATTCATTGGCTCCATAGTCTCGAAAGACGATTAGATTTGCGCTCCTGTGATTTGGCCAGCCCTGCAAAATTGACTGTGTCCGTGGAGACCTATCATTGAGAGACAGGCTCTGTCGTATCTCTGGCACTTGAGAAGTTGAGAGCTGGACCGTTGGATATTGTTAGGGGCAGCCTGTGAATTTACTATTATACTACACATAAAACATTTTCCTAAGCTAAATGAGGCCAAGGGGTCCACAGCATGTCAAATAGGGTCTACCTGTCCGACTATCAACGTTACCGTCTACCTGTCAATGTTTCTCTAATGAAGTTTAGAAAGTATCACAGTACAAACCAATTTCATCTATATATAGGACATGTGACGCTGCGTTCACAACGTCAACGTTTCTTCAACCTTTTTAAAAATGCAAGCCTCTTAATCAGCCGTTAACAAGAAACCATGGTAATACATTAAACTCACGTATTTTAATATACGCTTACCTGTAGGCTGTATATAGGCTATAGTTTACTTCAAAATTAGATCTTTAATAATTGTAAGTGGTCTGTTTTTTTTTTTTTACTGTTTTTTTTTATTCTTAGGTATTTTATGCTACATACATGTAGGCCTACTTTACAGTGTCCTTTTCTAATTCTAAGCTACTTGTTAAAAGTTAACGGAAGAAGGGATAATGGGGGATCCCTTTTTAAATGAGTAATGTGAACACCCACATTGTTGTCACATTTTTAGTTGTTTTTTTTTAAATACCTTACGTCAGATAGGGTGGGGAGAGCGAAAAAGTAGTCCTAGTAAGACTTGGTATTTACCGTATTTTGTCTACCGACACTTTTTTTCACCCACTTAAATTAGTCTACGTAATAGACCTATTCTACAAATATCTTATTCTTCCAATGTTATTTTGGCATTATAAATTGAACATTATAATGACACAATTTTGCTTAATATTTTTCCAAAGCTTATAATTTATCATATTTATCATAATATTTATTATATGCTGGCCCTCTTTCGGTAGTAAACAAAATGCGTATCTACCTCCTAACTCGAATATAATATTTGACTCCCTATTATATTTACTATTTACGTATTAATAATTTTTAGCTCGTCGAGAAAATCACACCTGGAGAAATATTTACAAATTCGGATATGCTAAAAATAATTTGCAATGAAATATACATTAATAGATAAAGAAAACTATGCAATACAAATATTTTTTTAATCATACAGAAAGTCGCTAATACCACAACAGCATGAATGTATTATTCATCAAGGTGCGAAGAGTCTGGGCCGGGTCTGATAATATTATTTAGGACAAATTGTATCAATGCGCGTTCAATAGTGTGATTATTTATTAATGAAAAAAATATAATGTATGCGACTCTTTTTAATTAAGTAACATCTTGAATGTTATTTAGATGTTAATGTGCAAATATGTAAAAGATATACATTAACGCTCTGCAAAGAAAAAATAAACCTGAGGAACTATTTTGCATTATATTATTATCGTTTAGTCGTGCTTCTAACTCGCGTCGGTGCCTTCTATCTTCTGCAAACAAGCTGGATTTATACTTAGTTTTTAAAAGGAGTTCACAAATTTGGTTGGCAATAGAAAAACTGTGGATATTTTGTAAAATCTATTAGCGATCCTTTTCTCCAGGTAAGGATAATTTATTGTTGTTCTATTAATCTGTTGCATTAGCACGATTTGCAACCTGATGCCGCAGGGAGATGAGAAATTGCCCTTCAACATGGCGGAGTGTACTCGATTCATAATTCCAATATTCATTACCTGAGCTTTTATGTATACTATGTTTCTTAGTGTGTTAACGCATACGTTCATTGTGCGTTACTTTTTTTTCGAAAATACATAAAGGTGATTTCGAGGATTTTTATAAGAGTTGAAACAACTTGCCGGTAATTGTTTATTTAGAAAGCGTCCATAGATTCTAAAACTGCCGCTTCCGTATTCGGCAATACCAATGACAAATGTACAAAATGCAATAGCCTACTCAGGCCCTACTCGTACTTTTGACACGGGGCATTTGTTCGATTAAAGTTAAGGTGTTTTTTTTTCGTATTTAGTTAGTGCTTTATAACACTGACAACATTTATTTTGTTTATGTCATTTCAGTAGGCCAGGCCTATTTAGTTTAGGTTACTATTTTATATTTTGAATGGAATGCAAAACATAAACAGCTGAAATTACAAATATAATATAAATACATCCTTGACATGATTTTAGTCATCAAAAATACTAATTTAAATTTGGGATAATCATGATGATTCATTCATGAAGTATAGGCTATATAATAATCTCATACTTCAAAATATATTATGCTTTGTATTTTTATTAGTAGGCCTATTATTAACTATTATTATGAATCGGGTTTATGATGGCTGTTATTACAACAATTGAGACCAAGTCTTAGTACTCTTAGCCTGTCTTAGCCTTAGCCCTTAGGTTAGCTTAGCCTCTAAAAAGATTGCAACTGACTAGACTGCTATGGCTAAGGTCTTTTCTTTTCTACTTTCATTTAATTACACTTAGTGACTTAGTGCTAGGCCAAAAAAAAGAGACACAGTAGAGTTCAGTAGAGTAAGTAAGCAGATTATAAATTATATAAATATAATTGTCTACATTGATTTTAGGCTAATAAGATGTTATTTAGCCTATAATTAATGCAGGCCTATCCTATGTCTAGGCAGTTTCTTTGTGGTTATTAATGTTTTGAAATATGTTTGATTAGTTTGAACAAGAGGCCATCATTAAGGGTGCAGAAACGGGTGATTTAGCAGGAAACAGGTTTTTCGGTTGTTGTTCTATGAAGAGTGGGAGATCTGATTCTAAGAAAGTTTGGATATTTTTCAAAAGATAAAACTAAACAGCCTGTACAAAAACTAAAACCAGACTTGAGTATTAAAGATAATAAAAAAGAAAGACAAAGAGTTAAAGAAAAGTAAACTTTCTTCTTTAATTTATATTGATTCTATATATTACCAGAAAGGTGAATATTAGTAATGCTCATTAATTATGTTTTTAGCATTTTATTTGTGAAAATGTTTAAGAAATTCAGATCTCACAATTGAAGAGTTTTGGGGTCTTCTTAGAACCGAATTTTGGGTTCTTGAAAAAGTCTGCTTTACTCGCTTCATGACGTCTAAGCCATCACCCATTTATATTTAATTACAAAATTATTGGCTTTGTCTGACCAATGAGTCCAATGACCCTATGTTCTCATTGAAAGTAATAGACATCAAAGTGGTAAAACATAATATAGATCAATAAGCCTCTAATGGGGCTGAAATATACTTCAAATTGGTTCAGCGTTCAACTAAAGCCAATTACATTTCATTTTGTCCTTGTCAAATTTTGACTAAACCATAGGCATCGGCTTAAATTAAATTATATTAAAATTGCAATTAGGGCCCAAAAAGATACAACACTGGCTATTTTAGCTACCAAATCTAGACAATTAAATATAAAATTTTGAATAGCGTAACCAGCAAGGGTAAAATTGATTTCAAGTCACATTAATTTAAATTACCCACATCAAGCCAGTAACAGCCCCCCCCCCCCTTTCAATTTTGATGGATAAAATAAAACAGTTAGGCTAAGGTTTGATATATTTTATTTAAATCTTAAAGGGTTCATAAATTTAGCTGATAAATAGGCCTAGACATACATGTGCTCAGAATAAAATACTTAAGTTGTTTAATATGGGGGTTATTCTTACCTTTTTTTAAATATAAACAAGTGTGTAAACAGGAACATAAGATATCAGCATTGTGTAGCTGTAGTCAACATTTTGTTTAATAATAATGAAGAGTAGTGGGATACTACTATAAAAACACCATAATGAAACAGCTTGTGAAAGTTGCTACTTTATTTATAATAAATATTCAAGAAGACATTTCTTTCAACAGTTTTTAAAATATATAAAAAGTTATGTTAAAGATACTGTTTTAGTTCTATTCGTACATTAAAAGCTAGCAATAGTTGCAATAATGTTCTATTTAGAGTGAGCTTCTGTACCTAACAAGATAATTCCTACATTTAAAAAAAAGCAAAACATTTCTATAAGTGTTATTATTATCTTCATGTTCAACCATTTTTACTTAAATTCTTGTCAAGGATCGTGTAGGAGTGTGTGAGGGTGTATGGTAAAGTTTCACGATGACAGAGATAGAATCCCTTGTGAATAATGTCCGCTGGGACCCTGGAGTAGTAGACGATGATTTTGATGCTGGCAATAATTCCTCAAAACTCTTTGAGAGGTCTAGGATTAAGGCTCTTGCTGGTAAGTTATGTATTTCAATATGTTTCAAAGTAAAACTTGGGGATAGTGTAGACCTAAATATATAATCAGTTGGTATTTAAGATCAAGATTCTTATTCAATGATTTCAATTTTGCAACAATAGGTGTTAGTAAGTGATATATTTTTTCTATATATATGGTAAACTTTAGACACTACACTAGAGACTAGGGGTGTGCAACAGGCCATTACACCATTACACAGCCTGCCATGCCTTACAGTGTAGCTCCTATAGAACTTATAATAACGTTTTTGTCGTAATTCACTGTATAAATAATGTATACATAAATTTAACATGTCTTGGTGAATCAAAATCCTTCGATATATGGCCCAATAAAAAGAAAAAGTTCACACCTACGTGTAATGGACAACCAGCTTGTATTTAACTGATTACTAAGTCAATGATTTTTTTTTATTTTTGTAATATTGAGTCAGAATTTACAGATTATCTGTGCTTATAAAATAATTTATTTTTTTTAAATTACAAACATTCAGCATGTTTTAAAAGGTTATTTGTTAATTGGTGGCTGTAACTTCAGTATGCCTTAAATCGTATAATCAATAATAATATACAAGTCCTCAAAATTTAAATTAGCACTTCAATAGTGACTTAAGATACCCTGCAATGTGTATATGCTGTATTTTAGAATTGAACCTTCCCTGTTAGCTTTAACCTACTAGTGTAATTTTTCTTTGACTCCTTAAGCTTGGCTTCCAGTTTTACCTGTACTCAGCCTGCTTTATCCCCTTGCTCTACTAAGCCCTGGCATCTGCTCCAGAATTCACTGGAATGTTATCAGTGCAGGAAGAGTACTGGTTGTTTGATTTTGTGTTAACTCTTTCCTTGTGAGTTAGATAGCTCAACCATAGTATCACTTGGTAAACAATGTGAGACCCTCCCTAAATAAATACACTGAGACTGGCAATTTTATTAAAAGAACAAGTTTAAACAAATGTAATGTGTTTACATTTTTAAAAATTATCCCATCTGACCAAATGGATCCATAGGGTCTGTGAAGCAGCGTTCACCAGTTTCTGTGGCCAAACCATACTCGGAGATTGTGTGGCCAGCACAATGCACAGCTGCCTTTACTTTACCCAAACTATAATCAGGTACCCATCAGAGCTGGGTAGACTCAGAGATACCCTCCAGATCTGGAAACAAATCCTAGCCTTCACCAGGGATTCAATCCCAGGACCTTCGGTATGCCAGTCAAATGTGCTGTCGCTCAGTATAGTATACTTGTCATTAATATACATGGCTCTATGCATATTTTTTTATTGCTCAGTGTTTAATGCAGTCTGGGCTTCCATTATGTTTGTTGGCACCACTATAAACATAATAAGGTATATTTTATATATACTCAGCCGTTTTACTGTGTTGGGGTAACATTGCCTTTAAAGATAAAGAATTTATAATTAGTCTTTTAATATGGCCAGGCATTATAACATAATGTAGTCGAAGACTTAATGTATGACTCTAGTAAAGCTGCAGCATGTTTGGTTAAAACAGAATAAAACAAATCTGTGTGATAGTGATACTATGCAAGGATATCTCAGGGAGAGCAAAGAGACAATACGTTCTCCTCCTCCCCCCAGTTAATTAGCTTTAGAAATAGAAGGCAGCATTCTTAACTGATAACTGGGTCAGAGTTCATCTACTGCTGCCTATTGTTGAGATACTGTTGCACAGAGAAGGGTAAAGTAGAAGTCAAAAGAATAGGGAAGAAGAAGGCTTACATTATTGTGCTGTTTTTCTAAGTAACGAGTTACGCCCATTCATAATTGATCAAATGGGCAAGGAAACACTAAGCTGGTTGGCCATAACACAATTCGTGGCGCCACTGCCATGTATTATCATAATATAGAAACGTATTTTCACTGTAAAACTGAGTTGTATTACAGTATTACATTAAAGTGTACTGCGTGTATTGTTTGCAACATGTTGGAAATAGTTTAGTCATTACATTTTGAACGGAAAGGCTATACTATATTGGTTATTACGTATGTTCTTTGGGTATTCCTTGTGGTGAACTAACATTGCAATAAATAGGTAGATTGCTATTTATAACTTTCTGGTTTCCTTCATCTGCCGCGTCGTCGTCTACTCACGCTTATTGAGCTGGTCGATTGGTGGCCCCTGGAAAACTACGTGTTGGAGTGAGTCATTCTAAACTGGCTTTGGATCGATCGCCTTCTTTCTCCCCCTCCATTCCCACCCCCTTCTCCTGCCCGCGTGTGTCATGCCATGAATGTTGTGGTGGTTGGTAGCGAATGACATCAGTTGCTTGCGGCTCGGTATCAAAACATTGTGCCGTGGCCTTCCAGTGGTATCTCCACTTCATTGATGGCTGTGTCTATAGTATTGTGCTAAACACCATCAGCTCTTACTATAACCCACGTATGTTGAAGTATGAAGTGAAGGTCATCCATTTACAAAACAAAACAATACACATTTATTATTATCAAATACATCGGCTAAGCGTTATTGAGACGGATCATTGCAAGTTATTTTTAGATTTTTCTAACCTTTGTGTGGGCATCTTTGGTGGTCATTGGGAATCCCAATAGTCTTTATCAAATATTTGATACTAATTTGATTGATAAAAAAAAAACATCTAGGGTGCGTCTTGTAATAATTGCTTCAGAAATCTCACTAGTTTCAAGTACCAACCATACTTCAATTGACTGTCATTACATGGTGTGACTACTATGTTCAATACTAGTCACGTATTAAGTATAAATGACACCTTGTTACAAGTTAAAAGCATGTCCTTCAGGGCAAGACATTTTCCCTTTAAAATCATTTTATACTTTTCAATCCGTTTGTTAGTTATTCGTCTGTCTGCTCTCAATAACAGCGAGATCACGTGACATAACGCCTTGGTACAGTCTCCCCCTCTCCCCCATCCAATTCCTTGGCTTTGATCCATTTCGGGCATCCATGGAACCAGTCAGTGTATTGATCTTGCCTTGTAACAAACACTCCTTGCCTTTTACTTTACAAGTCCATCAGTTGACTTTACATAGATGCTAGAATCTTTTTATCTACTTTTATCAACCGGTCCAGTCCCTTCCATGTGGCTTTGGGCTATTCTATTGTCATCTTAACATTCTATCCCGCCCCCCCCCCCCTCATCCCATCAAAAGAAAAATAAACCGGCTTCGGGGAAATGTATTTCGTCGTGGTTGTTGTTTTAAAGTCTATCGCCGATTCCACAGAGCAAATCGTTATTTACATTATCGATCAATGGTTTGATAAATCAATTCGTTATTATTGGTCTATTTATTACCGTTGTTCTCCCCCCCCCCCCCCCTGCGTGCTATCTATTGTAGTAAGACACCTATATAGAGTTGATCAGCGTGTAAATCGCAAGCTGGAAATTTCATTGACTGGTACTTCTGGTTTCTTGCTTACGTTCCCAGTCAAATGTTTTGTCTGCTCCGGTAACATTTGAAACGGGTACAGATCCGGCTGGTTATCTAGACCGGAATGGTGGTATTAACTTGGCCCCTTGCGTGTGTATGCTAGTGTTACCGTGCGTGCTAGGGTGGGTATGTGTTCATGTGTAGGTCGTACTATCAATGAAACGGGCGTGTATGTGTGTGCAGAGCCTTCTCTGTACAGTTTGTTTGTACATCTCATGTAAATAACTCTGCACACAAATACTTTGTGGTATTTAACACACACACACGCGCGCGCGCCCTATTTTGCTGTTTACCCATACACCAAAACGTAGGATCGGTTTATGTCTCAGAGAATATCTATTTACCTGTTGTTGTTGTAGTAGATTAGTTTGAACCAGTGCATGTGTTGTACCTTTTTTTTTTTTTTTAAAGAGAAGCTGTTATAGGCAGTTGAAAATGAGAATTCGCGTGGAAAAAAAAATATATACAACAGGGATTGTCTCAAGTTTTCTGCCACTTTAAGTTTAATACCGTGAGTCGTAATATACAAATATGAAATAAATTTCGAAAAGAGACCAAATCAATTTATTTACAAAAAGTATGTTTCTAATTATTTAATAAGGCTGTTCATGTTTGGGCGTAGCAGTAAGATTTCTACTATTTTGCTAAAGCTGCGGGCCAAAAGTGCATTGATCCCAGCTCCCCTCCACAACATTGGCTTCATCCTAACGGTAGGCCCGGCAGCGTTGATAAATTATGTTAATGATAGAAATTAAGAAAGGAATGCCAACATTTTTTATAATCTTATCTCATCAATTGTAGAGACATGTTTTTTGGCGTTTAGAGAAATAGTTGAAGTATCTGCTATGTAATTATATGAATTATGTGTAATCAATCATCTTCTATAGAAATGTTGAATGGTTCAATGTTCATAAAGGAGACAGCCACACGGGGCATTAGTTTTCATACGCCCTCGGCGTGTGTCTCGCTACATAATTTCGTCACCTCCCACAGCTCGAGTCTACTTGTCAGCACACAAGACACACACTTGGCGTCTCTAGCGTTTGTCTCCCGTTTACAGCAGGAAATTGTTCACTTCCTCTTTCTATTCCCGACGGGCATTGTCCCGTACATATGTGTGTGTGTGTCGGAAGTAGGTAATTTAACGGTTTTAAAATAGCAGGCACAGTTACTGTTGTCTTAGTTTCCAAAACCTAAAATGATGACGATAGAGATTTATTTTAGAACAAAACTCTTCAATGTGCCATGTGTGTATTACAATTAGTATATTTCGTAAATTGACTTTACAAAAAATAACCAGAAAAAATACTCCCCCCCTTTTTTTTTATAGTGCCAACTCAATTAGTTTTCCCAATAATTAAATTATTTATTAGGGGGAAAATATGAAAGGGAGCGTCACGCCAAACTGAATACTACTAGTAGAGTCGTAGCTTCTAGACTGTTACCAATGTGAGGTATCGGTTGGTAATGTTTAGTTTAGTTTAACTTATTGCTGCTGTTCAATTTTTGTTTAAATTTCAATACATGAAATATTTCTCTATTAGACGGCTCTAGACAGAATAAATTACTGGGCCAATAAAAAAATTCATTTTCTTGTGTACATTTTGAATTGTTTTTTATTCTAGTTTGAACATTGCTTTAGAACTGATTAAACTATTTTTGACTGGATGAATGTATTTGAAGACGAATGGTTACAGTTGGGCCTGATGTATACAGAGCATAGAATAGTTCCATTTATACATAGCGATACATAGTGATAGTTTAGTGTTACACCTTTTGTTCATCACTTTTCCCAACTAGCATCACCACCAGTGCTTCTAAGCCCATATTTCTAGTTGGGAAGACATGGGTGATCCACTGGCCTGGTTTGAACTTGGCATGCTCAAGACGGCAACCCGGGCTGTGATACCACTCAGCCACTTTCATTCGGGTTGCTATTGTAAATGAAGACTGAAGACTCTTTGAATATATTGATATAAGTTTGTTTCATCTGGTTACAAAGACAGAAGTACGTGTTTTCTTCCTCCTATCACACATTGACCGTGACTGACTCGACCCTTGTGGAACACCAGTTGTGTGTTAAGACTTTCCAAAGACACCAGCCAGCCACCTTGGCAAATGGACGTTATCTTTCAATACGACCAAAGGTCGCAATGACACAACGATTGATATATGATATAGTTACATTATAAATACTCATTCTTCCCGATTACAGTTTTAATGTTTATTGGTTGTAATTTATTCGGGCTGTTTTTTTTTAAATTATATTTTCTATTGAGAGTTCAATTTTATTCAGAATGGCGTCTTAGTATACAGACAATAATAAGACACTGATTGAATTTTAATAGAGTTGACATAATTTGGAAAGCGTTTTAACCATGCAATTAGAAAATATTTAATTCATAGGAAGGTCTATACAATTTCATATACTTTTATGAATAGGCCTACAGAAAAAAAAAGTTGAATAAATATCCAAATGTAAAACAAATAACTTACGTTATACAATTGCACATTGAAACATTGGTTTCGTTAATATCCACATTGGCGATAATTCTATTTCATTGTACATTTTAATGTTCACTCTCCGACTTGCTGTCTGTTCTATCCACTCGTTGAAGTGTACAGCAGTAGAAGACAACTAAGTTTTTGTCTCATCTTGTATAGTCATGTAAAATACTTGACTTGAAGAAAAGTGGTTTGTCATATACCGAATCCTAGGCCCCATTTCCCTTGTGACACTGTGAATACTGTGATATCGTCGGCAGTAGTGTTCTTTGAGAGAAGTACTTGACACATCTGGATCACGTAACTGTGTTTTTATATGGACTCTCTCTTACAGTCACAAAAATTCTTTCTTTTCTTGATGACTAGTCTGTAGAGAAAAACCATTCAGTGTGGCCGTATTGAACACATTCAGGAAACGATCTCTGTGTTTCATTCATGCAAGCAATATCGTGTTCTAGTTTATTCAAAATACACTTAGGAGGCTTTATTTTGTATTGGTCCTGCTTGCTTGCCGGTCTGTATATGTTAACTTGTTATTTTGAACACTAGACTTGCGCATGTTATGTTATGAAATGGTAAATGGTACACTGTACAGTGTAAGTTAGTGTGTGTATTCATGCATATTGGCTATGGATAGTATACAAGTGGACACGGCCAATGACCCACGCTACCAAGAACGTTTTATTCGGACCAAGATCAAACAGTTGTCAGGTATAATTAACAGGGCTCATGCTGTCTGTGAACGTTTGATTTTTTTTTTTAAAGTTAGGGAAAGTTTGAGAAAACTGACCAAGGTTAGGGCGAGTTTTTGAATTTCACTAAAAATTTCACACATCGTGAAAAATGCAAAGTTAATCATGTTGTTAAGAAGTCCTTAATAAAAATCTCATGTTGTTGTTTTTAAAGCCAGTAGTTCTACCTAGAAACTAAAAGCTTCCTTTAAACCTTTTTCAAATTTGGACTACCTATATATATTATCAGTTTACATTAAGACATTTTACACACGACGGTGAAAATTGGTTTGTGAATTTTTGTGTAATGTTTAAGAAAAGTTTGACAAAAGATTGTAAATTTAAAATAATTTTAGAGCAAAAACCTCGATTAAACAAGTTTGAACTGCAAGGGAAAAATTTTTAACACTCCTAAACATTGTTCTAAACTAATCTAAACCCAGTAACTTGCACATAGGCCTAGTTTAGAAACCAGTGGATTCCATGGTACATTTTCTTCACCTTATTCTATGCCTGCAAAACTGAGGCGGCTTTCCATGATTATCTGTTTTCTAACTTTGTTATTGGTATTAGCATACTGAGATTTATTTCTGGGTAGCATTTATCTTGTATGCTAGTCAGTCGATCCAGTACAATAGTCATTTGTATAGTTTATCATTCCATCTGTACATGTATGATATTGGCTAGAGTGTTCACATGTTGTTCGTCGTTTTTTTGGGCAGAGTAGGCCTATATTTAATATATTTATAGTGCTATGACCATATCGTTAAAATCTCCCCATATATGAACTAGAAAAACAAGCTTATCATGAAATGTCTGAAGGTGAACCAGTGAACGTGTCTGTTTTAAGCTGGGGGTGTTTACGTGAAATGTAATGCATACTCTGCTTGTTTACTTTCATACGGACAGAGGCCGTTTTGTTTTCTGGGGAAGTCGTTTTATCTCTCTTGTCAATTATGTATTCATTCACAGCGGTTGTACTAGTTCTCGTAACTGATGTTTGTGAAAACGTACCCGAGTCCAGCATTTCACAAATTAAGTCCCTTGAAAACTTTAGCGATCTTCCCTAATTATGTCCCTTGAAAACTTTAGCGCTCTTCGCAAACTATGTCTCGCGACAAGCTGCCGGCTGTCTTGCGAATGACAATGAGGGAACGTATTGGTAATTGGTAAACATAAACAAATTGTGTGAGTTATTCATTCAGAAACCTTTCTCGACCAAAACACTGTCCAGTCTCTCCGCCAAGTTGTGACTGGGGTAATATCGCTTGGCATCTAGATTTAAGAATACAATCTTGAACACAAAAGCTTGCTTGATTGTATAAAGTATAAACCATTCCTTCTTCTCATCTATAACTATAACTTTCGATAGTAAATATTGGCAAGGAATTGTGTTTATGAAAGAAGGCGTTGTACATTGGTTTATATGTATACACTCTAACAGTATAATGGCGGCTTCCGCATGTGTTAAACTGTTTTATCTGTGAGTTAGGTCATCTTGCACGTTTGTGTCAGTGTACGTGCGCTTTATCTAAGTCTCTAGTCACCCGTGTTTCTTTCTCAACTCTTGTGCGTTTTCTGTGTGTTTGTTTCCCGTTGTCATCTGTTTCTTTCTTATACGTGTGCGTCCTCTGTGTTTGTGTCCTGTTGTCATCTGTGTTTCTTTCATTTAGCCTACGTGTGCGTTCTTTTTGTATTTGTGTTTTCTCTTTGCATTTGTGCCTTGTTGACATTTGCGAGTGTTTCTCTTATGTGTGCGTGCTTTGTGTGTGTACTGTTGTCATCCGTGTTTCTTTCATACACGTGTGCGTCCTCTGTGTTTGTTTTCCGTTGTCATCTGTGTTTCTTTCATATACGTGTGCGTCCTGTGTTTGTGTCCTGTTGTCATCTGTGTTTCTTTCATTTAGCCTACGTGTGCGTTCTTTTTGTATTTGTGCCTTCTATTTGTATTTGTGCCTTGTTGTCATTTGCGAGTGTTTCTCTTATATGTGCGTGCTTTGTGTGTCTGTACTGTTGTCATCTGTGTTTCCTTTATACCCGTGTTGTCATCTGCGAGTGTACTTTATTTGTGTTTCTAAGTTTCTTGTCTTGTTCTTTAAACATTGTCTTATTATAAAGTAGCGCCAGTCATTGCGCTTATCAATGAATTTAGTTTTGTAACCTCGATAATAACCACTTTCTGGATGTTAAAATGTCATCAGACCTATGGCCTATGACCTCTATACTTGGCATGCTGTTTGACCTACTCTAGGTATTAAGTCACCACCAATCCCGATAGACTATGATGCTTAATGTGTGTGACCATGTAGTATTGACCATCTTTATTATGTATGCGGGAAGTGTGTGGGTCTAGTTCAGGCCTGACCATGACACTAGTATACAAGGTCAACCCAAGTCTTTACAAGCATGCACCTTAGATGGAAACTGTGTATGGACTTGGGGCATAACTGTTGATTACCAACATTAAAATCGAAATGTTAGCCTGGTTGTGTTACATCGAATGAAAAACATCTAATGGAAGCTAGAGCTAAGTCTTCCCTTTGTTTGTTTGTTTAAACATGACACTTGCTTATACACTATTGTCAAATCCACTAGTCTAATGTCATATTCTAGTCTAGTGGACATGTGCATGTAGGTATTCAATTCAGGATTTTTTCCGTTAATATTTTTTATTGTGCTAAATACTTGTTAATTTAGTTTTAAATAACACTCTCTCTAATATCAGTTGTTGTTTTTCTAATATAAGCATACATAGCTGTAGCGTTGAATCAACAGAACTATAGCCTACCTATTTCATATTTCATTGAGTCAGCTAAACTTAACCTGTTTTGTACAGGGTACCTACCATTGAATTAGCTGAATTAAACCTATAAATAATTATAACATGGGATCAGCTGAACTAAACATACTTCATAGTTGTAACATTGAGTCAGTTGAACTAAACTTACTTCATAGTTGTAACATTGAGTCAGTTGAACTAAACATACTTCATAGTTGTAACATTGAGTCAGCTGAACTAAACATACTTCATAGTTGTAACATTGAGTCAGCTGAACTAAACATACTTCATAGTTGTAACATTGAGTCAGCTGAACTAAACATACTTCATAGTTGTAACATTGAGTCAGCTGAACTAAACATACTTCATAGTTGTAACATTGAGTCAGCTGAACTAAACATACTTCATAGTTGTAACATTGAGTCAGCTGAACTAAACATACTTCATAGTTGTAACATTGAGTCAGCTGAACTAAACATACTTCATAGTTGTAACATTGAGTCAGCTGAACTAAACTTACTTCATAGTTGTAACATTGAGTCAGCTGAACTAAACATACTTCATAGTTGTAACATTGAGTCAGCTGAACTAAACATACTTCATAGTTGTAACATTGAGTCAGCTGAACTAAACATACTTCATAGTTGTAACATTGAGTCAGCTGAACTAAACTTACTTCATAGTTGTAACATTGAGTCAGCTAAAGAACAAAAATCTATTTATTGATTGGAATTTATGTTATTTTTTTTATTTTTAACCTAGTGTTTCTTTTTTAAGGAGAGTGAAATATTGATCCTGAACATGTCTTTGTAGAATTGAAAACACAAACATGCACTCACACACAGTAACATGAATCATGTTTTCTTTTAACAGATACATGTAATGTGCTTTTGGTTTTATACTAGAATACACTACACTTCTTAAATACTCATATCTTCTCTTCATTCACTGTAGAGTTGTGAGAGAGTTACTTTGATTTGATGCTGAACTTTACTATTGTATTTTATGGCATATCTCTTAACACCTATAATAATTTACTGTAACCTCTATTGCCATTTTTTTAAACTTTTTTAAAATACAAATAAAAATAATTTATTGCAGTTTTGAGGGGAAAATGGGGACTACATAATTACATATTAAAAAAATAGCAGTCTGAGTCTGTTATATAAGCTGCTTAATCTATGTCAAAACCTTATTAAATTGTCATCAATCACATTGTTTCTTTAAATATATAAATACTAGTACTAGTGATACTATTCCCCTCCCTCCACCAGCAAAACTTTGTCCATTTTTCTTTGTTATAAACCTTCACTCTGAAAACATGATATTCACTATACACTAGGTTATTATGTTTAGTTTAGCTAGCTACAAACTATTCTGACATGTTTTCTCAAATCTTATCTAGAAATTCAATTGAAGAGATTCTTTAAGACCTTTAGGTATGCTAGCAAGTATCCTGTACAATGAGGTTTGAAAAACTAGGATATTGAAGCTAATTTATACATTGAATTTTATACACCATTTAAAAATTTTAGTTTCATTATCATTATGTCACTGTTAGGGTAGAACTTTTTAACACAACCATGCAACCTTCATTGATAGAGAAAAATATGCGAGCCTCTAATAAAAAAATGTGTGAATCTAAAATATCGTTTGCACTTGATTTTAACTACAATCTATCTGTCTAAAGTAGAATCAAGATGGGTTTGGTGCACATTTAATAGTATATTGTTATTGAATATTGTGTTGCTTATATTACAAAGCCAATTTTTTTATATCTGATTCTAGATGAGCGAGAGTTAGTACAGAAGAAAACCTTTCAGAAATGGGTCAACTCTCACCTGATTCGTGTCAATCACAAGATAGCAGACTTGTATGTAGATCTGCGAGATGGAAAGATGCTTATAAAACTGCTGGAAGTTTTGTCAGGCGAAAGACTGGTAGGAACATTTTGATGAGCAATATTTATAATGAAAAAGAAAGTAGATTTATAGAGGAAAAGAAAAGATATCCATAGACAGCAGCTCTGGTCAATTGATAGATAGAAATCATAGTAGTAAAATTATCATTGTACCAAGAAATTTATGGTAAAAAAGAAAATGCCGATAGCTGAGATAATTCTTGGACTTGTGGGAATTGGGCAATAAGGGACATAATTCAGTTTTAATTTATCAATATGAAGTTGTGAACCAGTTATCTTATTTTCTAGCTCCAACAAAGTAAAATACGCAAGATATCTTAAAATAATCCTAAATTTAAACTTTTTATTGGAATGCTTTTGTAGTTTAAAAAAATTGATCTAGATAAGTGATTCCCAGCAAGGGCTATGCATCTCACAAGGGGCATTTTGAGGTTGGAGGGGAGGGTGATTTGAGCACATGTTCTTCTCTAATAGTGAAATAACAATAATTATATGTCTAGATGAATATCATGATTTCATACATATTATATGGAACTAGAGTATATAAAAGAAGATGGGCTCACTGATTTTGATTATTTGAAAATCTTATTCAAATTAGAGAGAAATGGATTAGTAAGAAATGGATGATTAAACTTTACAATAAAATGTCTACTTACTTTACGTAATGCCATTAAAGTACGGAGTGTCTGCGCGTCCGGCGACCGGACGTATAGACATTGCCATTAAAATATCATTCACTATACTAACAAAAGGTTAGGGAAAAATGTTTCATTTATTTTTAATCGACTGGTTAAATTAACGAATTATATGTAAATAAAACTTTCAAAATATCAATCAAAGCCTTGTGCTTTTATATGGTTGTAATAGTGTTAATAAGTCATCTGTCACAATATTTTCTTGTTATTGATCTATCTTGACTTTTAAAAAAACATTTTTAATTTGATTGTTTTTTTTAAATAACTTTTTAGCCTCGCCCAACCAAAGGCAAGATGAGAATCCATTGCCTAGAAAATGTGGACAAGGCCTTGACCTTCCTTCATGAACAGCGAGTCCACTTGGAAAATATGGGCGCCCATGATATTGTGGATGGCAGCTCTCGTTTAACCCTTGGCCTCATCTGGACCATCATCTTAAGATTCCAAGTAATTAAAAGACTATTTTTTTTTTGTTATCTGTTTCTTTTTTTTATTTCAATGTGGTATAGTGACTGGACATTGGAGAGCAATACCTGTGGTCTCTGGTGTCCCTTAATCTAGTTTGTTGTACCAGATATAAGTCTGCTAGAGATTGTGTCACTGGACAACACTACTTCATTAGCCAAAGGGAATGAACAAACAAAAAGTAGAGCTTGAAAGGATCAGTTAGGATGATGGTACTTGAAAAACTGACATTTTCTTTTTTTAAGAAATTTAAAATAATCAATAACTATGTCATCAGTTTTTTTTTTCTTTATATAATGTTTTTTTCAGAAGACTTGTTTATACAAGTTCTATGGATACTGAACAAATTCACAAATAAAATGTTCAATTTGGACTATCAAACATATTCCACTAAATTTTACCACAAATACAAATTACACCAGTAGCATAACTAAAGGGTATGTAGGGACAGCCGCCCCAGGTGTCTAAGTCAGGGTAGGTGCCAAACTGACAATTTCCTGACCTCTATGCCAACTAATAAATGAAAACTAACACTTTAAAAAGGTGCAGATTTTTACCAACCTACCCCTGGCACAATTTCCCCAGATATGTTACTGATGTATACTATATATTGGTGTTTGATTGTATTGTAAATATTAGTAAAAGTTTAGAAATTTTGAAATGATTTTAGAGTAAAAACACTGTACAATTCTGTGGTTTTCTATAGCCTTCTGATCCAGGATATTTGTATAGAAGAACTAATGGTAGCTGTTAAAGTGGCGTTACATGTTGATTGTTTTTAAAGTTTTAGTGAAAATCTGTGACTTGTGCTGTCTATTAGATCCAAGACATTACCATAGAAGAAATAGACAATAATGAGACAAAATCTGCCAAAGACGCATTGTTGCTGTGGTGCCAAATGAAGACTGCAGGGTACCCAAATGTGAACGTACGAAACTTCACCACCAGCTGGCGAGATGGTCTTGCCTTCAACGCCCTCATTCACAAACACAGGTGTGTTTCTCCACCATTTGTCATTTCCTAATAAAATTGATCTAAGATTAAATCTTTCAACACTAATTAGATAAAAACCAATGCAAAAAAAAATTTGAAAATATACAAGATGTTGACATAAATTTATTTATTCCACTTGTTTATCAAAAAGCTTCATTCATTTCAAAAAATTATTTAAGACGAGTATTTGAGAGACATGTACTTTATATATAAATAAATAAATAAAAAACAATTTTAAATATAGGTCCACTTTTCTATATGAAATTAGCAATATTTCAAAATTTAAATACAATTTAAACCAGTTTCTTTATAAGTAAAATTAAATGTTGTTTTTTTTTATTACTTTGTGTTTATTTTAGGCCTGACTTGATTCACTATGACAAGCTTCAGAAATCCAACGCCATGCATAACCTCAACAATGCCTTCACAGTGGCCGAGGAAAAACTGGGGCTCACCAGCCTGCTTGATCCAGAAGGTATGTCAGTAAGCTGTTGGGTGTCTTGAAACACTGATAATGCGTATTACTAGTGAGTTGGTGTGGTGATACTGCTGTCCTAAATGCACCTGTTGTAGTTAATAGTGCCTCCTCTCTGTTTCAGATGTGAATGTGGAGTTTCCAGACGAGAAGTCCATCATCACATATGTGGTTACATACTATCATTATTTCTCTAAGATGAAGGCTGACTCAGTACAAGGCAAACGTATTGGAAAAGTAAGTCTTTCACAACTATACTCATTGGATTGAAATGAATTATAAACAGGTGTGAAACTCAAATACTATGAACATTCTTAACAGTTTTTTTCTCATTCATTCTGTGATTATTTCTCTTAATGTTCAGTTGGGGTACTATTAATTATTTTTATTTTTTTACATTTAACCAGGTCATTGACAATGCCATCAACACAGATAGTATGATTGAACAGTATGAAAACATGACCTCTGACCTCCTGGAATGGATTGAGCAGACCATTGTCATCCTGAATGATCGTCAATTTGCCAACTCCCTCACTGGAGTGCAACAACAGCTGACTGCATTCAGCACATACCGTATTGTGGAGAAGCCACCCAAGTAAACAAAAAATCCTTTAGTGTGTTTTGTGTATTTACTTATTTTAGTTTGTTTTTAGATATTGCTCAGTTTTAACTGTCAATAGTCTAACACAGAAAAGGGCATGGTTTAGGTGGAGAGGAACAAAAATGTAAGAAAATAAAAGGAAACTAAGTACCAGATTGATGATAATAATACCTTTTCTATTGTCTAGAACTCAAAACTTTATAGATGTTAGCAATCTATTGAGATTTGAGACATTTGACTTTTGATAAACTAGTCTGTGTGTGTTCTGCTGTTAGTTTCAAGCATTGGCAAACTGTTATCTCTTTCAGATTTGATGAGAAAGGCAACCTTGAGATACTGCTGTTTACCATCCAGAGCAAGATGAGAGCCAACAACCAAAGGCCATATCTTCCCCGTGAAGGTAAACTTCTTTCTGACATCAACAAAGCCTGGGAGAGACTGGACAAAGCAGAACATGAGAGAGAACTCTCACTTAGAGAAGAACTCATCAGGTTTGTACTAAACATGTTGATTGATCAAATAGTATAGAAGAATATGCAGCATCTGTTGATTAATATTTTCTATGCCAAGTCTATTTTAGTTTATAGGACCTAAATTATTTTTATTTATGTTTCTCAAATTTGTAACCGTTAACAATATACTTAAAACAAAAATTATTTTATGGTTTCAACTTACTCTCCAGACAAGAAAAACTAGAACAATTAGCAGCACGATTCGGGCGTAAGGCAGGAATGCGTGAAGAATGGCTCAGTGAGAACCAGCGACTTGTGGCCCAGGACAATTTCGGCAACGACCTGGCTGCAGTGGAGGCTGCCACCAAGAAACACGAGGCTATTGAGACAGACATCAATGCCTACGAGGAGAGAGTTTCTGCTGTTGTGGCTGTAGCCAATGAGCTGGAACAGGAGAACTATCATGACATCGATCGCATCAATGCCAGGTTTTTGTTTTATCTTTTCTACTTCATTATAGGATCTAGCTTGAACTAGCTTAATACATTTAGTAGGTTTTGATTAATGCAATAAGATCTTTTTTAGTGAGAATGAAATTCTTGTTTTTGTTTTTTTCAATTGAATTTAATGCTTAAAATATTTAACTAATCATTAGGAAAGATAATGTCTTGCGCTTATGGAATTACCTGCTCGAGTTACTTCAAGCTAGACGTATGCGTCTTGAGCTCACCCTGAGCATGCACAAAGTCTTCAAGGAAATGCTGTACATTCTGGATTGGATGGAAGAGATCAAGGTATGAATATGAATGCAGTCACAGTAGTTTTGTTTATATTGTTTGCCAGAACTATGTTTGTAGATGCTGAAGGGTAAATTGTGGTGGCTGTTGGATCTTGTGCACAACACGTCAAACCAACAAAATTCATTAAACATAACAACTATAATGTAATTATTAGAACAACTGACACTGTGTCACAGTTCACAGATCTAAGTAATGTTTCCAATGGCAGTCGCCTTGCACAGCTCCCTGCGTACATAACACAAACACACACACTTGTATAATACCCCAACCATATCCCACAATTGCCCACAATTCAACATTTTCTTCATCCATACTTCTCACGACATCCACTCAATTAACATTTATCAGGCTTCTATCACACCAAAAAACAACCTCCACTGACATCTACCCCTAGACAACACACTGCTCCCCTAAACCTCTATCCTTCGTCATCACAGTAATGCAATGTCTATTCACAGGCACGCCTCATGTCTGAAGACTATGGCAAACATCTAATGGGTGTGGAAGACCTGCTACAGAAACACAGCCTTTTGGAAGCTGACATCAGTGTTGTTGGCGAACGTGTCACCACTGTCAATACTCAGGCACAGAAGTTTATTGATGATGACTTTTCAGAAATTGGAGGTATTTCAGTTTAAAAACCCAAATATAATGGTTATATAGCTAACATTAGCGGTATGCCAGTTTAAAAACACATATATAATGGTTATATAGCTAACATTAGAGGTATGTCAGTTTAAAAACACATATATAATGGTTATATAGCTAACATTAGAGGTATGTCAGTTTAAAAACACATATATAATGGTTATATAGCTAACATTAGAGGTATGTCAGTTTAAAAACACATATATAATGATTATATAGCTAACATTAGAGGTATGTCAGTTTAAAAACACATATATAATGATTATATAGCTAACATTAGAGGTATGTCAGTTTAAAAACACATATATAATGGTTATATAGCTAACATTAGAGGTATGTCAGTTTAAAAACACATATATAATGGTTATATAGCTAACATTAGAGGTATGTCAGTTTAAAAACACATATATAATGGTTATATAGCTAACATTAGAGGTATGTCAGTTTAAAAACACATATATAATGGTTATATAGCTAACATTAGAGGTATGTCAGTTTAAAAACACATATATAATGGTTATATAGCTAACATTAGAGGTATGTCAGTTTAAAAACATATATAATGGTTATATTGCTAACATTAGAGGTAAGTCAGTTTAAAATCCCACATATAATGGTCATATAACTTACTACTGAATATTGATTAATCAGTGTTGTTTATTATTCAATAGGTTACAGACCCTGTAACCCAGAAATGATCCAAGACAGAATGACCATGTTAGAACGAGCCTATGAAGAGCTTCGCCAGCTTGCTTCTGATCGCAGAAGACGCCTTGAGGAGTCCCGCAAACTGTGGCAGTTCTACTGGGATATGGCCGATGAAGAAGGCTGGATTAGAGAAAAGGAACAAATTATGTCTTCTCCTGACCTTGGCCATGATTTGACCAGTGTGAATCTCTTGTTGAACAAACACAAGGTGAGACTTGGTCCTTGTATATTTGGTCATTTATGTTTTAAAATAATATCTAGTTCTGTTCTAGTGAGTGTATAATAGGTCTTAAACTAACAAAATGTTTTGATTTACTAAAGTGATAAAAAAAGTTGTTTAACCCACGAACTGTGGTGTAGAAGTTTCTGTAGTGTGGGGGAATTTTTTTAGCATTTTGGGTGCGATCAGAAATAGCAATAAATGACAAGGAAATATTATTGCCAGACCCCAATAACTATATATTTTTGTAAAGTGGAATGGATGGGCAATCTAAAAAACTAATTTGATTAAAAAAATAAATTATTTGACCATGGCCTTGACCTTAGAGTGGTCAAGAATGAAAAAGGAAAAAAAATGATTCTATTCAAGTACATAAAACTTCATTTTTTTATCGGCACATTATTAAAATTTTTATTGAATATAATAGCTATTTTATTTATCTTTTCCAAAATGTACTATTTACATTGGTTTCTGTTATCAATAGCCTTTGAAAAAAATAATTTGTGCCGATATCTCTAATTATTTCAAATCAACAAAGTATGACGTCAGGGACATAACAAGGCAGAAATCAACACAAAAAATGACAAAAGCTTGTCTAAAACGATTTAATTTGATGAAAAATCGTATTAGAAGACTAAATAACATCCATTTTTAGTTTAATTCATTGCTACAATCGTCTACAATTAATAATAATAGGTACTATCGGGTATCGATTTTCGGGCGAAGCCTAAATTAGTTCTAGGCCTAGGCACGCTTAAGCCTAAAGCATCGGATTTCAGCTTTCCGACTCAATAGAAGAAAGACCTAAACTAATTTTAATATTATTTCCATATGTAGCCTAGTTAAAAATGATCTTCTGAATCAATTATATCATCACTTAAATATTCAAAATTGATTAATTATGTAAGCCATATGGTACGTCCATTTGACTAAAATGGCTAGCGCAAATTAGTTGGACAACCATCATCGTAAAAATAACTTCAAAGTTATAAAAATCGCGCAGAAGAGCGAAAAAATGGAAGTTTATTTATTAATAAAAGGAAGTACACATAAATACATTAAAAAGTTGGACTGGAAAGTGTTTTTCAACGCATTTTTTTGTCGGCGCCACACCACAGAACGTGCCGATCTGCCGATTACGTGGGCCGATCGGCCGACCACAGTTCGTGGGTTAATCAGTTTAAAAAATTGTTTTTATCATGAATATTTTAATTGTATTAATTAAAAAAAATAATTTTTTATACTGGGACTGTAAATGATATGTTTTTATTCCATGAATTGAATTCAGGCCATGGAAGATGAGATGACCCATCGCCACACTCACCTCCAAGAGGTTCAATCAGCCAGCAATGAACTTATTGAAGCTGGTAACTTTGGTGCTGACCAGATTGAACAGAGAAACAATGAGATTTCTTCACAGTGGGAGAGCTTGATTGACCTGGCCACATACCGCAAGAAGAGACTCAATGAGGCCGTAGATTTTTACCAAGTAAGATTTTCCAAAGTTACACTACAGGGAAATTCATTCACAATGTAATAAAATCTGAAATATATTTTGCTTTCAATTTTTTGTTTTTAGTTTTTCGCTGATGCTGATGATGTGGATACTTGGTTGATGGATACACTTCGTATTGTTTCAAGCGAAGATGTTGGCAAAGATGAAGCCAGTGTACAATCATTATTGAAGAAACACAAGGTGAGCCAGTTCTTTTGTAACCCATAAAGCTATTTTCTGTCACAAATGGGATTGTTTTTTGTTTTTTTTATTGAAAGTCTCAAGGACTAACTTTGAGTATGTATTTGTAGGAAGTTACAGAAGAACTCAAGAGCTATCAAAGTGTTATTGAAGGTCTTCATGAACAAGCTGCCAGTCTTGGAGAACAGGTAAACTATCATTGAAACTGTTTTTCCTATATTTGATCAAGTTTACTGATCCTTAGATGAACATACAAACAGTGAATGATTGGTGCTATTTGTATTTGGTTTTTAGGATCGTGAATCTGCAGACGTACAGGCTCGCCTGACCTCAATAGATAGACGCTACCAAGAGCTCCTTGAATTTTCCAAACTGCGCAAGCAGAGACTCATTGACGCACTTTCGCTTTACAAACTATTCAATGAGTCAGACGGAGTGGAGACTTGGATTGATGAAAAGGTGAGATTTTATAGTCAAGTATATATTCTTTGCGTTTTAGCAGCTTCTTATGAAACTTTTATGGGTCTAATGGAGCAAATACATGGATTGATGAACTAAATCAGTTAGAACTCACAACAGTCTAAGAATCAATGATTTTCTTATCCTCAGGAAAAATTCCTGACAACAATCATCGTAACTGATGATGTTGAGGAGCTGGCTATCATGAAACATCGTTTCGACAGTTTTGAACATGAGATGAACGCCACTGCATCCAAGGTGGCTGTCGTGAACCAGCTGGCTCGTCAACTTATGCAGGCTGAACATCCTAATGCTGAAGAGGTTGTGCAGCGCCAGAACCAGCTCAATGCAACGTAAGCCACAGTTTTCTGCCATTACTATTCACGTGTTATATCTCAATTGTTTGTATTTTAATCATCTTAAAAACTCTTCTCTTGTAGCTGGAACAACCTGCGTGAAATGGTTGATCAAAAGAGAGATGACATTAATGTTGCTCATGACTTCCAAAACTTCAACATTGAGTGTAATGAAACCATTGTAAGTAAACACTTTCACGTTGGCTTAGCCCAGTTAATGCTTGAATGGATTCATTCATTCAATCTCATTTTGTAAAACAAATGTGTTTACCATTCAATTTTAGGGCTGGATTCATGAAAAAGCCAAGCTTATTGAGTCAACAGATGAACTGGGCAATGATCTCAGTGGTGTCATGACTTTACAAAGAAGGCTTAGCACAATGGAGAGAGATCTTGCTGCTATTCAAGCTAAGGTAAACTTTCTCATCTCATCAGTAGCAGCCATAATTGGCGTTTAAAGAAACTTGGTTGTACTTTTTTCTTCCCACCTATGTATACTTGTATCACTGATTGTCAACTACAATAATAACACTTTGTTGGTTACAGTTGGAGTCCTTACAGAATGAGGCAGAAAAACTCGAGGAGCAGAAACCTGAAGAAGCCCAAGCTATCAGAGAAAAGATAGCAGAAATCAACAATGTTTGGACAGACCTCAAGGAAATGGTATTGAATTTATTTTACAAACTTACATCTGATTTCTTAATTTGTTTAAAATGTGTAATGGTCACCTTGTTATTTATTATTTTTTAATTTTATTTTAAAGCTCAAAGAACGTGATGAGAAACTCGGCGAGGCAGGAGAACTGCAAAGGTTCTTGGGAAGCCTTGACCACTTCCAGTCATGGCTGGCCAGAACTCAGACCACCGTGGCCTCTGAAGATATCCCCAACTCTTTAGCAGATGCTGAGAAACTTTTGAACCAGCACCAGCAGTTGAGAGATGAGATTGACACGTATGCACCAGAGTATGCCAAGATCAAGGAATTTGGTGACAAAGTAACAGAGGGTGAAGAAGATCCACAATACATGTTCCTTCGACAGGTATGTTCAAATAGTTCTACTTAAGGTTGGCTTTATGGCTTTAGTTATTAAGTACAACAAAAGTGTTTGTGTTGTACTTTTTGTGTGTGGAGAGCAAATACAAACTTTAATTTAAACATTTTATTTTCCTCAACAGAGGCTTCAAGCTCTGGACGATGGTTGGCATGAGCTTCTGCAGATGTGGGAAAACAGGCAGCATTTGTTGTCCCAATCTCTCAACTTACAGGTATCTTTAGATCTTCTTCTGGTTTGTCAGAAACTCTTGTTTAGTTGTCGTGTCACATCATATTGGCCTTCTTAGCGTTAATATTTTCTTTCATTTCCAACACAAGTGATTAAAATTTGTCTCTGTTTTAAACCACAGATGTTCTTGCGTGATGCCAAGCAAGGAGAAGTTTTACTCAACCAGCAGGATAACTTTTTATCCAAAGAGGATGTTCCTGTAAGTTTTTGTTTAATACTTTCTTTTAGTCTAGAGGTTTGCACTTTACACAAAAATATTTTTGTTAGGAAATAACCGTTTTAAAATTAGGCCTGTATTTGTTGTTGATAATTTCTAGGTTTTTATGTTATAATAGAGTTAACAAAATTTATTTGAAAAAATTATATTATTTCACCAATATTGAGTGAATGAGTTCTGATAGCTTTTAGTGCAAGAGTTATTTTAAGAAACCAAAGCACCTTTTTAAATATAAAATTGTTAGTAAAAAAAAGTTTGTTTGTGTAAATTAGTTAGTATTTGTTGAATGTAATGTGGTTGTAAAAGTTTGTTTGTATAAATTAGTTAGTATTTGTTGAATGTAATGTGGTTGTAAAAGTTTGGCTGGTCTGATTGTAGTTCTACGTCTTCAATAACACTTGCATCAGTATCCGAGATATTGTAGCTCACTCATTGGCATGATCTTTTGTCATGTTATTGTCATTCTGTGAAAGCATGGGACCCTCAGAACACGTTCAAGTAAGCTGCACTTGGGGCTGACACGCTCACAGTTACCTCTGCTTTATATACTAACAGGGAAATAAGGGGAGGCTTGACATATAGCTGTTTTGTTGTATTATTATTGATGTGTAATTGATATCGGTATAGGTTTATTAGTAGACTTTGGTAACACATAGGCATTTCAACATCTCGTATCTGAAACACACCAATTGTTTTGTTTAGAAAAGCACTGGTTTTTCTGTCATCTCTTAACAATTCACATTCCCCATATTTAAAGCCAGTCTAGTTCAGGGCTTTGTTATATGTTGTTAAAAGTTATGAAAAAAAAAACTATTTTGTCTTACAGGGAGTAAATCGCATGTTACTAGCACATTTGCAAGCTCTAAGTCCATTATCTGGTCCCCATAATGACAAATTGTGGACCAAAGTAAACATTTTTTTTAATGAACACTATATCCTATATCATTAGAATCATAAACACTAGTAGTAGCAAATTTTTGTATTGATTGCATTGTATCTTTGAATAAGTAGATTCTTGTATTTTTCTCTCAATGCACACTATCATATTAACATTTTGGTAACATACACAATACACACTCAGAATCTAGGATGAAAAAGCAACGAGTTGCTCTCTACTTTTAACTTAAATTCTTAAATGTTTACAGTCAATTCCCTAAAGATAATTAATTGCATTGTTACATTATTATTACAAGTATATTATTAAAAAAAGACAAATTTTTCCAGCGTTTCCCAAACATTTGTTTTACCAGGTTATTTGTATACTTCAACTTTGTGACCCATTAACATTTTAATTGCATATACTAGTCTAAATGAAACGTATAAAAGATATGTTTCCACAAAATTTATATTTTTTTGTGCAAACCCATAATCTTGTTTTTCGTATTGCGACTCAGGATTTGGGAAACGTTTGGCCTACACAGGTTTTTCTTTGTTCAATTAAATTTCTAAAAAAGTTACATCACTTACTCTATTGTATCTCTAAAAAGTAGGTGCTAAGAATAATTTTTTTACAATTCAGCTTTTTAAAGTACTGTACAGATATTTGAGAAAACTATATTGTAGCAAATTTAGAAACACATTGATAATAGGAAAGCTAGGTTTACATGAGCTAGTATCAGACCCCATTGACTGGTTGATTTATTTAGACCCCATTGACTGGTTGATTTATTTAGACCCCATTGACTGGTTGATTTATTTAGACCCCATTGACTGGTTGATTTATTTAGAAACTAGGCAAATAGTTTAAAGTTAAACAGAACAATACTTATAGTATGCTAGACTAAACTGTAACCCTATTGACTGGTTGATTTATTTAGAAACTAGGCAAATAGTTTAAAGTTGAACAGAACAATACTTATAGTATGCTAGACTAAACTGTAACCCTATTGACTGGTTGATTTATTTAGAAACTAGGCAAATAGTTTAAAGTTGAACAGAACAATACTTAGAGTATGCTAGACTAAACTGTAACCCTATTGACTGGGTTGACTTTTTTTAAAAACAAGGCATATAGTATAAAGTTGAACAGAACAATACTTATAGTATGCTAGACTAAACTGTAACCCTATTGACTGGGTTGACTTTTTTTTAAAACAAGGCATATAGTATAAAGTTGAACAGAACAATACTTATAGTATGTCAGACTAAACTGTAACGCCATGGACTGGTTGACTTATTTAGAAAAATAGTTTAAAGCTGAATGGTAAAATACTTATAAAGTATGCCAGACTAAACTGTAAGTTTCACTATGTCCTTCTTCTGGTCTACTTTGAACAGATTGCTCCACTAGATAAGCAGGTAATTGTCTGCTGGTGTTCAGTTAACTAGTAGCTGTTGCTTTATTTTGTCAGTATTATTTTGTTTCAACTAACTATGCTCACTACACACACATGAAAGTTGTTGTTTTATTTTAAATAATAAAACCTGACCTGTTGTTGCCACAAGTCTAATTTTAACTTTAACAGTCACTTATCTCCCTTTGTTCTAATTCATCAAGTTTGAGTGAACAAACAATACACAGAACCAGACAAGATTACTGAAACTATTTTTAATTTCTATGCCAGTGTCTTGTAGTTTGAAAAATTCCTAAAGCCATTTGGACTGGGGATGTTGTGTTTTTTTTTTTTTGCTGTGATCAGTTTTTGTTTTTTTAAATCTGCAGATATTTTCCACTGCAGCTGTATATTGTCTTCACACTTTCTTAAAAAAAAAAAAAAAGTACCCTTCGGACCAAACTGATCACTTTCTTACTAATTAATATTGCCAGCTTGTATCCAGTTATTAATGTAATGTTGCGCTGGCACAAGATTCTTACATCTGTCTATTTTAAAATGTAAACGTTATTACAAATGGAGCAAAGTTGCATATAGAATCTATATATATATACCATAAAAAAGATATTTATTATTTTTAACACATTCTTACAAACCAAGTTTAAACTTAAGGAATGGAAAGAGGAGGAATGGAAGGGCTGTATTTAACAAAAAATTGATAGAACGGAAGGGTTGTAGCTACCAACCTATCAAATTAAGGCTTTATTAAAACCAGAAATTTATGCTTTTGTTAAATAAAATGAGTATTTTTTAAAAAGTGTTTTGTTTATCATCCTTTTCTATAGTTTTTAACTTGGTTTGTAAACATAATATGTTTCCTGTCCTCATGCAGCTTCATTTGTTTATCATTTCAGCATATCATTGTTCTAGTTATCACCATTATTCTTTCTAGTATTTATTGACTTGTATGCATGTTGTAATCAAGCTGCACGTATTGACAGTACAACAAATAAAATGCTTAACCCATTGATTATAATAATAATAATGGTTGGTAATTTTTATAGCGCTATCCATGCTATATTTAGCATGCTCATTGCACACTCTGTGTGATTTGTATTATTTGTCTGTGGCATATGTATTTATATGTAAGGCACACAGCCACTAGCCAAAGAGAAAGGTCTTTTGTCTCAGATTCTCTGTTTCAAATTAGCCAATAGTCAGTTGAAAATGTCATCAGAAATGAGATTCAGGCTAAGGCATGAATATAGGCAGTCTATTTAGCCAATCAAGGCTATGTCAAGAATGTTATCTAAAACTAATGACTAATTTGATTAAAATTGTATTTATTTTTAATTTAACTTTATCACCTTGAAAAAATACGGCATGAAATTATGCATTTTATGTATTATTATTCAATATTTTTATTCCACATTCATAACTGCATATCATTGAATAACTAATCCAGCCATATTCTATTATCCACACTAAATCCATAATGACATAATATATGTATATTCTGTATATTCTGTGTTGATTATAAATTCTGAATTCATGTGAGAAACACAAACAGATACCAATAGGCTTGGTGCTCTATTTGGGATATAGATATAGAAGTTAGTTCATTGCTTAGCTGGTGTATTGCTAGTTTAAATCCTTTTTTGTTTATATATACATCTTCATTTTTTACATCAAGTCAAAATATTTGACAAGAAACATTTGCTTGTTGTTCAAACTTTTGACTCATCTTTTTCCACACAGAACAAAAGAATGTATTGTTATTTCATAACTACTAACAACTACTGTTCTATATTATGAATAACAAAACTTTAATGAATTCTTGGAAAAGTCCTAGAAATACATTTTGTTTTTATGTTAAAAAAAAATAATAAAAAATAGTGTTCCTATTTATAAAAATGTTTAGACTTAGGTTTTGAATGCAAATAAAAGTAAATCTGTAGCAAAGTATATGTAAGTCATCAATTGTCATTGTTTAATGAAGACATTCCTTATGATTGGATTAGTATTTGGACTGAACAATAATTCGTTTTGTTGTAGACATCGGTGCAAGCTGCTGAAAACCTGATCAAACGTCATGAGGCTTTCATCACAACCATGGACGCCAATGATGAAAAGATTAACGCGGTCCTACAGTTTGCCAACAGGCTGATTGATGAGAACCACTATGACCGGGAAAAGATTCACAAGAAGGCGGAGGCCATCAATGAAAGGTTTGTGTAGGGATGGGCTAGATAATGTTCTTAACTTGTCTTGCTTTAGAGAGCAATGGTTTTTGTTATTTAAGTTGTTTTCTGAGAGAATTAGGGCTAAAGTTAAAAAGTTATTTCCCTTTGATACAGGAGAGACCAGAATAGGCTACGAGCTGATGAACAATTAGAGAGACTGAGGGATCAACTCAACCTTCAGCAATTCTTGCAGGAATGTGATGAGGTAGGATGATATAAAAGCCATTTGAATCATTTTATTTATTTGCTTTATTATAAACATTTAAATGCTAGCTACGTTTTTGATGTAATGTAGCAATTAAATGTATTCCTGGCTATTCTTATAGTTACGAGACTGGCTTCAAGACAAGATGGCTGCGGCTCAAGATGAGACCTATAGAGATGCCAAAAACTTACACAGCAAATATGTTCGACATCAAGCTTTTGAGTCAGAGATAGCCGCCAACAAGGACAGGCTGAATAGAGTCATGGAGGTAAAGTCATCAGTTCAATATTTCATTGTTGACATTTAGCTCAATATTTCATTGTTGACATTTAGCTCAATATTTCATTGTTGACATTTAGCTCAATATTTCATTGTTGACATTTAGCTCAATATTTCATTGTTGACATTTAGCACAATATTTCATTGTTGACATTTAGCTCAATATTTCATAGTTGACATAGAGCTCAATATTTCATTGTTGACATTGAGCTCAATATTTCATTGTTGACATTTAGCTCAATATTTCATTGTTGACATTTAGCTCAATATTTCATTGTTGACATTTAGCTCAATATTTCATTGTTGACATTTAGCTCAATATTTTATAGTTGGCATTTAGCTCAATATTTCATTGTTAACATATTTCAAACGTTTTGGTATTGACAGGAAGGAGTAGCTATCATGCAGAACAAACCAGAGACGAGAGATCAGATTGAGGGCATGATTTCTGACCTGAACACCCAGTGGGAAGAGCTGGAGACCACCACCAAGGAGAAAGGCGAGCGCCTGTTTGATGCCAACCGCTCGACGTTGTACCAGCAGAGCTGTGATGATGTGGATGGATGGGTTACGACCCTTGAGTCCCAGATTGTCACCTCTGAAGACTTTGGCAAAGATCTCACCACAGTGAATCTCCATGTACAGAAACAATCGGTACATTTGTTTGTTCCATTACAAAATAGAGTGTGACTTTTAATGTCAATATTTTGAGAGTATTTTTGGTTGACTTTTTAATTTGTATTTTTTTGTTTCCTATTGTAGCAACTTGAACAACAGATGAGGATGAAGGAACAGCAAATTCAAGAACTGGAGTCACAGAGTGAGCATCTACGCAGACTGGAACCAGATAAAGAAGAAGAGATTGAAGCTAGAAGAGCTCTTGTTGCTGAGAGGTAAAGATGGATATCATTCACTCATATGATTAGTTTTCAATCTTCAAGTTGTTCTTTTTAGATGTAAAAGCTGACTTCTAGATAGACGTGTGTGTAGAGCTAGGATGGATTTGTCAGCTAAGTTATGGATATGTGATTACCTGTCGGCATTCTTTTAATTAAAAACTGATATTTTCACAAAAGGTTTGCCAAGATTCAAGGACCGCTCATGATGCGCCGTTCCAACTTGGAAAAGGTGAAGCGCATCCATCAGTTTATGAGGGATGTTGAAGATGAAAAATTGTGGATCGCTGAGATGATGCCCAGAGCCACCAACCAAGACTATGGAAACAGTCTACTCTCTGTACAACTGCTTATCAAGAAAAATCATGTAAATAGTGTCTTTATACTCAATAAAACAAATGAAGATTAATTTGAACAATAGTTGTGTAGTTTGGTGTGGTTTAACTATACTTTTTAAAAACCTTTTGTTGTAAATCAATATTTTCTAGTCACTGCAAGTAGAAATAGACAACCATGAGGCCCGCATCATTTCTGTGGTTGATGTCGGCAACGAGCTGATAGACTCTGGACACTCTCAGTCTGAGGAGTTCAGGGCCCTGATTGAAGACTTGCTGAAACATTGGCAGGAGCTGAAGGATGCTGTGGATGCTCGCAACCAGAGACTGAAACTCTCAGAGATTGCCCAACAGGTAATAGAGAAACATTCCATGCTAAGAGTCTTTTAAAGAAACATTCCATGCTATAAGTCTTTAAACATTGTATGCTATGTTTGCTCGACATTGTTATTAATTGTGTATATTGACAATGTGTATTTTGTATCTGCCCCCCACACAGTACTACTTTGATGCATCGGAAGCTGAAGCCTGGATGAGTGAGCAAGAACTGTACATGATGGGAGAGGAGAGAGCCAAGGATGAGATTGGAGCCCAGAACATGATGAAGAAACATCAGACCTTGGAGAACAATGTTGAGGACTACGCTGAAATTGTTCGACAGCTTGGAGAGAGAAGCCGCGAGCTGATGGAAGAAGAACATCCTGAAAGGTTAGTTAAATAAATATTAATAACTAGGATTCATTTGCCTTAATTTCTGAGGTCAATTTTTAAGTGAATATTTTTCTTCAACAAAAATAAAGGGAACAGATTAAACAATATAGAATTTTTTTTTGTGGGGAAATTTCATTTTATATTCATCCTTCACTCATGAATGGAATAATGACAAAGGTTAAACTACCACTGTTTTAAAAATATGCCTTCAGTGATAATAATATCATAAGTATTTTTTAAAGAAATGGTTTTAACTTGTAAGTCCCAAAATATTTGATTTCACAAGGGGCCATTATATTATTGATGTTTATAAAAAAATTTTTTTATTTATTTGAAAGCAATAATAAAAAAATTTTTTTTTTTTGTTTTGTTTTAAATATCACCAATGTTTATTTCCTTAGTGATCAGATAGCTGTACGACAGTCTCAGGTAGACAAACTGTATGCTGGCCTCAAGGACTTGGCTGGTGAAAGGAGAGGCAAGTTGGAAGAAGTCTTTAAGTTGTATACTCTACATAGAGAAATTGATGACCTGCTGGAGTGGATTGCAGACAAGTCTGTGGTGGCTGGCTCCAATGAACCAGGTCAAGATTATGAGCATGTTTCGGTGAGAAGTGTTTCTTTTCATTTTTAGACTATAATTATGTTTTTATACAGTGTATTCAATTGTCTTAATTTGTAGCTCCTATTCATAGCTGCTAAAAGAACTTTATTAATTATATCTTAATGTCTTGGTTGGTAACAGGGATCAAAGGATTTGGGAAAGTTTGAGAAAACATATTTTTTCAAGTTTGGGAAATCAGACTAGTTAGTTATTCAAATGTTAAAAAATTTGATAAAAATTATTTTTCCAAGGTTGGGAATATTGACCAAAGTTAAGTGAAATTTATAAATTTCACTAATTTACAAAGCAGTACGGAAAAATAGAAACAGTGTTACAGAAACACTGTTATATTGTAATATTTGAACTACTTATGTATACTGCCAGTTAACATTGTGACAATTTACAATAATTTACGTCACAGAAACTAGTGAACACTGCTTCACCAGCCCTATGATCAATTTGGTCCGAAACTTTACTACTACAGTTTTATTAAAGTTTGGGAGGTTTCAAAATTTTGAAATTATTTTATAGTAAGAACCCTGTGGTAAAATCTAGTTATAACTACTTAAAGAACTTTACAAATAATATCTTTATTGGTATATTCTATTTATAGCTACTTAAAGAACGTTTCAAGGAATTTGCCCGTGATACTGAAAGCATAGGCCAGGAGCGTGTGGCTTCAGCCAATGAAATCTGTGATGCCCTGATTGCGTCTGAACACTCTGATGCTGCCACCATTGCTGAATGGAAAGACAACGTGAATGATGCCTGGGCTGATCTGCTGGAGCTGATTGACACACGCACAGATCTGTTGCAGACTTCATGGGAACTCCACAAGTTCTTCTATGATTGTAGAGATACTTTAGAGAGAATAGTGGTAAGTTACAGTTTTATAGTTTTGTAAAAAATGTTCATGGGGTTATTATAGCCTGCATTTCATTTTTAAACTAGACTTTTATTATTTCTTTCTTCCATAATAAAAGACAAAATACATTTTATTTATACAAACATATTTATATATATATATATAATGATTTCTTTTTCATCGTAACAGGAAAAACAAAACTATATCCCTGAAGAACTTGGCAGAGATGCCCAGAGTGTTGCAGCCTTACAGAGAAAACATGCCAACTTTGAAAATGATTTGTCCACACTGGGTACACAGGTAAGATTTTTAATATTTAACATAGGATTATAGGATTAATGAATGCACTTATTTTTCTTTTCTAACTGTACAGTTTGTCTGAACATAATTGTTAACCCATTGAATAAGTGTTAACCCATTGAATTCTGCTTCTGTGTTATCAGGTTGAAGCTATTCAGACTGAATCAGTCAGACTACAAGCACTGTATGCAGGAGACAATGCCCAGACTATTATTGACAGAGAAAGGGAAGTGCTGGATGCTTGGAGAAACCTGCACTTGTTGGTAGAAAGAAGAAGGTTGACATTGGCAGATGCATCAGACTACTACAGATTCATGCTCATGGCCAAAGATTTGTTATTGTGGATTGATGACATTAGCAGACAGATGAACACACAGGAGAAACCTAGGTTAGCTACTTTTTTTAATATGCACATGTATATAGGATAAAAAATGACATTTTTTTTGTACACTAAAAAAGCTGTTTTTTTTAAAATCCTATTCTACATTTGTTTTTATTGTTATTGGGTTGTAATGGTTTTTGTCTGTCAACAATACAGGGATGTTTCTGGCGTGGAGCTATTGATGAACAACCACCAGAGTCTGAAAGCAGAGATTGATGCCAGAGAAGAAAACTTTGCCATCTGTATTAATTTGGGTAGAGATCTTTTGAATAGGCAACACTACAGACAAGAACAAGTAAGGTGTTTCTTCACATAGAGTAGAGTTGTCTTCCCAGTCTGACCAAATGTAGATCTTTATCACTTATTTCTTTGCTTTCTTTAGGTGCGTGAAAAGTTGATCCAACTCACACTCCAGAGGTTGGATATGACAGACTTATGGAAAGAACGATGGGAACATTTACAACTCAGTAAGTTGGAGTGCTTTTCTCAAATTTACAAAATATATTTTTTTAAATAGTCCCTTTTAATACAGAAGCACATGTCATCCACTCCTGGTAATTATATTATTACAAATGAATTGAGTACCAGGCATTATTTCCCATTAGGAAAATTTGACAATTACAGGTCTACTCAAAAGCTCAGTAATTTGTCAATTTAAAAAGCAATAAGAAATTCAATGTGTCTTCAATCAAATATTCTGCAAGATACTAAATTAAAAAAAACACGTTAAATTCTTATTGTTGTGTTTAAAATAGATACCATTGTAATCTTGTAAGAGAGAAATATTTTGTCCATCGCCTACGGAAGTAAAACTGGCTTGTGCAAGTCTAGGCACTTGGGACTGGAAGGGAAGATGTTTCCAGTTTTTCAAAGCAGTTGTTTTTGGTCAAGCCTGAAATAGGTTTTTAAAATTATTAACGGGATTGTGAAATTGATTTGTTTCAGTTTTGGAAGTGTATCAATTTGCCAGAGATGCAGCCGTGGCTGAGACTTGGCTCATTGCTCAGGAACCATACTTGTTTAACCAAGACTTGGGTGTAAGTAACTCCTGTCCAGTGTCAGGGCATTAAAGATTTTATCTTCATACTGTTATACACAACTATTTCAGACCTTTTTTTCTATCTTTATCTTTTTATAAGATATTTTATTTTTAAAGCAAGAGAGGTGAGATTTAGGATGTATGTATGGTTGATCCACTGGATAAAGACGTGTGTTGTTGTTGTTTTTATTTTAGGATACTCTTGATGCAGTGGAAAACTTATTGAAGAAACATGAAGCATTTGAAAAATCAGCAGCTACACAAGAAGAGAGATTTGCTGCTTTAGAGAAACCAACCACAGTATGTAAATTTGTTGCATTCATTTGTGGCTATGGCCTTACTAATTTTCTTGTTAAAACAATTTATCATAAGTTGACAACATTTGCTTTATTCTAAACATTACCTCTAAAGTACTTTATTCTAAACATTACATCAAAAGTACTTTATTCTAAGTCCTTCATTACCTCAATATGTACCTAATTATAAAAATTATGTATAATATGTAGGTGAATGTTTAATATTTATACTATACATTGACTTATTTTAAACATGGCATTAACAGTCACTTAATTCTAAACACAATAGTAAAAATGACTACAATGGTAAACAAAATTCATGATCTATTCATCAGTTTGAAATAAAAGATAGGGAGAAGAAAGAGGCAGAGGAGTACGGTAGAAGTCATCCAGATGAAATAGCCAGGAGGAAGGAAGATAGGAGAAGGCACTACATTCAAGAATTTTTACCTCCCCCTCCACCACCAAAGTAAGTCTAGGGATTATATTCACATCACAAAATACACTATACATTGTTATTCACTTGTTAACATTAGAGATCATTGTTATGAAACTCTTCCATCATGTAGCAGATTTAAATGAGTTTTTTTTTCTTGTGTGGCAAGCCAAGACTGCACATTTGTAGAACTATTCTATCTATGTTCAATTAATCTGGTGAATCTGTTTCCTCCGTTGGACATAGGGTCTATATTATGTTTATCCACCTGTTATAAGCTTTTAGATTGCTATGTTAGGGAGTTAACATTAGCTGTTCTTGTGTTAAACATTTTCTAAAAGTTGTAGAATATTTGCTGTTCAGCACAGTATTTTAACTTGTGTTTTTCTCTTTGTGAATGTTTTAGACCAGAGCCGGTGATAGAGCCTGAAATTCCAGTTCAGACAGTAGCAGCTAGTCATGCAGCTCCAGACATCTCCGACGAGGCGGCAGCCGAAGCAGCCGATGAAAGAGCTGAAGCTGAACAAGGTAAATATAAACCACACCCTGCCCTCTCTATCTCTCTACACGCATGGTTGGTTCTTTGTTTGTTGTGTTTAGTTGTAGAATGTTGAGTTCTGTTTGTTATCACTTGAACAATACCTTCATTTATTTCATTTCATAACCTAGTTGTATTCTGCATGTGCAGATGTTTCTGTTTGTAGCATTATCCTCAAATTTCTCACTCAATTGATTGTAGCTTTTTCTTTGATATTAGCCAGAACTTGTTCAAAAATTTTGTTGCTGTATAAATATTGACTAGTCAATAGCTAGGCACAAATATTTGAACAGCCAATACAGTAATCTCTTGCTATATCATGAATTACTTTTTTCTGCTTTAGGGCATTGCAGACTTTTTTTTGTTAATGTATATAGCTAAAATGTTCTTTAAAATAATCCTTTTCTTGAGTAAAAAAATTGAAAACAATGTAAACAAAATCTACAAAAATAATATTAATAAAATATTGAATGAATATTACATTAAGAATGTTGGCTATGAGAAGACAAAGATTAATTTAAGAACATAGGAAGTGCTTATAAAGCCTGCAAATATGTTTGGAATAAATAGAAGGTTGCTACTTCTTGAATTTTCACCCATCGGTGGTTGTACTAGAGCGTACCGAATAAAAAAGGGATTTCTGTACTTAGTTTTGTGTAAATATCAAAGACTAAGCTATGACTGTTCCATTTATTGTGCATGCACAGTTTTATGTTCTGATTAACTCCATGTTTCATTCATTCTTTGCTCGACCGCTAAGTTTATTATTTAGATTTTTCGTTTCTCACTGGGCCTGTCTTTTGCTCTTTAGTCTGTTAGGTCATCATTTACATGGCATGCTTTTGTTGTTGTTAAGTAACTTTGTGCATGCTTCAGGGAGTAGGTCTGGCCCTGCTAATGATGCCGAGGCTAGCGGTGATACTGCACACCGACGCTCGCATGCTCGGCTGGAGGCAGAGTCTCCCAGGGAAACGGAGCAGAGGCCGCATAAGGAAAGCAAGAAGGCATCAAGAGGAAGTAGGTTTCAGTGAAAACATTAAAGTTTATTGAGAAACTTGATAAATGTTATGTTTAATCCACACGTCATTTAAGTTTATTGAGAAACTTGATAAATGTTATGTTTAATCCACAAGTCATTTAAGTTTATTGAGAAGCTAGATAAATGTTATGTTTAATCCACAAGTCATTTAAGTTTATTGAGAAGCTAGATAAATGTTATGTTTAATCCACAAGTTATTTAAGTTTATTGAGAAGTTATTGAAATAATTGATAAAATGTTATCTTTGATCTAGAAGCCATTATTTTAAGTTTTAAATTACGACTTTAATGAAGCCCTGAAAGAATTTCAATGTACAATTATATTACTTGATCGTGTGATAAATGAACGAATGATTGTTGCCTTTGCTTAGAAATTAGTCTCCCTCATTTAGTGTATCATTTTTTAACTTTACCAATATTTACAATGTATCATTTCAATTAATTTCAACTTTACCAATATTTATAATATATAATTATTTTTTTAAAAAGACCTCACTTTCAACTTTACCAATATTTATAATATAAAATTATTTTTTTTAAAAGACCTCACTTTCAACTTTACCAATATTTATAATATAAAATTTTTTTTTTTAAAACACCTCACTTTCAACTTTACCAAATATTAAATATATAATTTTTTTTTTAAAAGACCTCACTTTCAACTTTACCAATATTAAATATATAAATTTTTTTAAAAGAACTCACTTTCAACTTTACCAATATTAAATATATAATTTTTTTTTTAAAAGACCTCACTTTCAACTTTACCAATATTTATAATATATAATTTTTTTTTTAAAAGACCTCACTTTCAACTTTACCAATATTAAATATATAAATTTTTTTTAAAAGACTTCACTTTCAACTTTACCAATATTAAATATATAAATTTTTTTAAAAGACCTCACTTTCAACTTTACCAGTATTAAATATATAATTTTCTTTTAAAAGACCTCACTTTCAACTTTACCAATATTAAATATATAAATTTTTTTTTAAAAGACCTCACTTTCAACTTTACCAATATTAAATATATAATTTATTTTTTAAAAGACCTCACTTTCAACTTTACCAATATTAAATATATAAATTTTTTTTTAAAAGACCTCACTTTCAACTTTACCAATATTAAATATATAATTTATTTTTTAAAAGACCTCACTTTCAACTTTACCAATATTAAATATATAAATTTTTTTTTAAAAGACCTCACTTTCAACTTTACCAATATTAAATATATAAATTTTTTTTAAAAAAACCTCACTTTCAACTTTACCAATATTAAATATATAATTTTCAACTTTACCAATATTAAATATATAATTTTTTTTTAAAAGACCTCACTTTCAACTTTACTAGTATTACAGTCTAAAATTAAAAGCAGCAACTCATTTTCAACTTTACCAATATTTACAATATAACTTTGTTCAAAAATCTTCTGTTTATCAAATGTCGTTTCAGTTTTCTCCCACTTTGTTTATATATAAATATGTTTATAATATTTGTGTGCACAATATGAAAGAACTGCACTGCATTTAGTTTAGCAATTTTTTTTCTCTTCCTTTAGTTGTTAACCTTTTTTTTCTTCACTTTTTCACTATTTTAACAATTGATAAACATAAAAATTAACAATTTGAAGTAGTACTTCTCAAATGTAGACAACAATTAACATTTTTTACACACCACATTTTTTGTTATAGAATTTGTACACATTTTCTAAGTGGCAAACTTTGACCTTTTTTGAAGCATAAAATGCTTGTGTAAACATTCTATAATTTAGATTTAATTTAAGTTAAGCTTTTACTATTTTGTGCTTTTACTATTTTGTTTGCTTTACTTACTGTTTGCTTCTGTTATGTCTTTTCAAAGCCATTTTTTATTTGTCTCCGCATGAATGTAAGCAACAATAATAACAAAGTCCATTGAACATTATATTGTCAGCTCAATTTAGAAACTGCCAAATAACAAATTAATGATCATGGCTTTGTTTTTCAATATAAAAAACCTTGCTTTGTTCTGTGTTATGTAAACATTTACTGCACTGCATGTGGTAGACTTGTGCTTTGTATAGTTTTAACACACCATTTAGTGCTGAATTGGTCACCTAGCACACAGGCATTTACTTCCTTCATAACAGCTTCTTGTATTCTTAACATTGGTGGATGAACATGGATGGATGGGTCTGGCATAAATTTGATACTAAAACTATTCACCGCACTTGATTTTGATTAGGCAGCAAGAAAGAGAAGGGAAGCCTAAGCCCTGAGATTATTGAAGGGGAAGGAAAGAAGCCGCATCGCTCCCGATCCCCTTTCGGAAAACTGTTTCGTAGAGAGGATAAAGGCAGCAAAGCTAGCAGTCCTCCGCAGAGCCCCGAGGAAGAGTTTCCCAGCCGAGGAAGTGGCAGAAGCTCTCGAGAAGCTGAGTTACCTAGTCCAGTAGCCCGATCCAGGACGCTTGGTTGGTCTTGTAAACCTCTATATAACCATGATTGTGCTACTTGTTTGTTAAGTTTGTAAAGTTGATGTTGGTGATAACATTGCATGCTATAGTACTGTAATGATATGCTGGTACCTTCACTCAGTTTAACATCTTGTCTTGCACACTTATTTACTCCTGTCAAAGAAGCTATATATAGTTTGTATGTTCAACTTTAAGTCAATCTTTCTCTTTGTTATTTTCTTCATAGCAAAAAAATAATACATGATGTAATTGTTATATTACATATATAGCTTGGTTAATTACATGAAGTGGTTCTCAGTAATTACATGAAGGGGTTCTCAGTTCATTGAAAGCAGCAGAACTCCTAGTATCAGGTTTTAATAACTTTTAAACTGTCTTTTCTTAGAAGCTGCGGCTCCATCTGAAGAGGTTCACGAGGAAGGCCATTTGACTAGGAAGCATGAGCTAGATACAGGAGAGAAGAAAGCTAGCAACAGGTTGGTAGAGAATTCTCATTGTTTTCACTCCACTGGTTATGTAGCGCCAGGGTTCATAGGGGTTAGGTAAGTTTAAGGGAAATGATCATGGTGTGGGAAAGTTTATGAATTTTGCTACCAAAAAAAATTGATTATTTAGTTAATTTAAAGAATCCTTATGTTCCATCATGTTTAAAAAAAAATATTTTTCTATGGGCACTTAAAAACATCTGCAATTTATACTTCTTATATACACTACCAGAAATTAAGATGTTACATGCCTGTATAAATTAGTTTGTGAATTTTGAAACCCTACTCAAGACCTTTCAGTAATCTTTTACCTTTTACTAATCTCAAATACTAATTGAAAAAATATGTAAAAAATGGCCAATAAATCAACTTGTCAGAGATTTGAAAAAAAAAAAAAAGCTGATTAGAGCTGCATCTGGTAGAATTATTCAGAACTTAAGTGGGGGGGGGGGGGTAGATTTTTTGCTGCATATTAAAAACTTTAAATCTTACATTTGGAAAACTCTAAAATTAAAATTACATTTAATGGTCTCCAAATTATATATAGATTTAGTTAAAAATGAAAAATCGAATTTTTTTCCAATCCCTATTTTTGTACACCATAAATTTAAATTTACAATACATACATAGCTGACAATGAGTGTAGTATCTATAGTCATTAGAGAGTTTGAGCTGACATGATTATAGGAATCCTACTCTTTATTTCATATTCAAATTGGGTTGAAATATCCAATTTTTATTTTACCCATGCCATAATTTCAGATCCTGGGACAAATTGTTTATAGTTCTTCATGGCAGATCTTTGTCTTGCTACAAGGATCAGAAACATGCCAAGACAGTAAGTAAAGATGTTCCATAATTTCATGATGACTTCAGATACTCTAGGCTCAGGGATTGGCAACCTACGGAACACATGCCAGACATGGCACGCAGAACGATTTTTAATGGCACGCGAAGGACCACCAAAAAGGCTTTTCAATTCTATTCTACAAATAATAGTGTGCTAGAGCCGGATGACTTTAAATCTTTTGGCACGCTGAATAAATTATAGATCCTACTTTGGCAAACTATTATGAAAAGGTTGCTGACCCCTGCTCTAGGTATCAAATTGTGTCATTTCAAGCAGGAAATATATATTATATTATATATGCATAGTTATACCTAAATTGCTGTTGCTGAATTTAATTTTTTTAAATATATTTTTCAAGCTTAATTGAAAGGCAAAATGATTCTTAGGAACTGAGAAATCAGATTTATGACTCTATGTCAGTTTAAATAAAAAGTTCTTAAAGTTCGAATATCAAAAATAATATTGGTTATGGTCAAGTTATTTTGTGAAAGTTATTTTTATTATTTAATTAAGACGTTACTTTAAATTAATAGAGAATATAACTGTATGGTATTTTTCATCTCATCTTGTTTATTTTTTACCCAACATTTCAACTTATTTCTCTGTCCATTTTCAGGATCCCAATAACAGAGTTCATCATGAGCCAGCTTTGGATCTGACTGGAGCTATCTGTCAGGTGGCTTCAGATTATGTCAAACGACCACATGTACTCAGACTGAAACTGGCTGATGGAGGAGAATATCTCTTCCAAGCTAAAGATGAGGTCAGTAGTACTTCATAGTATTTCATGGTGGCCGATTGGTAGGGCGTACGGAAGGTCCTGGGTTCAAATCCTGGTGAAGGCTAGGATTTGTTTCCATGTGTGGAGGGTGTCCTTGAGTCTACCCTGATCTGATGGGTCTTTATAGTTGGGGTAAAGTAAATACGGCTGGGCATTGTGCTGGTATGCAGGGGCCACAGAAACTGGGAAAGGCTGCTTCACCGGCCCTATGGATCAAATTGGTCCGACGGGATACTTAAAAAATATTTTACATTTCAATATCATCATCAATCCCTTAATTGTTGTGGAGAAGGAATGGACACCTCAGCAGTCAACTTTCTCCACTTTTGCCATCTTGAGCGGCTGTCAATAGTTCAGTCAACTGCAGCCCCGTCCAACCTTTTATATTCAATATATTGACTTTTAATTGAAGTAAAAGTTGAATATATAACCATGTATAACATTACTGGACATTGTTTATTGACAATGATAGTATATTCCTAAAACATGGTATTGTAGTTTTTTTCTCCTTTCCAGTCTGAAAGAGAATTGTGGATTAACAGATTGAGTGCAGCCAGTGGCAGAGATGCCGGTGCTATAAGCTTGCCAACAAGGTCACAGACATTACCAGCCACCCGCTCGGAGAAGGAAGAACCCAAAAAGCGTGGCTTCTTTACACTCAAGAAAAAGTAGACTGAAACATTTCAACTGTAGGATAATATTTTAAAAACAAAAGACAATAAGTAAAACTGATAAATAGATGTAGTTTGGGAATGACAGTTTTTTTTTTCTCAAATGCTTTCTTTAAAATTGTGTAACTCTTTTTCAATGAGTCGAAACCAAGATGTAATTAATATGAATCATCAAGAATGAGCTGCTGTGAAAGGGAGATAATGCTTGTGCTAGGTGTTGGCAAAATCTCATTTACCTTCTCATAGGTTGTTGTTGTTTTGTTTCTTTGGCTACCGCTTGTTCTGTTTGAATGAATTGCTGTACAAACTTCTATTAGTAGGTGTGTGTGTGTGCCTGGTCTCCTCACAATTACATTGCAATTAGGAAATATTTCTTATTACATCTTTTACATCTTGGTTGATCATTTGCAGACAGAGTAAACAATAAAAAAAGGCACTCAATGGTGTTATTGTGTCCAATGGATGAAGGAGATATTGTCATAAAATAACAGTTTGTTTCAATTGAAGTCTAACCATTGGTTTCTACAACTCTACTGTATGTTCACTCATAAATGGGAAGTTTTCATTGAAGTCTATGAAGTTGGTCTTTTGCACAATGGTTAAGACTTATTGTAGATCCTGGATGTGTATGTTGAGGATATATTTGAACCATTTGTTAGATGACTAGGCTGTGTTTTCAACCATTTCCATGAGAACGTGGGTTGTTTTTTTTTAGCTGATGATGTTCTTGCCTGCATTAACTACATGTGCTTCAATCCTTTGTCTACTCGCTGTATGTGTGTGTGTGTAAGTGAGTTTTTGGTTATACGGCTTCACTGTGTCCTGATAGGATCAAGGATGCGAACATTCCCCATCAAAGCTAAACATCAAACCAGTTTGACCATCGGGAGCAGTGTTCTCTCTCGCGCCCCCCCCCCCCCCCCACTAGCAATAAGCTAGGCATAAAGAGAAAATGTCTCTATGCTGACTACAAGTTTAGAAAGCCCGTTGTGATGTGAACTGAGGACCAATTCTTTTAATGGCGTCAGCTGGATGAAATTGTCCATCACTTAGCCCTCAAGGTATGTCTGCTACTAGTGGTAGAGCTCTATGCAAGACCTGTATCCAGACATTTGTAAATGACCATCTTAGACAACAACATGTCATCCTTGCACTGCTCATCTACTCTTGAAGAACTCTGGAGCTCGTGGAATAACTTTGTGTCTGACATTTTGTTTCCTATGTGTATCGGTTGTTTGAACTGGTGTGTGTTTTTAAATAACTAAATTATTGAACTATGTTGTTTGAACTTGAATGTGTTCCTCTAAAGAAAATGATGAAAACTTCAAGTCTCTGGCTGGACTTGTCCTTAAAACTGTTGTCATTTGTACAAGACAGCATTGGGAAGAGCCAATATGATGAACTGTTTCTGTGTAATCTTCTGTGTTTCTGTATCTGTAGTTATTGATGTTCCATGTTCCATACTGTATGACTTTGGCATCCATTTAGTTAGTGTTTATTTTTTTAATCAATCAATACTTCAGGCTTGGTTTGGTTCTAGCCAGCTGAGTCTTTATTATTATAATTTCATTTTTTATTGCTTGTTGATATTTCAGTGAATAGTGCACTATATATTGTACATTATTTAATATACATTTATAAAGACAAATTTTTATCACTTTTATCCATAGTGTCAACTTTTAATGTCTAGGTCAAATACACTGTGTAAGATACATATATTCTTTTTTTCTCTAAGCTCTTCTCTTAATATGGACAGTAGTAAAAAAAAATGTATTGGTAAGGATTCCCGGTTCACCTTTCAGTGGGCACCAGGAAAAAAGTTTGCAACTAAAGGATTGTATTGATGTATTTTTTTTTATGGCTAAACAGATATCTTTGTAAATAACTTTTCTTTTAATTTAGCTTTCATGTATGTATGTCAGTGGCTTTTTGAAACCATAACAATATTTGGAACCATCCTTCCCCTTCCCCCTCAACAAACAATCATTTCACCTTCAATGTTTTTAATTAGTTTTTACTTTTTTTTTTCTTTGATACAAATATATTTTTTTTGCAAGCCTTTTGTGTCCATGTCGATTAGTTCCAAGTGATCCAATGATTTGTTTTTTTTTTGGTTATAATTACAATGTATGATTTCTTAAAAGACAGCCCCAGATGGAAAGCCCCAGATGGAAAGAGCTGTACATGGGCTGAGCTAGGTTTTGCTTTATACCATCTAAAAGAAACTGTCTGCATCTACAGCAGTTATATAGAAAATATTGAAGATGAGAAATGTGTAGATTTTATTCTTTTCTTTTGTTGTTGCATTATGTTGTCTCTTATTCAAAGGGAGGTAATTGTAGCCAAAAGGAAATTCCACAGGGTGCTCTTTTCTTCTTTTATTTTTTGACATTTGTAGGTTTGATTTTTTTTTTTCTCTATTGGTCATTTTGAAAATCTTTAATAATCCAGATTTTGTCTTGGTTAGCTTCAGCTCTGTGTATTTAATCACGTGGTACCTAGTGTTGTCTTCAACAGTACAAAAAAAAAATAACTGGAAAGAGAATTTTAAAAAACAAACATTGAATTTTCCACTCAAGATAGTTTTCCAATTGTATGATGGTTAGTGATATATAGAGTTTCTGCTATCTGGCCCTAGTACACAATGAATTCTTCCCCCCCCCCCAGCAGTGTATTTCTCTTGGGCGCACACAGGTTTTGTATTTGCTTCAATAAAATAAATAAACTGAACTTCCTTGTGTGGCTTTCATTTATAATAAATTAATATTAAAGACGTGTTTGTTTGTGTGTAATTAGTTATTCCCTTAACACCCTCCTCTTGGAGCAGGTTTAATACAGTGGTTCCCACAACTTGAGGCACTGTTAACGTATGAACACAGTGCAGCCATTTAAGATAAGTGTAGGTCTCGATATCAGCTTTTGACCCCGGTGACCTCGCCGAGCGGAAACAGGTTGGTTAAAAATACCTCTCATTTAACACACCGTGAACACAGTCGAATCAGTTTGCTCCCATTACACATAAGATATACAATCAGCACGTTTTTTGTATCGAGAGCGTTTTACTGCGGACATAAAATCTCATAAGGTTTACTACCAGTTTTTCAGTTTTCACTTTCAAAATGGATAATTGCAATGAACTTTTGATTGCTGCTGTGGAAAAAAGAACTGCTCTTTATGATAAGACAGAAGACAATTATCCCAACAGAGCATTTATTAACAAACAATGGATTGAAATTGGACAAGAATTAGGAATTGACGGTGAGTTTATTTTATTTTCATCTCTCTCTCTCTTTCTCTCTCTTTCTCTCACTCCCCCTCTCTCTCAGTCTCTCTCTTTCTCTCTTCTATCACTTTCTCTCAATGAATGTTTAAATTATTTTAATACTAGCATTGTTATTTACAAAGTATTGGATTGCCAAGGGACAGCCCCTTCTGTCATAAAGTGCCACATTTTGTTGATCTTTGCCTTTGATTTTGAATATTTTGGTAAGTCAATCGTCTCGGAAGGAAATGTTCATTAGGTACAGGTGCTTCGGGGATATCTACAATGAGTCTGTGCGGTTCGTTTACAAGAACAAAATTGTGGAGGACCGTGATGGCTTTTACAATATTTGTTGCAGCTATTGGTTGTTCATCGATTTGGCGAAAAAGTATCCTCCACATCTGTGCCAATCTTCCAAACGAACACTCAACGCTGTTTCTCGCACGAGACAGTCTGTAGTTAAAGATTTTTTTTTCAGCTGCAAGCTGACGGTGCGGAAAGGGTTTCATTATGTTTTCCCTAAGAGGAAACGCTTCGTCTGCAACAAACATGTAAGGGAGCTCAATATCGGTGCCTGGTATGTAGCCTCGTTGGGGGATTGATAACTTGTTAGATATGAGCTTTTTGCCTAGAGATGAACGACTGAATACTCCGCCATCGCTGTTACCACCACATGAACCTACATCTACAACAACAAACTTCCCATCAGCATCTGTAACTGCAAGGAGGATAATTGAGAAAAAATGTTTATAGTTGAAATATTTCGAACCCGACTTGTTTGGTTTTTTAATTCGAATATGCTTTCCGTCCATTGCGCCCAAACACAAAGGGAACTGAAATCTTGTAAAAAAATCTAATGCAATTTTCAGCCAATGTTCTTCGTCGGGTTTCGGCATTACTTGTGGTTGCAGAATTTTCCAAATGGCCGCGCATGTTTCTGCTGTAATACTTCTTACTTTTGAGACGCCAGCACGAAAATGAAAGGATTGAGATTGATGGGTATCTTCTGATGCCAGGTATCTGAAAATCAGAAAACGGGGGAGGGGGTTAATCACCAAATAATCAAATAAATAACGATTTCATAGTAATACGATATACTGTATTATAATAATTTATTTTTGTTACAGGTAATGCTGCAAGAAAAAAATGGACAACTCTTAGGGATTACTTCTACAAGACAAACAAACAACTAAAAACAATAAAGTCAGGAGCTGCTGTATATACGCGAAGAAAATGGTATCTGTATGATGCAATGAAGTTTTTGCTGCCTCACATTACAGACAGAAAAACGACTTCTAATCTCTCCGATGTCTCTGATAGTGAAGGTGATGACTGCTCACAAATGTCCGAAACTATCTTCCAATCTTTGCAGTGTTTACCTTCTGGTTCTCAAAGTTTAATTGAGCCCAGTCAAACTACGGAGAGAAATACAACACCGACTTCACATCCCACACCCTCTCCAAGTGCTAGTGAAGTTCATCATAGCCGGGCTGCAAGTCCAGCCACAAACTTGATTGCCAGGCCAACCACCAATAGAAGGCGGGTCCCATACCCCCACCAACGAGGACAGAATGCTTCAATGGATGGTAAAATTCTTGATGCAATATTGTCCATGAACAAACCACACGTTGGGGAGAAGGATGACTGCGACCATTTCCTTCAGAGTCTCTCACCTCAGTTGAGGTCGCTTAATCCATTGGCAAGATACAAATGTCAAGCTGAAATTCAAATGCTAATATTGCGTCATTTGGAACAGAGTCAAACTTCAACCGCTTCCTTTTCACATGCAGGGGGACAACATCAACAGCCTTTGCACCAACACTACAAATACACACAACGCTGCATACGATCAATACCAGACATACAGTCCTTGATTTGATCTTGTTGGGTTTACTACTTTTTTCAAGCATTATGAAATAAATTCATTTTGGATTTGAATGTTTTGTTGTTGTAAAAATCAGTTAAGACAGCTGGTTATCAACTTTAGATTCGAACATTATTTTTTTAAATTCCATTTTCAACAGACGCAATTATATTGAAGAAAATAAATAAATATTACAGTACTAAGCTATGATTCTAGTTTAATATTACATAATGTTATCTAGTAATTTGTATTATTGTTTATGTCGAATAAAGTTCAAAGTTACATTGGTTAATAAAAAGCAAATTTAATCAATTTACTTACCGTAACGTGATGACAAGGCGCTCTATAGCTGGTAGTGGCTTGCGAAAATTTGTGGTTCGTTTCTCAATGTGGGGTCCTATAATTTCTAGAAGGGTTTTAAAAGTGTCTGGTCTCATTCGGATGTATGCCAGACACTTTTCATCATCACTTAGAACTTGTTGCATAAGGTGATGATACTCGCCAAATGTTTCCCTCTGTTGAAAGATGGGGTGAACCCAATAACGCCTTTTACGTCTTCTTTTCAGCCACAAAAGCAAAACAAGCTGCAATCTCTCCATTGTTTTCGTAAATACTGACAAAACTATGCGGTTTGTTGTCAAATGTAGACGATATCGAGACGTAAACGAAATGGTTGTAAAATGTGTTACATTCAGTTAGCTTAAGTCTCGTTTACCTCTGGATATGACTATCGAAATGTTTACGAGCTGAACTATGATCCCACTGTGTGGGTACGTTTACCATTGTAAATTGTAGGTACTAATGGAACTGCTTAAAGGATGAGCAAACCATTGGAAACGAAGACTGAATTCGCGGATGGTTCGGCTTATGAAATTGGGAGTGGGGGCGCAAATTCTAAATAGAGAAGTATAAGTATAAGCCTGCTGCTGTTTTGTGGATTTATTATTTGAATAATATGTAGGCTATAGAATGATAAGAATGCCAATCCGTGAGCACTTTGTCTCGCCTCTCCTTCCCCCTTATTTTACCTTGACTGGCTTGTCAAGTTTGTTTTTAGTTAAAGTTACACTTTCCATCAGTAATTTGCCCGCGGATGGGAGCAGAATGGATCATAAATCCAGTGTTAGCACTGAATGGGGCTGATTTGACAGTCATTTAGCAAGGTGATTGTTGGAACTAGCTGCTTATAATATGAGGTTTTAGATGGTTTTCAATATCGCGACATCACTTAAAGCATTTTTGGACACATCTCAGGACAGAATCTGCCGAATTTGTCATCTGTGACACTGTATTTTCAATCATAAGCATTAATTACTAAGACGAAGTACAGAAATACAGTACATGTATGAAAAACAGTAAATGTTCGTAATAAATAACAGTAAATGTTCGTATGAAAAACAGTAAAGGTTCTGTTTAGCGTGTAGCAGTGTCTACACTCGAGACCCGGAATAAAAAGCTAATGTTAGCTATTTATGGTCAACTTCACGCTCAGAAGAAGAGACTGAAACTCATCATCGTAGATTGTGCATAGACTATAATATAAGGTTACATTTACATGGACCGCTTGCTTTAGTATTTCTGCTATATGATGACTCGAAACACTGATTTTCGGAATTTCCGATTCGTTGTTTCCTTTGCACTTCCGTTTTTTTTTTAATCGCTTCGATTTTCTCAATGAAAAATTAAAATCGAAAGTTGTATAAAGCGGAAACATTTAAGAAACAACGAGGAGCGTAGAAGTAATTTAAGACAGCCTTATTGGTTGCGCACGGATAAAAAAAAAGTTGATATAAGCTCTAAAAAAAGAGCAAGCGGTCCATCTTATTATAGTCTATGGTTTGTGAGTCGAACAGATATACTCGACGTCTCGGCAAGACCAACTTTTTTTTTTTTAAACTCGGCTTTAATGTACAAAAATGAAAAATACATATTTTATTTAAAAATAAAATCCACCTTAAATGTTAAAAAAAAAAGATACACACACAAAAAAAAACCAAGTCCAATGTATTAAAAACTCAGCTCAGTTCCCAGTAAGAAGAAATAAGGAAACATAAAATCATAGACTATAATATACATGGACCGCTTGCTTTAGTTTTTTATGCTATTATCTTTATCTTCTGTTTTTTGCAATTCCCGATTCTAAATGAAGTAATTGTAATACAAGTTCCGTTTTATTAAATCGCATTTTTTTCGACTTTAAATGAATACTTGTAGGCCTATTAATATAATTAATCCTATTATCATTGACTATAATAAGATGGACCGCTTGCTCTATTTTTAGAGCTTATGTTCTTTTTCCGTGTGCACACAACACTGATCTATAAATGTTTCCGCTCTGTACCACTTTCGATTTTAATTTTTCATTGAGAAAACCAAAGCGATTCAATAAAACGGAAGTGCAAAGTATATTACGAATCGGGATATCAGTGTTTCGAGTCATCATATAGCAGAAATACTAAAGCAAGCGGTCCATGTATATTATAGTCTATGATAAAATTAATGCCTTTCTTTCTCATTTTCATTTATTCTGAAAATAAAAAATGTTTCGAAGAAATTCCCACGAAAAATTTCTTGGCTCTAAATTTTTAATTTCATAATTCTTGTGTAACTCTCTCACCATCCCTATCCCCCTCTCTCCCTTATCACCCGTATCTGTCTCTCTCTCTCTCTCTCCATCTCGTCTCTTTTATTTTCAAACTTGTATTGAATTAAAATTGTTGTTTTCATTAGCTTTGTATAGATTATTCTTATGTTGGTTTATAGATAAATAATAATGATGACATTTGTATAGCGCTGCCAACAAACATACTGTAAGCTCAGAGCGCATTTATATACATTTGACATTTTGATATAAAATGATTTAATTTAATGGTTCGCCAATTTATGTTTGTCAAGATAAAAAACAACTCTGGGTCACAAAACTAAGGGAGAGTACAAATAAAAATTGAAGCTAGAGGGAACTAATCCAGTCATATTTGTTTTTTAAAAATCTCAATATTAGCAAAACATAACAACTTGGATTGTGCGAATAATAAGTTTGATTTTGTAATGAAAATATGTAAGTTATTCCCACAACCCTCGTTTTGTTTCTCTTTAGCGAGAGTTTGTGCCTTTCCTACCCCAACATCGACAACAGAGCAAGCTAAAGGAATTATATCAATAGTCATAATTTTAATTATTATAATCATTATTGTTGTATTAGTTGGGTAGGCCTAAAAATGCAATCACGTGAAAAATGTTTTAAAACAAAAACAAATAGCTTTAATTAGCACTCCAGGATTCTTTTCCAGACTTTGAGGATATGCCACTGATGCCTTATTATGCCTTATTCAAATTTCATATCAATCCCTTTTCGCGAAACGTGATATTACAACGAGGCATGCGAATTGTGTTGGCCACCCATTGTTGAATGCCGCATCAAGTACTGGTGAACTATGGGCGCTGTATTGATAGGATAATCTACTTAAAGATTGTGGACACGTGACCTCACGGTTTTCCCACCACGACCAGCGGTAAAGAACCAATCGTGAAGCAGAAGAAATGGTCTGGCACGAATAGCCAGTATTAAGACTGGTCAATGCTTGTAGGAGTATTTGAACTGGGTGGGACTAATGTCGTTTGCAACAATATTAATATAAGTATAATAATATAAGTTTAGGGACAATTTAAGTCAGGGGTCGGCAAACTACGACATGTGTGCCAAACTTGGCACGCAGAGCAGTTTTCAATGGCACGCGGAAGAACCCTGAAAAGGCACCTCTAGAAGAAATTATATGCTAGAGCAGGATGACTTTTAGACTGTTGGCACGCTGAATGAATTAGGAATCCTGTTTTGGCACACGAGTGTTAAAAGGTTGCCGACCCCTGCCCTAGGCGAAAACAAATTCTGCGCCCTCATTAAAGTGTTTTCGGCGGGAAGAAACTGAGTAGGCCTAGTGTTATACTTTCCTATTTACTAAGACAACTTAAATAAAATACCCTTCGCCTTTCACTACCTAGATCAGGGGTGTGCAACAGGCGGCCCGCGGGCCACAATCCGGCCCACCAGACCAGTTGGTTTGGCCCCAGCTAATAGTGTTTTTTTTTTAAATAGCCCAATGCATTTAACTAAAGTTATCATGAGATTACATTTTCCTATGGTAATTGGCCCTCTTTGTCTTTCCAAAGTTCCAATGTGGCCCAACATTAGTAAATGTTGCACACCCCTGACCTAGATCTAGTAATACGTCTGCCTATGCTAGTACTAAACTTTAATTTAGTTTATATTTTTAAATCACGAAATAAAAATAAAAAAATTCTCCATTTTGCGCCACCCCCCTCCAATTTTGCGACCTAGGCTGCTGCCTAGGTTGCCTAAATTAAATTAAATTAAATTGGTTACTTGTATAGCGCTTCTATCCATGCTATTTTAGCATGCTCAGTGCGCTCTGTAAACACAATGCTGCCTGCTGGCGCAAATATGTTTACAGGCCCAAAACTCCTGCAGGGCGACAAGGATCCGCCGGTGGCCGGGCTAGAACCCGCGACGTGTCAGTTGATTTTTGGTTGACAGTCCGGTGAACTAACCGCTGGACCATGCCTATATGCATAAGTCAGCACCACAGAATAGGTATATACCTATTCTGTGGTCAGCACTGTCTGCTGATGATTGGGGCAGACTTGTTGCGCAAAATTAACTTTGATTAAGTACTAAAAAACTTTGCCAGATCTAAATCTCGAAAAAAAGAACTTTAAAATGTAAATGTGTGCTTTCTCTGACTATGTCATCTATTTAAAAAGGTTACAGTATTTTTGTGTATTATTATCACAAAATTAATAACCTATTAATTTTAATACAGAAATACCATATTGTAGGTTTTATATGAGTGATAGTAGTACAAACATGTGTTAACAACTGTTTTTCTCTGTTAGTTTTTTGCATAATATTGAACATACCAGCGGCCAGTGGAGGATCGGGGGCCCGGGGAAGAAAGGGGCACCCATGTGGGTTTGTGCCTTGGGCACAAAAATGGCTTAATCCGGCCCTGGGCAAACCCCATACAAACAACTAACAGTTGCAGTAATCCAACCTTGACTGGATCAGAGATACTGCTTCGGCATTGGCTGTTCTTCTATTAAGTAGAGGTCGCAGCTGACCCAGCTGTCAATATTCTTCACCTCGCCATTAGCGCGATCAGGGAAGAAATCCCAGTGGACTCCGAATAATACTTCAATGTGTTGTCAAACGGCGGAATGATTACTCTTCGCGCTTTACTGATGTAGCCTAGGCTACTGTCTCATTCGCAATAGTTCATTTTCCTCTCGACTTAATTCCTCATAAGGACGCCCCACCTGATCGAGATGGTATCGTAGGCTTTATTAGAGATTTTCTTATCCCAGTTCACTTCTTGCAATAGCTATAATCACATTGACATGGACTGCTTCCGACGGTGGGAGAGATGACAATGTCTTATTGGACAGCTACCGCCCGCCTCAATCTGGGCAGCCCCCGGTCAATAAGGTGCTATCCCGTCACAGTTTGCCTGCCTTACTGGGTGCGTAGGGCTTAGGGCACGCACATGCCCGACAAGTGGATTGCAACTCATGGACCAAGCAATCAAATAAAAACAAAAAGGAAAACCCCAATCCTTAAACTGGGGAGCTGGAATGTAAGGACACTGACTCCCGGGCTTTCAGACAACCATTGACTTCTGCGACCAACTACCATGTGTCCAATTTCGATTTTTTCAATTGAATGCTGATTTAACCAGCTATCAGTACAATTTAACTACAATGGTTGCCAATAATAATCTATTTGTAAGTAAATTCACCAAGAAAAGTATTGTAAAAAAATATTAACTATGAATTCAATAGACTTTTTTTTTCATAATGGAAAAATATTATATTATTGGAAAATTAAACAGTCAATTCTACAGTTAATACATTATCATCTTTCTTAATTATAAAAAATATCTCTGGCGAGCCAACTTTTTGCACAAGATTCTTGTTAACTTGCACACATTTATAAAACTGTTTAGCATACATGTAAGATTTTTCAAGTTTTATTTTGTAAGAATGATGCCCTGAGTTAACCGAGAGTCTGTTTCTTTCCTTTGTCCATTGAGCGTTTATCAATGAGAACACTCTTTTCACATTACCGTTGAGTCCAGGGCACAGAAAAAAGTTCAAAATTTCTTTTGTAACTCTGAAAAGCAACTTGAATTTGGGAAACTTTATTAAAAAAACTCCACTGCAATTATTAACCTAACAAAGAATTAGATCTGGGGTCGGCAACCTTTTGCTAACAATGTGCCAAATTAGGATTTCTATATCAATCTGCATGCCAACAGCTTAAAAGTCAACCTATTCTATAATACTTTAAAAAAAAATAATTTATAGGACAATTAAATTAACTCCGTATAAAGACCAAGGCCAACAAAATGACCGTGTTTGTGATTATCACTACAGCTTCGCCAGAGCCCTAGCTATGACACCTTCAGGAGCCGACTGAAGACTCACCTATTTCGTCAGCAGAATTAGCGTATTACTACATATTTCGTTGTCTGTCTGTATTCTGTAACTGTCGTCTGCGCATTGAACTATCACCAACGGGATATGCGCTATATAAGCACCGTTATTATTATTAGGCCTATCATCCTTTTTATTTGCATTTATATCAATTACAATCTTTTATTAGACTACATAACTTAGACAATTATGGTAATTATTGTCTAAAGCATAGGTTCTCAACCTTTTTCGGCTCACCGCCCCCTTTTACATTTTTTTTCCGCTCACCGCCCCCCCCCCCCCCCTAAAACTTAATTTTAGCGGAAACATTTGTTAATTAAAGGGAGAAAATTAACCCGTTTCATTTGAGGTAATATTTCAATTTTTTTTTCTTTTATAAAAAACTGAATGGCTTGCATTCATAACTTTGAAATGATATGATAGAACTGTAAAAAAATTATTTGAAAATTTTATAAATATTGTATGACTAAAGAATTTATATGAATATTTTGAAGCATTACAATAACTACCCAGTTTGTATGATTACTACGTATCTATACCGCACGGCTATTGTGGTTACCGCTTTACGAAAAAATTAAACGCATTAAAGGACATCTCGGTAATACAATAACAGATCAAAAGAGTAATATTAGCAGATGTTAAGGTGACAGTCCGGTGAATCAACCTTTAGACGAGACGGCCGCATACCATATTTGCCAAATACTAACCCCTACTTCATCGAAAAGTCATTGCGATTCTTATTTGTTCAATAATATGTATGCCTACTGTTGAGGGATATCAGATATTTAGTAGCACTTGCGTTTACATCATATTTCATCCAAAAACTAATCGATTCAAATAGCTGAGGTGTTGAAATTATAGCAGGTACGTTTGTACCGCCCATTTGCCCTTCATCGCCCCCCAATCGCCCCCGGGAATGTTATCGCCCCCCTAAAGCTTCTCATCGCCCCCGTTGAGAACCTATGGTCTAAACTAAAGTCTTAACATTATTTTGGTACCGTACTCAAGATGAAGATCTAACACTTAACTAAATTATATTGTAATCTCAGTTTACTGAGATGTCATTTAATGTGTTTTGGTTTATAATTTGAATCCTGATAACTAACGATAAGTGGAATAGATACGTTGTAATCAGACAAACAGGGTAGTTAATGTAATGTTTGAGAATATACATAAAAATTCTTTAGTCATACATTTTTTATACAATTTTTAAATACTTTTTAAAGTTTGTTCATTTTAAAGTTATAACTTGCAAGACGTTAATTCTTTAAAAAAAGAAAAAAACAACGGAAACATACTAAAATTATTACCGCAAATAAAATATTTTTAATTAACTCCCTCTAATTAAAAAAATCGTTTCCACATTTGATTCAGTAGCGATGCCAAACAAGCAGGCCCTACGAGAGGGGGGTACAGCCGGTACGCCGTACCGGGGCCCATGAGAGTTTAGGGGGGCCCATGAAGCCCATGAATATTGAAAATTAAAATTAAATTGGCAAATACGCAATTATTTTTTAATTGTTGCTCATAAGCTAACTTGAGATGCCGACAAAACCTCATACAATCTCACGTGGCGCTGGGTGCCCTTAATTTTGATATTCTTTGTATCTGTACTTGAACATGTTGTTAAATATGCAATGATGCCTTTATAGTTGTAATAGAGGGCCTAATTATTTTCAATAGCATTTAATTTTGGGATCTATTTTTTTTTCTCCAGAGACACATACAAATACGGTCGTTAGAGCCTTACAGGCTTACAGTTCTCCCTGTTAGCTTAGTAGCCTAGGCCTAAATACTCTATATCGTTGCATACAAGTACTGCAGTCAAAGCTAGTTAGTCGATCCTTTTACACTTTAATTAATGATGTCCTGTGCGGTAGCCAAGAGGGGAGGTTGAAGGTATCATAATTTTAGACATGTAAATACACATTATTCAGTTGCATCCTCAAGAGGTTGAAAATTCTGTCAAAGCTTCATGGCATTTCTAGCACCATATGGTCAGATTGAATTGAAAGTGTACAACCTTTTGTAGCTCATCTACCAGGGGTTGTGTTGGCTTTGGAAGACCTGTTAAAGCTGAATCTTACTCCGAAAACCAGAAACGAAATCCATGAAATGTATATGTTTTGTCGGTTCTTTCACTTGCATCATAATGTCAGTCGTGTGGCATAACATATTAGTCCCTATTGACTTCTGAAACAAAGTCATTCAAGCTTGTGATGCGACTATAGATATGGAAGTTGCAAACATAGAAAGCTTATAATATGCACAACTAGAGGCTTTGCAAAACATTTGGAAAGGTAGAAGTACAATTGTTTAGGAACAGTAATACAACTGCCAGAAAAAAGAACAAAATTTCATGATGAGGATACACCTGATGAAAATGTGAATGAAATAAATGAAACAGAAGGATGCCCTATGGAAGCCCACTTTCGAAAACACATATTATTTTATGTTGTATTGGATAGTGTTATTGGAGAGCTTACAGTTTACAGTTCGGTTCAATTCAGTCAAAGATATTTCTGACACGTTCAGCTTTCTTTGGAACTACCAAAAGATGTCAGAAAAAGACTTGAAGTATAAAGCTGCTAAGTTAGTAGAAAAGTATTATAATGACATAAGTTGTGAAGACTTACTTAGGGAAATAATTCACCTAACAATGGTTCACTATGTAAATTTTGGTAAAAAAAAACAGTTGGGTGCATTGGAACTGTTAAATGCTTTGGCAAAGTCCAAATTAGAAAATATTTTTCCTAGCTATCGTTCACTGCGGTTCCCACTAAGGATCATTATCGTGGTGGCTCGCCCGTATACCTGCACTGTCACCCGGTAGCACAAGTTCTATACTATATGTGATGATGATGATTGTACATCGCTTGTGAAGAGGACCATCCTTTGTCAGTGTCATAGTTGCTTATGGGTACGAAGATGGCTGGTGAGGCCTATTCTTGCCCGAAAAAAGTTTGCCGCAGTGGGGGCATGGATGCAAAGCCTACTGGCCGGCAGTAGAGGGGCTGGCTTTTCTGGACTTTCTTAGTTGATGTTTTGCATATACGACCATTCGCCTTTTTTCCTCATGAGCACCAGCCACAGTAGCATCATCAGAGATGAGCTTCAGTAAACTTCAGCTCATCAAAAATTATCTTAAGTCCACCATGAGTCAGGATCGCCTGAATAAGTTGGCTAGTCTCAATATTGAGTCTGGCATTGCAAGATAAATAAAATTTGACACTGTAATTCGAATTTTTGCCAAGAAAAAGGCCCGCAATTAAAGGCATCCCTGTTTTAATAAAACTAGTCTTTTTCTTTTCTGTTTTTTTTAACATTCATGTACGCCTATTGATGTAAGCTTATTTTTTGTTTACTATTTCTTTTCACGAAACAGTAAGCATTCAAAAGATGAATGATTTGTGTATATTTGTATTTGTAAATAATTAATGATTCGACAGACATGCATAAAATGTGATTAAAATTTATATTTATGAACTTTTTTGTTATAGTAGGCCTACCGTATTGAAAAGTTTTGAAGTTGTTAATCGTTTATGCTTTCTATAAATACAATTTAAAACGCATTGAACTTGACGTCTTTTGAATTGACTTTCACATTTAAATTAATCCATATTAAAACGAATTATAAATAAATAAATAATAACGGTGCTTATATAGCGCATATCCCGTTGGTGACAGTTCTATGCGCAGACGACAGTTACAGAATACAGACAGACAACGAAATATATAGTAATACGCTAATTCTGCTGACGAAATAGGTGAGTCTTCAGCCGGCTCCTGAAGGTGTCATAGCTAGGGCTCTGGCGAAGCTGTAGTGGGAGGTGATTCCAAGCGGACGGTCCTGCGTAGGAAAATGAACGTTCGCCAGCGGACACTAGCCTCACACGAGGGATCCGCAGAGTAAGCGCGTCAGATGCCGAACGAAGTGGGCGGGACTGGGTGTAGAGCTCCATACAAGAGCGAAGATAATCCGGGGCGCAGTTATTCAGGCACCTATAACAGAGGGAAGCCAGCTTATATGAGATCCGGTTGTTGATGGGTAGCCAGTGCAGAGATCGGAGCAGAGGATTGATATCATTTGACTTCTTCTTCTTGAGAACTAGTCGGGCTGCGCAGTTCTGGATACGTTGGAGTCCTTGAAGGGAGGAGGCCGGGAGACCAGCCAAAAGCGAATTACAATAGTCCAAGCGGGAAAATAGGAGAGAGATGATGAGCTTAACACAAGCTTCCTTGGTGAGATAACGACGGATGGCGGCAATACGACGCAGATGGAAGAAGCAGATTTTGGTGAGGAAGGAGATGTGGGTTTGCATGGACAGCGTGGAGTCCAGATAGACGCCAAGGCTTTTGATAGTCGGGGAGAAAGGCACAGTTGCATCAGCCAGCTGAAGATCGGACGCAGTGAGGGACACGACCCTCTGTCTCGTACCGACGATAAGAGCTTCAGTCTTCTCACTGTTAAGCTGCAACTTGTTTTCCGTCATCCAGCTCTGGATGTCCAGGAAACAGATGGAGATGGAAGCAAGGAGCCTGTCGAAGTCCTCAGGCTCTGCACTGTTATACAGCTGGGTGTCATCGGCGAAAGAATGATATTTGAAAATTTAATTGTCCAACTTAAAAACCTTCGATACTTCTCTAGTTCTTTTCAACCAAATTACCTATTAATCATCAGTGAGAGTCATTTTTCCCATTTTACATCTTTGTAATATTTGCAAGATAAATTCTGATTAATACTTAAGCGGAGGAACAATAAGGTAGGCTATACAACAAGTTAAACTAAGGACTGTAATATGTACTTGATTAATGTATTTTTGTAATAGACCTGTAAGGCTGTGATTGAAATGATTACTCTCTAATGGTAAATGGTAACATTTATGACAGTTTCACAAAATGATCCTCAGACAAATAAATCATGTAGATAAGAGTAGTGTTAGAAAAAAAATTGTGTTGGTAGACGGGGGGGGGGGAAGGGGGGGAAGGGGGCCCAGAAAAGATTTCGTACCGGCATCTTTTTTTTCTCTCGAGGGCCCTGCAAACAAGTTATGTTTTGTAATATAAAAAATATTACTGACTTATTTTTATTTCTTTATAAGTGTAGGTTTTACCAAAAGCTGAAAGTAGAAGAGCGAATCCCTATCAGTTGAGAATAGCAGATGACTTTCCTAAGCTAAGAAGCTCCCTTTCAGATTTATGTCCGCAAATGGGCACATTTAGATGCCCATTTTTGAAAGTCTTGCCTTTGGTTAGAAAACTCCGCTTTGAATACTTCAGAAATATCGGCTTCAACAGTCAGTTTTTCTCATTCAGAACTTGAAACTGTTGTTGTTTGTTTTTTTCATCAATAAAAAAATTCTTGCACGTCTCTCGCGTGCCATTGAAAATCGCTATTTCCTGCCAGGTTTGGCACGAGTGCCTTAGGTTGCCAACCCCTACATTAGATAACACAATCTAATTCATTACATTTCCTGCTAAAAACTCCAGTGTTATGCTTTACTAGACCCAGCCTTTATTGACAGTAAATAAGAACATAAAAAGTGCACTAAGAATTTTAAAAACTTTTGGCGTACAAAAGCCGGACATTTTAAGGGTTTTTAGCTTTGCCTGCCGGACTGAGGACACAGGGCTAAAAAGGAGGACATGTCCTCCTTTTGCCGGACGTCTGGCAACCCTATGACTTCATTAGACTCACATTGTAGCTATCTGTCTCGGAGATCTTTTTTTTTATTCAGCTTCGGCCTATATATTTTTTAAGGGGTAGGCCTACTTGGCTGAGCGGCTACCAAGATTAGGCCTAGGCCTATAGGCTATAGGCCTTTTAGGCCAATATGGTGCTGCTGCTGTTGAAAGTCTTTTAAAAAACCCGCTAAATAAATATCAGAAATAAGCTTAATTACGTTAGGCTATAACACATGCATAGCCTAGGTCTATCGTCATTGAGTTATTCAAAACCGCTAGCTCAGTGTAAAAAAAAAACGACCATCCATGCAATACCATTTCATGATTTATTATTCCATTATCTGGCACTGCTCTAGCGGATAGCCTACATTAGGGTCATTAGGGCCTATGATCTCTATATATTTATGCCAATCAATAAGTTAATGAATTAAATATGTTTCTTAGCAATTAATAGCTTACGTCATAGCATTATAACATCATACATTTTTACGACAATAATAATATTAATAAAATGATACTTCAATGTAGGCCTACCAGTTTTTGGGTTTATTTTATGTATGCTTCTGCATTTTTACACCGATTTTTTAAAAGATTTACCGTATTTACTAGCAAAAATCGACCAACATTCTTGGCTTTCTTATCGCAAAATTAAAATCCAAATTGATAAAATTTGATCTTCCTTTTAATTTACAAAATCCCCTATTTACGTAGTGAGAAAATATCAATTTATAAAAACTCATACATTGAACATTAAAATAAATCAGCTTCAATGTTAAGTTAACTGAAATTATATTAACGTGTGATTTCGAATTGAAAAAAAAAAAGCAGCCATGTTTAGTACGGAAATATATTTTGGTAATATATTACAATTCCACTCATTTTTAGAATTTCACTATATTTTAGATATGTAAATCTATTTTTCAGTACTACATATGTACATTGTTTCTTTAAATGGTACAAAGTGTAGTTAGTGCCATCTGAAAATGAATATTTTCGCTAAAATTCAGAAAATACTTGGTTTACTACGAGTGACCAAATGTGACACAAAATGCTTAAGATCGTTCAATTTAAAATATTCATTATAAAGCTTTTAAAATACCAAACTCTCTTCATATACGTAATTTATATGCTACATAAATCCTAAATATAAGCAAATATTTGCCAAATATATATTTATTTACTGAATATTACAGATACAATTTTTTGTAGTAATTATGTATCTGATTTGCAAAAATAGTTCGAGTGAAAAGCGGGTATGAAGATTTTAAACCCTATTGATATTTTAAAAACAATATATGTAAGTTTACGGTGAAGCAAAAAATGATTTATATACGTATAATTACATAATGTGTTAGATATTGTTGCAAATAAAAGTTTTCAATGCTTACGTAGTCTTTTTTTGCTCTTAAAATGTGTTTATTTTCTATTGCGCATGAAACGGTGTGACATTGTGTTTTGGTGTTAATGCCGCTGGGGGGACATTAGGTAGGGTTTTCTCTGTTAACAAATAAAAATAAGCGAAGGAAATTGCAGATTTGGTGAAGAAAAAAGTGTTATAGCTTTCCGTTTCAAAATGTCTGATAAAAATGGAGATAATTTTCGGAATGGCCGTCGTTCCAGAGACGTTAGTTCTCAATCGGATGACAGTAGTGACGATTCCGATCAGGGTGAGCATGAAACGGCTTTTACAGTATTAAAAAAAAATTAAAAGAAGAAAAAAGCATAATTGTTAATTGATTATCGATAGAATGAATTCGATAACTTAATTCCTTCTCGTCTTTTATATTTTATAAAGTGTTTATTTTTGTAATAGTTATTATTTTCAATTTATGCATTAGACTACTCCTTAATTACCTAAGCTTTGTTTTATTTTATTAAGATAACGGAATGCGCATTGGAGAAGAGTATCAAGCAGTTATCCCCGAATACACACCAGGTAGAGTTATCTCCCCTGTTTCCTTTTGCAATATAATTTTTATAGTAATTGCATTGGCCTACATTATTTAAAATTTGCTTTTGTAAAATAATATTAAAATTTAAACAATTACACAAATCAACATCTTAAAATATTTTAATGTGGAATTCAAGAAATGTTTCTGAAAATTATTTAAAAAGAAATAGTTCAATAATTATATTACCCTGGCCTAGAATAGGCCACTAAGAATTTAAGGTCTAGGCTTAGTTTTATTATTTAAAAAAAAAAGTAAAGTATCCCGTCGGACCAAATTGATCCATAGGGCCGGTGAAGCAGCGTTCACCAGTTTCCGTGGCCATGGCATACTAGATGATTGTGTGGCCGGCACTATGCACAGCCGCCTTTACTTTACCCCAACTAAGGTCAGGTACCCATCAGAGCTGGGTAGACTCAGGGAAACCCTCCAGACCCGGGAAAAAATCCTAGCCTGCACCAGGATTTGAACCCGGGACCTTCGGAACGCCAGTCGAGCGTGCACCGCTTGGCTACCCTGCCTTAGTTTTATTATTATTTAGTCTAAAAGTTTGGACAGCGTCTTAGACTTTTAGTCATAGTTAGGCTTAAGCCTATATAATATATAAGGTGTAAAGCCAGAACAGGCATAATATAACGTATGAATTTAATTTGCCTTGCCTTTCCAAAATGCTGTGCTTATTTTAGCTTAAATTTTTGTATTTTGGAAATCTAGCCTGTGCTTTGAAACTGCAAGGCAAAAAATTTTTTAAATAATAACATGAAACATTTTAAACATTGAAAAAAAACCCAGTGATTTTGTAAATTTTTTATGCTTTATAATTAGGCAAAACTGTAATAGACATAAGACATATGATATAACATAGGCTAATTTATTTGATTAAACAAAGAAATTTCTTCTTCAAAGATGCAAAATACGATGGTAAACCAGAAGCAATGTTAGTGTGGGCACCTTCACCAAACTTGTCAGACGCAAAAGGTAGGCCTACATTTTTTTTTCTCTGAACAAATTTTGTACTAATATTTTAATTTTTAATGCTTTTAATAATGATTTTAATGTTAACATTTTAAAAATATATAATAGGCCTATATACTTTGTTGATGTTCTAAATTTACAGATAAGAAGAAAGGAAAACATTTCATATATAAGTATGAAATATTATTAGTATGAGATTTTTATCTATTCAATCTATTTTTTTTTAAATAGTTGATGAATATATTCGAATAGCCAAAGACCTGCATGATTATAACATGGAGCAAGTGAGTAAACAATATGCTTAAAAATCCATTCTACGTCACAGTTATTATATTATCTATTATAATAACAGTATTCACAGTGACATAGCTATGATAAACATGATAAACCATTTATATTGTTCTTTGAAGGCTTTAGGTATGCTCTTTTGGCATAAGCACAATATAGATAGAGCATTATCCGATCTTCCTAACTTCACACCTTTTCCTGATGAATGGTCGGTGGAAGACAAAGTGTTGTTTGAGCAAGCCTTTGGATTTCATGGTAAAAGTTTTCACAGAATTAAACAGATGGTAAGTGCTTTGATGCCCATTTACAATTAAAGTTTTTAAAAGCCTCTTATATTATTGTTTTTTATTTACTCAGATTTGGAAAAATGAGCTTTAACCAATTTATATTGAATAAGACAACTGACAATATTTAATGTTCCTATACTAAATCTAACAATTTTGAAATATTTGTATTTATGTTCGAAAAGTAAAAAGTTGTGTGAAATTTGGTTCAATTAGCTTAAATAGCTATTGGCAGATTTGTTACACATTTTCTTTTTCCATTGTGTATTGAAACTTGTCAAAATTATGACTAAAATACAAAACATCCTGCTATCTGAATTGAATGATCTACAAATATTTGCACTTAATCAGACAGTTATATAGTTAACTAGAAAATATCTAAGATATAGGTAGTTATTTTCTTAACACATGGACATTCAAATTAGACAAAAATTGTCAGTTGCCAAACTAGTTCAATCGTTTCTAATTAAATAGAAACTCAATAATGACACTTGTTAGTGACAAAGCCGCTCATTTTTCCAATATGAAAATTCAATTCAAGAAATATTAAGTCTGCTTATAATATATATATGTCAATGTAATTGTTAATACTTGTTACTGTGTTCAATGAGTGTAAATAAAGTACAATATAGCATAGTTTTAGTTGTATCCCTTGTGTGTGTGTTTTTAGAGATTTTGTTGAAGTTTGGCATAGACCCAAAACTAGACATGTTAATTAGTCTATTGTTACCTGCACTTGATGAAAATGTTTTCATTTATTGTCTCAGTTGCCAGATAAACCAATTTCAGCCCTGGTGAAATATTTTTACTCGTGGAAGCGCACACGTTCAAGGTCCAGTGTAATGGATCGACAAGCAAAGAAACTTGGCAATGGTGGTGAAAGGTTTGCCATGATATTTTTATGAATTAAGTTCTGATTTTTTAATTTATTGCAGTGCATCCTAGTCAACGTAGTGGTAGATGGTTGTTGAAAGTTAAAATTTTAATTCAGTATTCCAATTAGAATACGTTTATTTTAATCATTTTGTAATCAAATGAATATTTCAGTGAGGATGGTTCGGGAAATACTTCAGACGAAGAGGAAAAAAGTAAAGAAAATGTAAGTTTTTGTTCTTTAACGATGCTTAAAATATATTTAGCTTTTAATTTTTGCTGTTCTTTTGTTTTTTCACTTAGAAAAATATTCCTTTTTTGTTTCTAGAAAGATAAAAACCGCTGTGTAAATTGTGGAGTTATCACATCTCAGTTACATGTAACACCCAAAGGATCACTGTGTCATAGCTGTTATCAATATTGGAGGTGAGCAGATTGAGAAACTCTGAAATTTGTTAGGTAGTTTTAAGGAATAGAAGTCAGTGAATGTCCAAAAGTATAATTCAATTTTTATTTATTTAGGCTTTGTCTATTAAAAGAAAAGGAATTAGTTTCAGGGATTTGCATAGAAAACTATTAAGAGTTAAGTTGGCAGCTTACAAAGAATGTTTCTCAGGATAGGAAGGCTTAAACAATGCCCGATATCTTAATGTTGTTTTCATAACAATTAATATATTTTTATCTATAGGAGAACAGGTGTAATGCGTTCAGCCGGGCCGAAACGACATGATTCTCAAACAACAGGGAGACACAACGCCATTAAACACAAGCGTAAACCACCCAAGGGCATGTATCTGGATCAGAATGACTTACTGGCCATGGTATCAGGTCCTCCCAACCAACCCGAAGCTATACTTAAATCTCTGGACTCTGAGCTAATCTCTTTGAAAAGGATGGTCCAAAATAACAAACAGATGTTGAGTCAACAGAAGCACAAGTTGGGGACAGGAGTAGACGATTTCAAACCGCCAGAGGTAGATTTGTTTTTGTATTATCATGTAGCAGATTGTCATGGCAACCAGTTTGATATTACATTTGCTGTATGTTATTGTGATCTCACGCTGTAACCTACATTGCACTGTTTCTTTCCTTACCCTCTAGTCTGGCTTCAGAATAAATGCACGCTGGACAAATGAAGAACTACTTCTTGCAGTCCAAGGTAATCTAGAATTTGTCTGTACATTTTCACTGTAAGATTGGCATGCAAAGTTGCACTAGAAGTAAATGCATTCATTGCTGTGCTAGAATGTTGAATTAGGTTTAATAATAAAGCAATGGATTGCATTGTTTGATTGATGACCAATGATAAACTTTCTTATTTAAGTTGTATACAAAAGAAATGAAAACCTTCAATAATTAATTTAATACATGTTTTGCACAACTAAATGTGAAACAAAATTATCAGAGAAATGTGTTTTTTTTTAAAATAAATTTCTTTAAATTTAGTTTTTGTCATTTGCGTAGGATGAATAATTTTCTTAATAGAAGGAGCATCTGTAATATATAAGATAATATAACCTCATAACAAAAAAATTATTGATATTTTTCAAAGTGCAATTTTTATGAGAGGCAATATACCCTAATGGCACTGTTTTTTTGGTAAAAACCAGTAATTCTAGCATATGCTGGTACATGGAACAAAGCAGCTCTGATGAGTACCGAACATTAGATGGGAGAAGAGAAAGCCATTGTACATGTCTATTGCTTGAATCGCGCACATCTCTTGTATGCTGGGGCCACTCCTGAGAGTAATTATTTGTTTTCTTCCAAGGTGTGAGAAAATATGGAAAAGACTTCAAAGCTATAGCGGAGGTGATTGGCAACAAGACTGAAGCTCATGTCAGAAGTTTCTTTGTTAACTTTCGTCGCCGCTATAATTTGGATGAAGTCTTGGGCGAGTATGAAACAGAGCATGGGAAATCAGACTGGTCCAAAACTGAAGGTGGGAAGGATGAGGAAGATGATGTTAAAGAAGCAGAAATGAAGGTACCAGTGGTTAACTTTTTAGAACAATAGGAGATAATGCTTTTAAGATTGTTTTAATAAATTTCTGTAAAACATATTTTTTTTTATAGTTTATACAACTACTCTGAAATCAATATTTTAAATAATTTAATAAAGAACCTGAATTCTATTTTTTTAAAGATTCACTTGTACAAAGTTTCAATTCTAAGTTAATTTTTTCTTTGGAGCCTAAAATGCTTCAAGCTTTGGAAATTTATTTGTTTTAGAATCAATGTTTTCCTGATGATTCTAAAATTTACTATTCTAATGGAATATATGATTTTGATCTTAATATTTTTTGTTCTTATCTAAGATGGATGTAGACTCTACAGAATCATCATTAGTTGGGAAAGCCAGCACACCGCCTGATGCAGGAACACCTGCTGAAAATCATAATGTATTAAAATGTTCCAATGCTGCCAACAAAGATTCTGGTGATGTTCCAGCCTTAACCTCTAAGTAAGAATAGAAATAGATTTGATGATAAATGAATATTTCGTCTCCTGGTCTATCGATTAAAATAGTTGGAGAAGTGTTTGTTAAATGTTTACATAAATATTTTTTTTAGCCAATATTATTCAAATTGTTAGAATTTAATGATACCGGGAAACATTCCTAAAGGCTATGTACAGACAATTTTACTGACTTGTATTGTGGCCTTTTTTTTTAAACATTACATTTTATTTTAAACTCGCGTGTACGATTCATCTTTTGCCTAGTGTGCCTTGGTCTCTTTTACTATGCTTCAGATATGTTATACAGTTGACACAATATATGATATAGTAAATAAATACCTCATGGAAAAAACAGCAGTGACACTTTTGTAGTTAAGAGATATTCCAGTGCTAACAAAGGATTCTTCATCTTTTCTTCATTGTACAGGGTTTTTGCTTTCTTAATTTTCCTATGGTTGTTTCTGTTGTTTTCACTTGAAAAGTAGTTTAATACATACTATGTATGACTATAAATGTAGGACTCATGCTGCAACTTTAAAAATGACAAAATGTGACTCTGCTGCTTTTTTTAATGAATAGATATACACATGATGTTATACAGAAGTATTTGTTACTTTAGCTAATTATGGGCACAATTTCAATTTCTAGAAACTCAATAGACCAAGTTGACAGTCTGGAGGCTACAGTTGTACCTGTTGTAACAGAAAGTGAAGGCTCAGTATCTACAACATCCCAGCCAGTCACAGTAGCAAGTACATGAACGGTTTCAAGCTCATTTTTAGTTTTTTGTTCTGCTGAAGGCATTTAGACCATTTTGTTTTTCTATATTGTTTAAAGCTATTTAAAAAAAAGAGTAGACTAGACAGGTCTAAAAAATACTTTTCATCAATGTTTTTTTTTAAAGACTAAGTAGAAATAATGATAATAATTATGTACATATTAGTAAATTGAGTCAGATTTCTCAATTGAATAGGTCAGGGCAGCTAAAGCTGTGATTATTTTCTCTCTAATGATTCATTCTTCATTTTTTTATAAAGTTTTCCTGGCCTCAAAATGGTCTCCACACTTGTTTTCATAGGTTTATACTTTAATGTACAAAGCTCTCCTTATTAATTAATTGACAGAATATGCTCAGCTTTATTTTCTAGTTGTGATTATTTCTTCATATTATTTTTCAAAAGTTTTTATTGACAAAATAAAATATTTAAGAAAAAGGATACATTTATATCATTAAATCTAGGCTATTTCTATCTTCATGCCAGTGTCATCCTACTATTTCTCTTGATCTTTCAACAGTATTTTCTGTTCAATGATATCTTTTTGGCGTAAAATAGGGTGAAAAAAAATGTTAGGATGAACATTGTAAAGTAGTTTCATTTAACTTGTTTCTTTTTGACAGGCAGTTTATACATTCTTAACTATAAACTTCATTTAATATTTATAAAAAAAAGGATTTAATTTTGAAACACTACCATTCATGTGACCAAGCGACAGCGTGTTCAACTGGCGTACCAAAGGTCCTGGGTTCGAATCCCGGTGAAGGCTAGGATTTGTACCCCTAGTCTAGAGGGGGTCCCTGAGTCTACCCAGCTCTGGTGGATACCTGACTTTAGTTGGGGTAAAGCAAAGGTATCGTATCAGGACATTATGCTGGCCACACAATCCCCTAGTATGCCATGGCCATATGGGTCAATTTGGTCTGACAGGATACTTTTTTTTTACCTTTCATGTAGTAGACTAAGGGCAGTTATGTCATATTTTTACTTTGGGTTGTCTGTAAAATGTACTTTTGTTTCAACTACTTTGTGAATACATTATTAATTTACTTTGTAAATATCATTCTGATCAGTTTACTTGGACTGTGAAATAAACATATATAGTTAATATAGTGTAGCTATCTATTTATAAAGTACACTTAAGGCGTGAATTTTTCTACTGGTTTCTATTGGCAAGTGAAAGAGGTTGTAACATATTTCTCTCAGTGACTTTGTTAGTAACCCGAAGCTGTAATTATAGTTTTTTGACTGCTCAATGTGTAAGATTCAGTGACATTATAAAATGTTCACTTAATAAACGTGTACAGTATTGTACACTTAATTATTGTTCATGGTTCTGTGTACCAGGTATCAGAATCTTGTGTGTATTGTTTGTGCCTGGGATGGGCTGGAAGTGTCTGATGTGAGCTGTGTTTAGTTTGCATACAATTGTAAGATATATATATATACATATTTGAACATTAAAAAATGTTTATTTATTTCATATATAGTGATATTTGTGACATGTTGTTCTATGTTGTGCTGTTGTTTTAGTGGGGCTTAGTGAGAAAACAAAACTTTCAAACAAGTTTGGGTTTTGAACATTTAAGATGCGATGTTGTTTTATAAACGCTTTGAGTTTTATATTTTAGAAATACACTTGGATTTACATTATCATATTAGTTGACACAGATTTAAAATATGCATCATTTTGTCAAAGTTGTAAACAAAATTATTTTTTGTTAATGGTAGATAAATATTTGGGACAAAGGTGAAGATTAAAAACACTGACATATATAGTTTAGCTACTTCAGTTTTTAGTATAACAACTATTTTATGGATGACAATGATTAGTTGATGGGATAGAGAACAAATAGCTTACTGCACTAGAACTTGTGTTGGTTAATTAGATTTGTTTAAAACAAAAAAATTAAATCAGAACTTCAATAATAGACTATGGAAATTATTTTTTTAAAACCTTGATTCAGTTCAAACAAACAAATATAGGGTACAGTGGTTCTCAAATAAAAGGTTATCAAAGTAAAACTTGTTATTGATTTGTGCAGCAAGTAAAGTCTTGTTTTTATCAAGCTCACTAATAACATTCCTCAGTGGTTGAGAAAATTGAGTTTCACTTTTATACTTTTTATTCTTTCAAGTTTATTACTTCAAATCAATGGAATAATTTTTTTTTCAAAAGCAAATTGAAAGGTCTTAAACTTAGATTTAAGTTACACTGGTTGGTGTAAATTCAGAGGAAGAAAAAAAGTTTAGTTTTGGTTGAAAATTAGTAAATGTTTCTAAGCAATGTTTTGTGTAATGTTAAGTTAATTCTCTTGTTTTTAAATGATGTACACCATAACAAATGTGTGCTGTAATTAAAGCCTGACATTGTTTTTTTTGTAATAACTACAGAAAACAAACCCTGATTTAACAAACTTTGTATTTCAAAGACCAACTTTTTCTATCAACACCAACAAACGCGATATTTACCTTTGGTAAAAGATTGAAATTATTGCTTTATAATTAGTTCACTATTTATAAACATTAATTTTATTGTAATGGAAAACGAGCTTACCATTACAATATTAGTAAACAATATTTAATAATTGAATATGCTACTGCATATATTCAGTATTCCCCCTCTTCATCTCGATGACATTTTTTTATTTATTTTGTGACATACCCTCACTCCAGGAAAGTCTGTTACATCAAGGTTTTATTACTGTAGATTTTAATCAAGTGTTTTTTTCCATTGCTAGTAAGTCATAAATGTAAAAAAAAAAAAATATTTTCATGGATGCAATTTGTTGATTATGAAAGTTTTTAAAATGAAATTTTGATGAGTATAGAAAATCAATAAATGTGATGTAAAATATAGTCTTCAGATTTTCTTTATTCTGAGCTTATTGGAATTTGATTAGAAATTTGATTTTCTCCATAGTCTGTGACATTCACATAGAGCCAATGTGTTGTGACTTAATTTTGAAGATCAGTTTGTTTATATCTATTTGGTAAATATGCATCCTGAGTGAGGTCAGCATGTTCTTGGCAGGGTTCGTACAGCTCCTGGAAAACAAAAAGTTGTGTTCCAGGACCTTAAAACTCCTGGAAAAACTGCATTTAGTCCTGGGAATATACTAAAACTCCTTATTTTTCGAGGGAGATTAATTATTAATATTTAAAAAAAAAAATTATTATTAATGCTCTTAGATTGTACTTTTACTTTTCCAGAAAGCCCTAATTGAGTTAACCCGCTTTGCCACTTTCTATTTCCATGCGCAAACGTTGATGACACTCCTTCGTTGTTGTTTTTTTTTACTAGATCTTGTTTTTTTTTAATCCAAACTTGGGATGTAGGCTATATAAGTCCCAGTAAACTCGTAAAACAAAAAAAAAAAGCTTTTTTAAAGAGCTTAGCTTGGCTTTTCAGCAAATTTACTCCTGAAAAACTTCTGGAACACTCCTGGAATTTTGAGGCAATTTTTCTGTACGAACCCTGTCTTGGTAATGGCTCACTGTGTTTTTCAGTGATTACTTTCAGTGATTATGGTGGTATTTGTCTACTTATACAACTTCAATAGTCCTGTGTAAACAAAAAATCAATGTTCAGATTATGAAGCTGTAGGAATCAAAATAACCATGTCTATTAACCAAAATAAATTTCACCTGTTACAGAATATTAGTTAGTAAAGTAGTAATAGTTATTAGCAATCCCATCTGACCTAATTGATCCACAGGGTCCAGTGTTCACTACCCAATATTAGTCAGGATATTTTTTTTTGTTTTAGGTTAAGTCTTCTTCATTTTCAGTAAAAATATTTTTTTGGCAACAATGTGTGATACCAGTGAAACATTTTTTCAAGGAAACAGTCTCAATCCATATAAACAATACAATATATAAACATGTCAAAATGAAGTCCTAATAATTTAAACTCTTTTAATGAAGCCAAAAATTGTTTAATAGTAAAAAGTCAAATCACAAAAATAAATGTAAAATGTTCTTTCTGCTAAAAAGTCACAGAAATGACAACTTACAGCAACCAAAAACAAAGGTATAGAACTCTTGAGCACTAGGATTGTGTGAACAATGAAAATAACAACATGAAACAAACTGTTCATACAATAACAAGGATAAAGTTTGTAGCATCAGGCAATTTGAATCCCAAAAGCCTCTTTCATATTAATATTAGGGAATGTTGTCTATTTTAAATTAGGGAACCTTCTGACATTCTGTAGTTTTAGCATTGCATGGAGACTGTCAATTTACCAACAGCATTAGCACCAAGTATTTTTAAATATATAAACAGTGTATACCAACAGGATCAAACATTAACAAGCTAAAAATGTCTGACTGTAAAAAAAAAAAGAAATTACAGGATAGTATAAATGTATAAGTTAAAAGAGTAAACTTTACAAACTTGTTTTCTAATTACAAATTTTCTTCTTTGAATTTACATTTAATTATTTGAATTTACATTTAATTATTTGAATTTACATTTAATTATTTGAATTTACATTTAATTATTTGAATTTACATTTAATTATTAGAATTTTACATTTAATTTTTTTAATTTACATTTAATTTTTTTTAATTTACATTTAATTTTTTCAATTTACATTTAATACAAATTGTTTAACAAGCTTTTGCAAGTATAAAAATTTACAATAAAATTTTATTTTTACAATTTTTAAATGCTAAAACAAAAACTTGTGTTCAATAAATAAAAAAAGGCTCTGATTTAAACTCTGATGATTTGTGCTTACAAAAATGTACAGAGAAGTTACAAATAACGTATGAACTCAATTTACAAACAACGATGATAACAATAACCATTATATTATGTACAAAAAGAACATGCATTTATTGGTCCTAATATTATCGTATATTTATAATACCGGTATTTGATTTTTATTTATGTGGCTTTTGTTGGAAACTGTTAAGTTCCTTATACTTGGTACAAAGATATCTTGCTTATAAACTAGCCCATGACATGCAATCACACGGATGCCATTACTCAGAATCTTACAACCAATGGAAGATAAGAAAATGTATTATGATGCAATCAGTAAATATATAAAGTACCTGGCTATAATTATAATTTAATAAAAATGTTTTTTTTTTGAAGGCAAAAGTAAAAAATATAAATTAGATTAGCCCAATTATAAAAGTGATAAGTAAGTTAAAAGTAAAACACAAATTCCATTAATTACTTATGCATTTTAAGAAATAATAACACCCTCATCCAAAGATTTTTAAAAAATACTAAGTTAACGGGTAATTTGATTTTAAAAGATTTGAAAACACTGAACTAAAATTATGTACAATAAAAATTTAGGTTCAATAGGCAGAAATGTCAGAAAATGGATATAGGCAAACAAATCTTGACATTGTTAGCCAGAAGGCAAATTCTGAGAATCCAATAATTCAATGTCTGGAACAATATGGTCTTCTGGATTGATTGTTGCTGGACTCCAGTACATGTCATCTGAGTCTGGAACCACGTGGTCACTGGGGCTACCTGGGACTGGGGGCGTCAAAGAATCCCAGTAATCATGGGACCCACATGAATCTGAATCGACATGGACAGCACCTTCATCTCTAAGGAAATATATGACTGGGCTGTTTGATGTCATGATGTTATCCATGTCTGAAATAACATCATCATTGTCACTGTCTGCAGGGGACTGCTTTTTGGCTGATGCTGCTGAAGCGGTGAATTCATCTACAAGTCCTTTTGTATATTTATCCATGCTGGTATCCGATTCACTATCATCGCTGTCCTGATTACTGGACAGCCACGAATCAAGCTGTAATAGAGAATCTATGTTGTCGACCTCTTTCTCGTGTAAGGAGACGTTTGAATGGTTGTTTTCCCTGAAGTGGCCAATGGTATCAACATTTTCTAGTTCTGAGGGTGTGCTTCCATTGCAGTGAGCTTCCACCACATGGTTAGTTCTTTGCATGGGATTCCATACATCGTCCAGGTCGTCTAAAGTTTCCTTACAAAATAAATTCAGTAGGCATCTTCGAGTTTGTGGCACCTTAAAAACAGCGTCTTTTTGCATCTGTTGAACAAGAAAATATTCATGAAAAATAAAAAAACTTCAGACAATTATTAACAAACACTTTTTACCAACTTCATCATTCTTTTTTTAAATTTCTATGGGATAAGTCTAGAAGAATGTTTTATTGGTTTAGAAACAATACATTCTATTTCGCTTTAATAGCTTCCCATTAAAAAAATAACATCACCTCACTAATCAATTTATTCGTCTTATTTTTTAAGTTTTAGGCTATATAACTTTTAAGTTTTACAGACGTTCCTTCTAGATAGAAGATTATTACGTCCACTAGGACCAAAACTCCTGCAGGGATAGAACCCGCAACGTGTCAGTTGACAGTCCGGTGAACTAACAGCAGGACAAGCAGGCCTCATACATCTTTCGATTGAGAGGATGTTGGTACCAATGACTTTGTTGACCTATAACTGGCTATAACTTATAAGTTATAACATAAGTTATAACTAAACTTCTCATTATAATTACACAGGATAGACAGAGGTTACAAAGTGGTTGACATATTTAAAATGTGCATCTTTATTTTGTAACCTAGTTGCATTATTTTTAAATCATTCAAATGCTGCACACTGCAGATCAATCACAATCTTAACACAAAATAATAATGTTTATGTCATTTAAAAAAGCTACCGGTACTCAATATCATCATACAATAAAACATCACTATTCATCATAATCATACTCATACATTATAAATTATACATGGTAACATACTTAACAGTTTACATAATGGAGGCCTACTCCCATAGACTATAGTAATACGTAACATATGAGAAGTTAAGACATATTTATTAATATATAGGCCTAATTATATATTAACTTATATTTATATAATATATAATAACTATGACTTTAATATAATATCAGATGATATCATATCATTGATCAACATTAAGTTTAAGTTATTAATATACCGTATTAATATGTAACATGATGAACGACATAAATTATGTCATAATACTTTAGGGCAGGGGTCGGCAACCTTTTGATAATAGTGTGCCAAAGTAGGATTTCTTATTCATTCAGCGTGCCAACAGCCTAAAAGTCATCCTGCTCCACCACTCAATTTATTGTAGAAGAGACTTGTATTGCCTTTTTAGGGGTCTTCCGTGGGAAATTGCTCTGCTTGCCAATTCTGGCACGAGTTCCATGGGTTGCTGATACCTGCTTTAGGGTAGGCCTAATACTAACATTTTTAAATACTATAGGCTACTGTATAACGAAAAATGTATAGTATTGTGTAGTATACTCAATACTTAGTAACTTCAGTAAGTTAAGAAGTAGTGGGTAAGTAGGTAGTAGGCCTGCCTATCATGGCCTTACATTTATTTATTAGGTATACCGTATACCCATTTATTGATTATTGATTTAACCCATTTATAAATTAATGGGCCATTATTAACATGTAGATTGTAGGCTACTCAGCATTCATTATGATGAATAATGATGAATGATGCATAGGCCTACATACTACATATATAATATATTTAGGCCTATTATATAGGCTATATACTATATAATATATGATAATTATCATATTGATTAATTAGTCTAATTCATATCAGCTCTGATTCAGTCCATTCCATCATTATTTATTAACATTCATTATCATTAGGATTAGCCTTAGGCCTTAGGCTACTAAACTAATTTAATTTTAATACATAATAATAATATTAATTACATAATTCATAATAATAATTTACTAATTTTTTGTTGCTGCGTGATAGATACTTTGAGTCTTTACTTTCTAAGTAAATAGGCTAATATTATCAATTACTTACTTTGTTTACTACTGCTGCTTTATAAAGTTAGGTTACAACTTTATAAATTGAGGCTGTCAGCTTTATCCTAAATTTATAATGATAATAATAATGGTGTACTGTAGACAGTAAACAGCAGACGTAAATAATAATTCCAAATATTAGCGCCAAGGAAACTTAGATTATTGTAAGCAAAGAGTAAACTACGATTGGATGCACAGGTGTTGCCAACTCGCTGTCTAAAATTAAATGCGCACACCTATTTTTTTATAAGCTGGATAGACCTAAATTCACCTAAGTATAAATTAATCAACGTATTTAAATAATGTGTATATATATATATGGCTTTTCCCTGGCACCATGGAAGAAGAAATAATCAAGGATCTTTTTGAAACGTGTGGTTATTGTGGGTTCTATGGTGTTTGTGATAAGTGTGCAACTGCACCTAGCCTATCCACTATCCATATTATTACTCTGATCTGGACCCAGGGCAGCTTTAATTAGACCGTTGTTTCTCGATATCCTAAAGATCTATAATAATAAACATAATATGCCCCCTATTATTTTTTCCACTAGGGCCTACTATTATTCACACTTTTTCTTCTTGAATGTCATTTTTACTTTTAGTAATGCTTTTACGAGTTAGACGGAAACATTCATTTGTGATTTGTGATACACATCGCATCTCATTTCTGAACTTTAGAAAAGAAACAACATTTTATATTAAAAAAAGCCTTGGGTTATAGCTGCAATCTCATTAAAATTTAGATAGGGTAGAGTACTGATCCAAGATTAAAATAGTAGCCTGCCCTACATCAGAAAATCCGTGGACTTGGCGTCTTTATGATTAAATATATGCCCATTTGGGAAAAAAAGTAAATTCTAGAGATAGTTAATTAATATCATATATAATTATATTAAATTATCTTTAAAATATTTTTTATTTCAACCTATCAAATTTTTACAACTATATATATCTTATACGGTAAATGAAAACTAAAAATTAACTAAAATAAAATTTGAGCTTTAAATTTATTTGTGAAGCCTGGCATTTGTATTGTTTAACTAAAATGGCTGAATCGGAAACCATTCACCTTTAGTTTCTTGTTTACAATAATAATGTGATAAACATTGAACTCTTCGTAAGGCTATTATTTTTTTTTAACTGTATATTTAAAAAGGGTATACCTTAAAAAGACTTAAGGTTAGATTTAGTTTCAAAAGGCTATAATCTAAACATGCCACGTTAGGCACGTTTATAATGCAAGTGCACTGTTACTACCTACTGTTACTGAGTTACTGTTAACTGTTAATGTTAAAATATTGGATTGTCCCGGTTCGGGTGAATTATTGTAATTTTTAGACCTAAATTTATATTACAATTATATTAATATTATTGTTTAAACTACCGGTAAACTACCATAAAATCTCAATAATAACCTGCACTTGTATTTAAGCCGCAGATATAAATCAGAAAGCAAGATTTATAAGATGGTAGATGCGGATGAAACTGAAGTTTAGGCCTACGTATAACCCGATTAACGGCGATTATAATAATATTATAATATATAATTATAATCTAATAATTTATTAAAATTATTTCATTTAACAACAATAAAAGTACCCTTCCTCTTGGGACCAAACTGATGAAATTGATAATAAATAATTGTCATAATCATAGCCAATCGTTGGACTCATAGTATAGACTCGTACTATACTCATAGACTCATAGGCTCATAGGTCTAGGTCATATAATAGAAGAGAGTCAGTGAAGCAGCCAGCGTTATCCAGTTTCTGTGGCCATGGCATACTTATCATGCTAGTACTAGTAATATTAGGACTAGGCAATGTGTGGCCAGCACAATGCCCAACCGCCTTTACTTTACCGCAACTAATTTCAAGAACCCATCGCAGCCATCAGAGCTGTGTAGACTCAGGGACACCCTTCAGTCAGGGAAAAGCCTAGCCTCCACCAGGATTCAAACCCAGAACGTTTGTATCGCCACTGCCTCTGTGCCCCTCACGTAGCCTATATAAAGAAAATAAGCCAGACTCAAAATCTGCTTCATGGGCTAGTGACCTGTATGATTTCTTGATCCATATTTAATGACATTTAATATTAATCATAATTTAATAGGCCTATTTTAAACTTTCTAATTTCTGACTTTCGATGTTGATGTTTCTGATTTTGTATTTTTCTGGTAAGATCAAATATAAGCTCTATTATATGCAGTATTATACAGCATTTTAAAGCCTGAAAGCACAGGTTCTAAATATTAACATTATAAAGTGATAAGTCAGCTGACGTTCCAAGATTAAGATGTTTATATAGGCCTAATTAAGAATTCAAAGATCAGGAAATTCTGGCAGGTTTCACAATAAGGTGCGAAGAATAGACTTCACGGATGAAGTATATCTTACTTTATGAATCAATTTGGTCTGATGGGATACTTTACTTTATTAAAATTATTATTATAACATGTCCTCATTGTTACTTAATTACTTCAATAATTATTGTCTTGATGTTTTGCCCGTAAAGAACCATAACTTTCCTTCTAAAGATTTCTATGACTTTAGTTTTTTTTACAGATAAAAGTTTGATCCAAAAAACAGTCAAAATGTGGCACGAAGCAAGGCGGCAGGAGAAGAAAATTCGAGGCATCATGGTGGATTATAAAAGAAGAGCAGATAGAAGGAGAGAGTTTTACGAGAAGATTGTAAGACTAGTATTAAAATTTTTGAAAATATTATTAAAATTTTAAAAATTCTAACTTTATAAGAAAAGAATAAATTAATTTTGATTGTGTCATAATTTATTGTACTTATACTTGCCAATATATCTGACATTAATTTAGGAATTACTAAATTTATTATCCCTTCAATGTGCATGATTGCAGAAACAAGATCCTGCTCAGTTCTTGCGTATGTATGGACGCCCTGCAAAAATTCATCTGGATCCTGCGGTTTCATTAGCAGCAGAAGGACCTCAAAGCATGTAAGTTTTTTTTACATTTACTTTCATTTCATCTTCACAAGTAATTACAAGAAACAAATAATTTTTTTAACTGTGTCAAGAATTGCTTTCACTGTAACATTGGTGGGCCATGGGGCAGCCCATTTGGCTGGCACACCGAAGGTCCTGGGTTCCAATCCTGGTGAAGGCTAGGATTTGTTTTCAAATCTGGAGGGCGTCCCTATTGTCTACCCTGCTCTGAAGGGTACCTGACTTTAGTTGGGGTAAAGTAAAGGGTTATCGTGGATGTGCGCGTCCGCGAAAACACCTAAGTTAGCATGCTTCGGTTGTTAAGATAAATATGCCAGTTTGGCAAGTAGTAAGAAGGTTACCAGTTTAATTGCCAGTTTGGCCCTAACCTATATATATTATTTATTAAGTTTAATTAATAAAATACAGCCCTAACCTGTATATATATTACGATTAATAAAACTTGTTTTTTAATAGACTTTATAGAGTAAAAAACGGGTGTCGGAGAAAATAATTTGTGTAGCGTAAACTAGCTATTGCCAAAATGGATTGGGCATTTGGACTCATGTATGAGTGGGCAATCTTCATATGCCTAGAGTTTAGAGTCTTTATCTCTATGGTTCTTGAATCTGTAGAAGTTTAAAACCTGACGTATAGCGCGTGTGTTTTTTAATAGACTTTATAGAGTAAAAAACGGGTGTCGGAGAAAATAATTTGTGTAGCGTAAACTAGCTATTGCCAAAATGGATTGGGCATTTGGACTCATGTATGAGTGGGCAATCTTCATATGCCTAGAGTTTAGAGTCTTTATCTCTATGGTTCTTGAATCTGTAGAAGTTTAAAACCTGACGTATAGCGCGTGTGTTTTTTAATAGACTTTATAGAGTAAAAAACGGGTGTCGGAGAAAATAATTTGCCGCTTTGTTTCAGATTTCTTCAAATTTGGTTAATTATATATACGTATACGTATACATATATACATATAATATAGAGCTAGGCGCCAGGGGTCGCGCCAGGGGTCGCGCCAGGGGTCGCTCCAGACGGTGGCAGAAATAGCAACGTCTCACTGAGCATCTACCACACGCCTCAAGCTGAGCAGCCCCCTGCCAATAAGGTGATGTTCCGCCATGGCTTGTCTGCCTCATTGGGTGCATGGGGAGCAGGGTTTATAGAGTAAAAAACGGGTGTCGGAGAAAATAATTTGCCGCTTTGTTTCAGATTTCTTCAAATTTGGTTAATTATATATACGTATACGTATACATATATACATATAATATAGAGCTAGGCGCCAGGGGTCGCGCCAGGGGTCGCTCCAGACGGTGGCAGAAATAGCAACGTCTCACTGAGCATCTACCACACGCCTCAAGCTGAGCAGCCCCCTGCCAATAAGGTGATGTTCCGCCATGGCTCTCCTTTTTACATTGATGGTGTCACGTTGTCGCTTTCTCTACCAAAGCTGTTGTAATGGATTGATAATCGTATAAAAGGGATAGTGGGGCAGGTTCGCCAACACGGCTGGGGCATATCCAACAGATGGGTGAACCTGCCCCAATGGGGATCTGTCTGTGTTCAGCCCGCTGAAAAAACGCATAAGGCAAGCTCAGCAAAACTGGCTTCGATCTCATTCTGGCTCCCCATTGCCAATTTATCAACTTCCATAAATTGTTATTGAGGAATGGGGTCCCACTATGTGCAGAACATCATCTCTGGATTTGCATCGCTATTTGACCAAGGAAGCTTGTGTTAAGCTTGTCAGCTCTATCCTCTTTTGCCGCTTGGTTAACTGCAATTCGCTCTTGGCTGGCCTCTCGACCTCCTCCCTTCAGGGCCTCAACGTGTTCAGAACTGTGCTTCCCGACTGGTCCTTAACAAGAAGAATTGGACGCATACTACTCATCTTCTCCGATCTCTGCACTGGCTACCCATTAACCACCGGATCTCCTACAAGCTGGCGTCTCTATGTTACAAGTGCCTGAATGACTCTGCCCCCGACTACCTTCGCTCTCCAAAGTTAATGCGGCCCTCGGTCTGAAAAGTTTGGAGACCCCTGGGGTATAGCCTACCAATGATAGTAGCATAGAGGATAAAGTCCAGTTTTTTTACAGATTGCAATTGTAGTCCTTCCCACACAAGTACATCACTATTCTCAAAGGAGACGTCAATGCCAAACTGGGACATATGAAATGGGGTGGAGTTAAGCAGATTTAATATTTAATTTAGACCTGGATTTTGAGTTGAAAGGTCATGTAAATGTAAATCATGATCAAATACATTTTTTGTTTGCAAAGGAAAGTTATAGTTAAATTCCAATTAAATACCAATTTTTGTTCTTATAAGACATATATATATAATAAATGAAAATTTATTATTTGATAAGTTGTTCATACGTTATACACTAGCATAAAATGGGTTATACATATAAATGTAACATATTTAGAAGGGCAATAGGGGCCCAGAAAGATATTTTGGCTACCTGGTCTGGCCAAATAGAAATCAAATCGCTAATGCTAAATTAATAAATAGACGAACATAAACAACACAACAACTTAAAATGCAACTAATGAAATGAACAAAATCTAATTAAGGAATGACAAGATAATTTAATGTCATAAATAACAACAAAATACATAAAAACAAATCCCTCCAAACAAACTACTCTAAAAACCAACATATTTCTTTCTATTGTTAGCCCCCAACATCACATCTAACTCAACATCACATCTACCTCATCTCAACATCACATCTACCTCATCTCAACATCACATCTACCTCATCTCAACATCACATCTACCTCATCTCAACATCACATCTACCTCATCTCAACATCACATCTACCTCATCTCAACATCATTTATTTAGTCTACAAATTGTAACACATGTAAATGTAATATTGTAAGTGAAAATGGCATGAACATCATGTAAAATAAAGTTTAAAATTTAATAATAATAAAAAAGTAAAATGCTATCTCACATTAATAATATAGAAAAAGTAAAAATTTCAAATGTGACCCATAATTCCCTCTGAGTGGGAAAGATGTGTCAGGCATAAGGGTAAGATGGGACATTCCAACAGTAAATCTCTTTTTGTTCAGCTGACTTGAGGTAATCTTGACTAAACAGCTTCTGGAACAATTTAAATTGAACATGATTCTTGTTGTCAAAAATCTTCATTTAATTTTTTTAATGAAAAAAATTTTAATTACAAATATTAGAGACTTGAAAAAAATTACAGTCATATGTAAAATATGTGTCATTGAAAACTAAAGAAAATGTTAGTATGCTTCCTAGATTAATTTTAGTACATTCATATTAAGACAACAATAGTGAATATTTGAAAAAGTGAAGTGTGTCTGTCTACTTACAGCAAATGGTACCTGGTTACCACTAGTTCTTGCCCACTACTGTGCATGAAAGTACTGCATATTCAGAGTTTGACTATTCAGGATGACATCATTTGCACTGTGACTGTGAAGGACTGGAAAAGAATGACAGTCATATGTAAAAAATCTGTCATTGAAAACCTAAAGAAAATGTTACTATGGTTCCTATATTAATTTTAATACATTCATATTAAGACAACAATAGTGAATATTTGAAAAAGTGAAGTGTGTCTGTCTACATACAGCAAACTGATAATAAGGCTGGTGACGCATCGCTCACCAGTTTCCGTGGCCACGGCATACTAGGTGATTGTGTGGCCAGCACTATGCACAGCCGCCTTTACTTTACCCCAACTAAGGTCAGGTAGGCTACCCATCAGAGCTGGGTAGACTTAGGGACACCCTCAAACTAACAATATTTTATATGACTGACTATATTATGTTTAGGCTAATTAAAATAGGATAGAGATTGAAAACTCTATACAAAAATGTTAAAACTTGTTTAACACATTTCATATTGACTACAAATATCAGAGACACAGAAATGGGTGGAGGAATTAAAGCATATAAGCAACAAATTACCCCATCTCCTCTTGTTTTTTGTTCAGTTTTTTTTTCATTGAAATATTAGGCCTAAATGAATCAAATTTTGTTTCACTATTTATATTTCATTAGGCCTACAATATAAATTGTTCAATAGTACGTAGTATGGGGATACCAGTTTTGAATTACCATGCTATTTTACTAATTTGTGCACTTTTTCCCCCTTGCATGATCTCCCCCCCCCCCCATAAGTCTTAGTTTATTTGGTACATCTTTTGAGCTCATAATTAAAAGGCTAATAATAGCAAGCCTGTGACTATATATATATATGTGCCATAGCCTACGTTATGCCAATTCCCAACCTGATATGATTTAATATTAGGCCAATAATACTAATTAGTTAGGGCCTACAAATAGGTCTAGCCTATCATACATCAAATAAAAATACATAGTTAACATAGGCCTAGTAGGCCTAACATGTAGGCCCTTAGATTAAAGTTTAAACATAGCTAGGCTAGGTCAACTAATTTAAGCAAACTCAAACAATAGAAAGACCTAGGCCTACACTACACATTATTAAATATATATATATAGTATAGCATAGCCCTATAGCCCTATAGGCCATAGCCATAGGCATAGCCGCATAGGCCTATACCTACGCTATAATGCTAAAGGCTAGGCTATAAATACTATAATATATGTCACTATAGTCTATAGCGCGGCTATAGACTATAGACTATAGGCCTAAGGCCTAAGGCTAAGGCCTACTATTTTCGTAGAAACAGCAGAAATTAGTAGGCCTAATATGATTAAATTAAATATGATAGGCTACTAGATTTTAATATAAATGATAGTGGATAAACTGGATAGGCTAGGGAAGGCCTACTATTACATTATACATTATAACTCAAACTGGATAGGCCTAGTCTAGGCTACATATAATTTACCGGTCATGATTAATTCAATTATTTTCTGATACTGATAGGCCTACACTGACAGACGTAGGCTACAGATAGTCTACACCAGTCTACGACAACTCTATAGTCTATAGTAAATAGTAACTCTATACTACCCTATTAATAATAATATACTAATAATAAAGCCCTAATAAAACTTAATAGGCCTAGACTATATTAATAGGCAACAGGTCTACTATATAGGCTAAATAATTATAATTGATAATTGTCAATAGTTCTACGAAAATTACAAATACTATTACAGTAAAGTCTAAAGTCTAAAGTATTATGTAAAGTATTGTAAAGCAATGTATAAGTATGCCTACCTTAAAAATTATATATAGACCTAAAATTATTCCGAACTAGACACTTAGTAGGCTATTATAATTATAAATTCATTCAATAAACTTGACTAGCCTACTACTACTAGACACACAAAGACTTAACATTGTTTTTATATTGTAAATATTTTTTTTAACTTTAGAAAGGAGATAACTTTCGATTTGAAATTTAAAACAATGATTATTTAGATTTGGCTTTCGTTTTTTATTTTATTTTGGCTACAATATTTTGCTGGCCAAAAAATTATGTCTTTGCTTATCTCTCCCTATAGCATTGGAAGTGCTAACTTAGGTGTTCTGGCGGTCGCGCACATCCACGACTACCAAGTAAAGTCAGCTGGGCATTGTAATGGTCACACAATCCCCTAGTATGACATGGCCACAGAAACTGGTGAACTTCACTGGCCCCATGGATCAATTCGGTCCGACGGGATACTTTCCTTTTTTTTTACCTACTGTAACATGACTATTCTGATGCCTAAATTACAGGGTAATATAAGTGGTAAAAGTTGGCATCTTTTAGGGTTCTTTTTAATAAAAACAATTTTCGTTTTTGAAAACATTGCAGAAAATGTCTTTTAATAAATTGGTCGTGTCTTTATGATCTGTTAATGCCTACTTGAACAGCAAAAATATTCTACCTCTTTTACTCCCACAGTTAAAGATCTAAAGGTTACTTATGTAAATGCTTTTTTTGTTTTAAACACTTCCCTGCTTTCATTTTCTGACTGTAGGATGCCATGGCAAGGTGATTCAAATAACATGATTGATCGATTTGATGTTAGAGCTAACCTGGACATCATTCCTGAGTACAACTCCTCAAAGACTCAAAGGTCTGATGGGTGAAAACTTTTGATCTTTATTTAGTTTAGCCTAAGTAAGCTGAATAAATTTAAATAAATTGTTAGTAGAATGTGTGTTCGTGGCTATCTAGTCATTTAAAATATAGATTGAAATAAGCAACTCATGTCTAGCGTACATTAAAACTGAAATCATTATTTGTATAATGAGTTCATTATTTATAATTTTAATACTGTTGAACAGAGGACATATTTAATCTTCTATTGTGATAATCTTAGATGCTTAGATCACTATTATAAAAAAAAAAAGGATGGGCTCTGATAGCCATTGTATGCTGTTTGCTGATGATTTAAGTTTGGCTTTCTTTGAAAATGTAAATGTTTATATTATTAGTGTAGGTCGGTGACTTAAATTAAAAGTGTGATTAATTGCTTTGTACTGTACGAGTGTTTCGTTTGGATGTGTTTAAGTTTCTGTGCTCTGTGGGTGCTATGATTTGTGAGAATGTAAGTAATTGACTTTTTCTGTAAATATATTTTATTATTTGTAATATAGATATAGACTTGGGGGACTGTTTGGTATAAAAATGATGTATGTAAATATTGTTTGGTATTTTGTGAAAGCCCTGAAACGAGGTTAAGCGGCTAGGTCTTGCGTCATTTTTCGGAATTCTTTTTCTGATTGTTTTAAATTCGGTTTTCGTTAGTGTAGTTTAATTAAAGTAATAGGTAGAATTTTTATTGTAGTTTAATTTAATATAGGGTTGTACATAAGGTAGATTTGTAGATATTTAGCAATTAGAAATTTAGAATAAGGATTACCACTTTAGTCAACAGGAAATAGTCATTTTGAAATTAGTTAGAGCGAGAGGTAGAGTTGTCATCAGTTACGTTCGGTCAGGGTCTATAAATAGAACAATTAATCAATCACTTCCGGTTGAAATGGCCCATTTTGTGGAAGACCAGTGGTCAGATTATGGCGTAGTTGTGTGTGGCTTGTTCAGATATGACGTCGTAATGTCGGCCTATGTTGGTTTTTAGTGGGGAGTTGAGGTTTGGTTTTTTAGTGGGGAGTTGAGGTTTGGTTTTTAGTGGGGAGTTGAAGTTTGGTTTTTAGTGGGGAGTTGAAGTTAGTTTTTAGTGGGGAGTTGAAGTTTGGTTTTTAGTGGGGAGTTGAAGTTAGTTTTTAGTGGGGAGTTGAAGTTAGTTTTAGTGGGGAGTTTAAGTTGGTTATTATTCGTGAGGGTTTACAGTATGTTTATAGAGTTTAGATAGTATAGGTTTATTGTTGGGGTTCAAATTGTTTTTTTATGATTTTTATGTTCCCTTTAATGGGACAAGTGAATTTCCATGAATAAAAAGTAATTTGTAATTTGAATATGATTTTAGTGTTTTATGTTTAGTGTTCAGTGTTGTTGGTCTGTTTAGATTGTAATAATCCTTCTGTTCCAACGGAAGTGTCACGGAAGCCCAAAGTCCCCTCGTGCCCTAGTTTAGATGTATTTAGTTATGATTGCTGTCCTTTACCCACAACCCTCTTTAATTAGTAGTAGCTATGAATAATGTAAATTAATTACCCCCCCCTCTTCCCCCACCCTGTTACAAATGGTGTCTAGAAGTGGGAATCCGTGCTTAAACAGACCAATGATTACTGTTTTTAGCTTAGGAAGGTTAGGTTTAATGGGTTGGAGGTTAGGATATAGGTAAAAAAAAAAACCAACATAGGCATGGCTGGTGAAGAACAAGCCACACAGACAGTGTATGTCGTCCTGCACCGTGAGGAGCCCATCAAGCTATTTCACGGCAGTAACCACCCAGGCGACGTGGAGAGCTTCATCGAGGACATTAGAGGTGCCTGGAGGGCGAGACGAGTCACTGAGAACGAAGAGAAGAGAGACGTGCTATGGGCTCACCTCGGCGAGTCAGTGAGGGCAGAGTGTAGGTGCCACCCACCGGAGGTGAGGTCCAACCCTGAAGAGCTGATCAGGGTGTTACAGTCCGTCTACGGGGAGAAACGTAGTATCTCCAAATTAATGGGCCTGTTTCTCACAGTCCATCAACATGTCTCAGAGACTGTGAGAGCTTACTCTCACCGCTTGCAGGCTGCATTTGATGCCCTGTTAGCGCGACAAACCTGTCTCTCAGTGGCCCTCACAGATGCCGTAATCTTGAGGGACCACTTTGCAGAAAACTTGCTGGACCCCCTCTTGAGGAAGTACCTGCGAGAGGAGACCCATAAATACCCTAGGACCTCCTTCCTAGACCTGCGGGATATGGCTATCCGCTGGTCCGAGGACGAATGTTACGACCACTTGAGGCACTCTGTAGCTACGACTGTTGAGCCACAACAGCCGGGCCCAGAGTTAGAAAAATTGGTGTTGGCACTGGCCAAACAGGTGGGTGAGTTATCAACAACAATAGAGTATCTGCAGCGTTCACAACAAAGCCCTGATGCTCATCCATACCCACAGCGTTCAGGTGAACCAGACCACTACGGTTATCATGCTGGATACTGTGATAACTGTTGCAGCCCCGACCACCTTGCTGGAGAGTGCCTGAAAGGGAGGCAGTCAATTGGCGGAGCGAATGGCATGATTCATCACAAAGATGAGGATTCTACTCTGTCGAGCCAGATAATAGGCACCCGCCCTGCCGCAAATGTCAGCCTCAATGGGCTATGTTGTGAGGCCACGATTGACACAGGCTCCCTGGTCAGCACAGTGACGGAGAGCCTATTCACCAACCAAACTGCCAGTGTTCTACCAGAAGTTGGGGATACCCAAACTGTTAGACCCCAGTCAGTCATGTTTAAAGTAGTTGTGCCAACAGGACCGGTAGTAAATAAAGGAATGGTTCAGGCGGCACAGTTGCATTGCTTGAAAGTGGTTAAAGAAACGGTTTCGGTGGACCCTATGATAGTTAATGTGAGATCGGTGTGCCAAACAAGACGTCAAGCTGTACCAGGAGAGGACTCTGCTCTTTTTTCATTACACTTCTGTTTACTTTTTATTTGTAACCATTTTCTTTCCTTTTTTTATGTTTTTATGAAAATGATATATTTACTTTTTGTATGCCTCTATTACCCATTTTATGACATGTTGACTCTTTTGTGTCGTGTGCGTAGATTTTTCCTTTTTGGCGTACTTGGACGCTACGTATATCTCATTGTGACTTTGATGTCAGATGTTTTAAGAATAGGTACAGCATTTTTTGTCCCAGTGAGACTTTCACATTTTCCACCTATCTTTAGGCTGCATGCTTTTTATGTATGTCCCAATGGGTAAATTTTTGTATTGATCTAGGGCCAGAGGGGTATTTTTTGTATGATAGTTTGTTTTTGCAGGGTCGCAAAAAGAAAGTTAGGAGATGAATGTAGGTCGGTGACTTAAATTAAAAGTGTGATTAATTGCTTTGTACTGTACGAGTGTTTCGTTTGGATGTGTTTAAGTTTCTGTGCTCTGTGGGTGCTATGATTTGTGAGAATGTAAGTAATTGACTTTTTCTGTAAATATATTTTATTATTTGTAATATAGATATAGACTTGGGGGACTGTTTGGTATAAAAATGATGTATGTAAATATTGTTTGGTATTTTGTGAAAGCCCTGAAACGAGGTTAAGCGGCTAGGTCTTGCGTCATTTTTCGGAATTCTTTTTCTGATTGTTTTAAATTCGGTTTTCGTTAGTGTAGTTTAATTAAAGTAATAGGTAGAATTTTTATTGTAGTTTAATTTAATATAGGGTTGTACATAAGGTAGATTTGTAGATATTTAGCAATTAGAAATTTAGAATAAGGATTACCACTTTAGTCAACAGGAAATAGTCATTTTGAAATTAGTTAGAGCGAGAGGTAGAGTTGTCATCAGTTACGTTCGGTCAGGGTCTATAAATAGAACAATTAATCAATCACTTCCGGTTGAAATGGCCCATTTTGTGGAAGACCAGTGGTCAGATTATGGCGTAGTTGTGTGTGGCTTGTTCAGATATGACGTCGTAATGTCGGCCTATGTTGGTTTTTAGTGGGGAGTTGAGGTTTGGTTTTTTAGTGGGGAGTTGAGGTTTGGTTTTTAGTGGGGAGTTGAAGTTTGGTTTTTAGTGGGGAGTTGAAGTTAGTTTTTAGTGGGGAGTTGAAGTTTGGTTTTTAGTGGGGAGTTGAAGTTAGTTTTTAGTGGGGAGTTGAAGTTAGTTTTAGTGGGGAGTTTAAGTTGGTTATTATTCGTGAGGGTTTACAGTATGTTTATAGAGTTTAGATAGTATAGGTTTATTGTTGGGGTTCAAATTGTTTTTTTATGATTTTTATGTTCCCTTTAATGGGACAAGTGAATTTCCATGAATAAAAAGTAATTTGTAATTTGAATATGATTTTAGTGTTTTATGTTTAGTGTTCAGTGTTGTTGGTCTGTTTAGATTGTAATAATCCTTCTGTTCCAACGGAAGTGTCACGGAAGCCCAAAGTCCCCTCGTGCCCTAGTTTAGATGTATTTAGTTATGATTGCTGTCCTTTACCCACAACCCTCTTTAATTAGTAGTAGCTATGAATAATGTAAATTAATTACCCCCCCCTCTTCCCCCACCCTGTTACATTAGAAAAAGGGGTATGCTTTATAAGTTCACAGATATTTCGTCTATTAGAAGTTTATTATGTCCTTGGCCCAAAACTCCTGCAGGCAGATAGGAGGGATATAGCCCTGGTTGTCATGTAGGAAAGTCCCTTGTATTAACCTCAGGACAGGCCAGCCTCTCATTGACAACACACATGCGCCCACCCTTGAACTATTATCTGATATAGGGCAACGTTAAACATTTGTGCCAATATTCCAAGATGTCCAATGATGTACAACTTCATTTACAAATTATGTGTAGGCCCGAAGTGGAAGACAGTGACGAAGAAAGACTTGCCAACTATGAGCGTTACAGAACTCTGGTAGAAAATGAGGCTGCTGGATGTAAGTTTTTGTCCTAAATTGTACATTTGAACTCTATATTGTACTAGTCTGTGTAGGGCTGGGGTGTTGGTTACTGTTATGACTTGTTAGGGTTGAAAACATCTTTTTGTAGAGAATACTTTCTTGAACTATTTATTATTTCACGCACCTAGTCCATCTGAGTTTGGGTAATGAAATGGTTAGTGTACATTCAATTCGTTTAAGCATCACCAAAAAAGACAAATAGTTAAACAATGTAAAATGAGTTTGATGATCTCAATTTTTAAAAATCAGCACAGAAATTTAGTTAAATTATGTGCAAAAAATGTTGAAGTAAAAATAGTCAACTTGTCCACTACATAAGCATAGAAAGAACTAACTTAAAACTAAGTTAAAAGACACGAGGTCTAGACCCTCAAAAGATTATAATGGTACCCTAAAATTGTTCAGGTGAGATGGAGCAGCAACCCGTATGAATTATTCAAGGATGGAGTTCAGACTCTGAATTAGGCACATGAGCGACGTATCTCATGAAGGATTTGATATAATAATTTAAGGTCATTTCTCGCCCCTCTCACCGAAATCAAGAAGACTGTGACCCTCTACTGTCTCATGAGATCTCTGTTAAGTGACCAATCAGTATAATATGTTGTTTCCATACTTAGCATAATATGCTTATGTAGTACTTTGTATGACTGTTTGCAGTTGTTTGTTGCTTTTATCTCCCCTCAGTGACTGAAGAGCAGTGCCTTCATCAGATTTACTTGGACGAGCACTTCGGAACCATCAGCAAGGGACCTGAGGAAGAGAAGAAAAAGTAATGACTCGTTTCCAGTTAACGAAAAAATGTTTAAATTGAGTGAAATTGCTCGGAACATTTCTTCTAATCAACACTAGCTTTATATGAAAACTTCTTAGTTGTTGTTTTTTAAAGACAAATTTGAAACAAGAAAAATCTTTAAAAAAAAATACACATAACTTTGTGCAATGTTCTAATGCAGTTATTTTGAAATCTTTTAGGAATGCAGATAAGAAAGCTGCCATTGGGTTTGTGTATGAAGACAGCACACCAGCTGACAAGGGAGACAACAATGAGGAGAGTGAGAATGAAGAAAGTGAAGAGGATATAGAAACTGCAGATTTAGGTTTGGGTTTTATTTTTTGTTACTTGATTAATGCCTACATTGATTTAGTTGTCTTTGAAGGTTAGTTGTGTTGTATTCTTGATGACTCCATACACATTTAGACATCAATTAATGTTAGTATAACTATTGGGCAATTTTTTTATGAATAATTAATTGTCTAACAGTTCAAAAGTGTATGGAAGATGCCCCATACATGGCCATTTCCATTACAGTATAAAGGACTATCTTCATATGGAGTATTTATATGTAGTCATCATATCGCCAAACTGGATGTAGCAAAGCCATTGTAGCTCCTATTATAATCTGTACTTTTAAATTTCTGTTTAACAGATGTCACAATAGACATTGATGCATTGACCCCTGAACAAAGAAAAGAAGTCAACCTTTGCGCTACTCAGTATGGCATGAAAGATGATGACTTTAGCAGGTGAGTTGCCGACAGTGTGTCGTCTTTCAATTATTTTTTTGCCATAACATCAAACCATGGCAATTAAAAATGTACTTTGGTTTAATTCTAACCTGTTTTTTTGTATTGGTCAGGTTGCTAAGAAAAGATAAAGAAGAACTTGAAGCTTTGAAAGAAGCCAAACAGTTGGAAGAAGCCAAAGCTCAATTTTCTGTAAGTTCATTTCTTTCTTTATCTGGACCAGTAAGTACATTTCTTTATCTGGTCCAGCATTTTAATATGAAACACATTTGTTTTCTTGTTGATGTGGTAAAACTTATGTTAAAGAGCTTCGTAAAGCAGTTTGTGTAACATAGTGTTAAAGAGTTTTGTAAAGCAGTTTGTGTAAAACAGTGTTAAAGAGTTTTGTAAAGCAGTTTGTGTAAAACAGTGTTAAAGAGTTTTGTAAAGCAGTTTGTGTAAAACAGCTTGAGTAAAAATACTTTTTTTTTTCTGACAGGGGAGAAAATCTAGGCGAGAACGCAGGGCTATAAATGAAAGGCGTCAAAACCCACAGAGGTTTAGTCGGCCCAGGTAGGTGGTGCCTGTCTGTGTTTTAAACAAGGCAAAAAAGGTTTTAATCTTTATAAAAAGGGTCCTTCACTTGAATGTGTTTGTTTAAATAACATAACTTTCATTATCTAATTCAATAAAACTACCATGAGCTGCAAAATGCTGCTGCTCAAGCCAGCTGTACCGTAAGACAACGAGTCGCATTTTGAGGCTCAAAAACCCTCACATATTTATTATCCCCAAATCCAATCCAAGATTTAGAAACAATAAACTTACTTGTTTTGTAATGTCTACTTTCGTATTCGTTCTTTTCAAATGTAAATATCTGCTATAGATAGAATAGAAAACATGATTTTGTGTTCAAAAATATTTTTTTTTGCGAATGTCCCCTCATTATTGTCACTTTACCTGTGTATAGTTTGTGTGTGTCTCTTTGTTATTTGTGAACAAAAATGAATGAAATTTAAAGCAAGTGTTTCTAAATGAATTCTTAAAAGTTTCTTTTTAATTTGAATTATTATTAGATATTAGACTGTAAGTGGGATATTTCTTTTTTTTTTTTTTTATAGTTTCTAAAACAACATTCTTACTTTCACCTTTACTTTCACACTTATTCTAGAAATAAAAATGTTCTATTAGCATATTCTAGATAAGCTTTCATTTCTGCTTATTTTGATATCTAACACTTTATTTATTTTAATAAAAGCTGTAAAAAAAGCTTTGACTGCATTGGACCTATGTAAAAAAATGGTCATGAAAATGGGCTGGCCATACAGTGGAAAACGCAATGGTAGTTATTGAGTTATACAGATATACTATTCTATGTTAACAAAATCTGTTTATCATATCATTCTGGGTTAAAAAAAAGGGTATCCAGAGGTATCTGGCATTTACAGGACAAAGGGGGGGGGGTCAAGGTTCTTGTAACAAATTGTGCCATGTGAATAGAAATATTGTGATGACATTTGTGGATGGCTCCCACCAAAGTAGTCAAAGTTGTCTTGCAGCTAATTAATATTGTTGAATTAAAAACATGTGTAACAGTTACCTTCTCTATTCTCAAGCTATGCAGCAAGGGAAAGTCCCAAGTATGAACCTTATAAAAGGTAAGGAAAGCAGAAAAAACTAATCTTAGTCATTTGTATACATTTTGTATTGGCATGAAATATCACCAGTAGCTGGTAGCTGGAGGGTAACAACAATGTATTAACAACATCTATTTAAACTCAGTGGCAAGTCACCAGGGCTAGGTGACCAAGTCAGGGTTTCATACGGTTTTGGAAAAACTGACTTGATTTTTTTCAAGTTTGTAAAAACTGACCCAAGGTTTGGGAAAGTTTGTGAATTTCACTCGAACATAGTAAACTAAGCGTGAAAATTGTGAGTTTTAAATGTAAATAAATGTGACTAGCAATGCATCAATAAAACTCAAATCATATTTTTTTGTTAAAAAGTATTATCTTAAAATGCAACTTAAATAATATTCTCAAACCATTTTTTTTGGACAGCTCTATAAAAGCTGCCAGAAAACATAAAGAAAATTTTACACACGCCTAATGAAAATTGTTATGAGAATTAAAAAAGTGGAATGCATGTTAAATATTTTATATTTTCCTAATATTTTTTTAATCGCAAGTTTTTTTTCCTTGGTTTATGGGTATTGGATTACATTTTGTTTTGCTGCCTGCTAACTGGTGTAGAAGTTTCAATGCCTTGTGTCCATCCATGTTTCAACCCACTATGTTTTTTTGTGTGTGTTAGTTTTTATGTCATATTTTATTATATTGTGTTTTCCCTTATGCTGTTTCTTTACAATTACTATTTGGACAGGCCAGGCTCGTCTTCCCGGTCCAGATCCAGGTCAAGGTCATCCGAACCTGCCCCCGTTACCTTCATCACCAGTTTTGGAGCGGAGAGCGACGAAGAGGCAGCGGTACAGGGTCCAGCGCTCCCAGCATCACACAAACTGTCGGTGCAGAAACGGAAATTGTCCCCTCAATCTACTAAGTGTGAGACTCCATGGTCGGTGTTAGTTCTCTCGCTTGTATGGGTTGATAAGACATTGCTGTGTATAGGGAGAGCTTGCTTGCCGTGGATTTAAACTGAGTGTTGCTTTTATAGACAAAACTTTTGAGTTGTCATCAGTGGAGGAAAAAACCTAATGTTGTGTGGCACCCCCCCCCCCCCCCCCCCCAATATAGACTCTGCATGATATTGCCCTGGAAACAACAACAAATGGAGTTATTTGTGACATTGATGAGGCTCTATTCCAGCTACCTAGTGTAGTTTATGTTCTTGTTAAACTCTTTAGCGGATAATACCCACTGCCAATATTTCTTAAATAGTAAAAAAAAATAAAGTATTCTGTTGGACCAGATTAATCCTTATGGCCGGTGAAGCAGCGCTCACCAGTTTCTGTGGCCACGGCTTACTAGGGGATTGTGTGGCCAATCACAATGCCCAGCTGCATTTACTTTAACCCAAACTAAAGTCTGGTACCCATGAGAGCTGGGTAGATACCCTCTAGACTAGAGAACAAATCTGAGCCTTCACCAGGATTCGAACCCAGGATATTCGGTATGCCAGTCGAACGCGCTGCTGCTCATTAGAAGACTTTTTTTTCTACTGAGAACACTGTAGTTAAATGAAGTGCATTGTTTTAACATATACCCTGTTCTGAGTTGTGAAAGAAGTAAACAAAATATATTATTATAAAATTATGACTAAATCCTTAAAAAATGTAAACAACTGTATATGAAAGGATTGATTATAAACAGTCTCTCTGCTTTTAAGCTAAACATAGACCTAAAACTATGTGTTCAATGATTTGTTTGTAAAAAGAAATCTGTTTGGCAGGTTACGCCCTGGTGGTAGCGACAGCCGTAATAAAAGCAGGAGCCGGTCAGCAAGGTCGTCGTCACACTCTCGGTCCAGCTCAAGGTCCCGGTCAGGCCGCAGGCGCCGAAGGAGCACAAGCAGTAAGTCCAGTTTGTCTTCCAGCAGGTCAAGATCCAGGTCACGTTCGCCCGCGAGATCTGGCAACAGAAGGTCCCCTGCTGGGACCAGGAGAAGCAATGGTCGAAACAATTTAAGCTCAACCCGTCGAGCTCAAAGGTCGCATAGCCGTAGCAGGTCAAGAACGCCAAGTAGATCCAGGTCGAGGTCAAGGACTTCTCATTCAAAATCAAGTAAAAGGTGAATAAAGTCAATTTTTACTTAATAACACCAATGTGTTCTGATAAAGTTATTTGTAGGCGATCTCTCACTGCAATCTTTTCAAGCATGGCAGCTGGTGTCTGAACATATTACTATTATCTCTTGTAAAATTAATGACCTTTCTTCTAGATAGAAGATTACATCCTAGGGCCCAAAACTCCTGCAGTGTGGCAGTGCTAGATTTGGGGTCATCGTGTTGCCAGTCCAATAAGCTAGATGAATGACCAGGCAGCCTCTCTATCTATAGCTTTTAAAAAAAATGCAATCATGGATTTAAAATTTCCACCAATCATTGTTTTAACGCAGAATCTGTCGCACCTAAAAGTAAAAGCTAGTTAATTATATCAAAACATATCAGAAAGTATGGGTGGGGCAAACTGCCCTAGATGGAGCTTGGAACCAATCCTCAATGGCAGCCATTGCTGCGTTACCACCACCAAAAAAATGTCATCAAACCAGTGTGTATTCTGTACTTAAAAAAAAAATATTTTTTTTAGCAAATAATTTCATTGTGGTTCCTTTAAAGGCCCTGAGAATGAGGTGGGGTTCATGCAATGCACCGTGCCACACCCCATATCCCACACTACTAAGAGTTAGTCCGTGGTTAATGTTTTTCTATGCACTGACCATAGGGTCAACATAATTATGAATGTAGAGAAGCCTTTTTAAAACATAATATTAACCTATCAGTTTAATGGCAAGAGTAACAAAGTCTTGTGGGGATGGAAGATAAATACAGGAAACAACAGTACTACATAGAATAAATAGTACTATAAGTTAAATACAATAAATAAAATATGTGTAAAAACTTCTCTATTACTTAGTATTACTCATTCTTTTAAGTTTGTAGTTTTGTTTTAAAATGTAGGCCCTTACCATAGGATAAAGGAATCATTACAAAATTTTTTTTTATTATTATTATATAGATATTGTATATGTATTGGATTATAAACAAAAGTTATCCATTATTCCATCCTCTGTATAGGTCACTGAGTCCATCTAAAAAGGTTGTTGTTAAACGCTACAGGAGAGACAGTCTTTCGTCCAATTCAGGACTAAGCTGCTTGGAATCTGACGAGGAAACAAAGAAGTCTTCCTCGTCATCAGTAACAGCTGCCAAATTAAAAACGCCGCTGGGAAAAGAGGCTGAGATAAAGTAAGTCTGCACTGTTTGGTCCAATTTATTTTTTACTGATGCTATTTTAATGTGTATTTTAGGACAGAATTTCTAAATTTAGGCTATTTAAAATCTGTGACTTACGCTTTCTAAAATTTTTTGTCTTTAAATCTTCATTGAAAAAGAAATGTTTTATCATTGTACATTTCAATTTCAGCAAACGCATTTATTCTTTTTTGAGTCTGTAATTTTACATGCATTTTCTAGGATGTGAGTGAGCCGGTTCTTTCAACTAGCTGTAGTTACTCTAAGATTTAACACCCGATGTATAGGTTTCACGCACACTAGAACTTTGAATAAAAATATACACACTTCTATTAAGACAGTTACAATACTTTAGGAGATACTTCTACCATGAGTCTGGTCTATTCTGTATCAACTACTGTCAACCACTGATTAAGAAAATGCTGAAAGCTTTACAAAGTTAATAACCGTCGAAAGGTGATAGTTTCTGGCCAGTGAGGTTAAAAACAACATAAACAAACGTCCCAGGTTCACAAGAACCTTTTCTTAAGAAAAGAATTGGTTTGTGGGCTTAGTAGTAGCCTCCCATGTAACAGTTTTTTTTTTAATTAACTCTAGTCTACAGCAGTTATGACTGTAGAGGCATTGGTATTAAGTTGTGTAAACACTTTTTGTATGTTTCATTACATCCCACCCAATACATAACACAGTTATCCCATGCTACTTTAAAAAAAATATTTTTTCTATGGGCAAGAGAATGCAGTTAACCTTTTGTTTGAAAAGACTTTTGCATGTGAATGTATTACTTACTTATAACCACTTTTGTGAACTTTTTTAATATAGACAAAATTGTTGACAGTTAGGAATAAGCTTCTTCATTCTTCCCTCCTCCCCCCCCCCCCCCCACACACACATTACAAAATGTACTTATTTGTGTAGTCAGTTGTATCATATTCACTTGCCTATGTACATGCTTACCAACAAGTTTCAAAACCTTGTTCAGAGGTTAGAGCTATGGAGAAATAACTTCCTCCTCAAGTTTTCTAAGGCTTAGCAGGGGTGGAATTCAGAGAGAACTGTAGGTTTTTATGTTGTGAATTAAAAAAAAAAATCCGTTTTCTTTCTGGGAGACTGAAATGTTCATATAAATAAAAACATTTTTTAATGTCCTTTAGTTTGCACAACTTTTGTGTATGTAAAGTGGAATGCTTTCACATTACAAAAAAAACACTTAAAAATATATTCTTTGTATTGAAATATTTACAATTTTTGCTTGGTGCACTTTGTAATGTAAGAGTGGGGGCAAATTTTAATAATTTTTGTATAGTATATGGCTCAATGATTCAAATTTAGTAACATGAATTATTCAACTATACATCCCATGAATGGGGCATGGTGGCCGAAGGCCCTGGAGAAGGATTTGTTCTTGGGTCTGGAGATTATTCCTGAGTCTACCCAGCTCTGATAGATACCTGACTTTAGTTGGGGTCAAGTAAAGGCGGTTGGGCATTGTGCTGGCCACACAATCCCCCAGGTATTCCATGACCACATTAACTGGTCACCGGCCCCATGGATCAATTTGGTCCAACTGGATACTTTAATTTACTTCTACATCCCACGAAGGAAATAAACATGGTGGCCATGCGGTAGCTCGTTCAGCTAGCATACTGAAGGTACTGGGTTCGAATTCCAGTGCAGGCTAGGATTTCTTCCCCGGTCTGAAGGGTGTCCTTGAGTCTACTTGAGTCTACCCAGCTCTGATGGGTACCTGACCTTAGTTAGGGTAAAGTAAAGGCGGATGTGCATAGTGCTGGCCACACAATCCTCTAGTATGCCGTGGCCACAGAAACTGGTGAACAGCACCTATGGATCAATTCGGTCCGACTGGTACTTTATTTATACATATTATTAACATGTCATGTATTTGTTTTGTTTTCTTTCAGAGCTGATTCAAAGAGTGGTAAAATAAACAGCAAACCTCTTCATTCTCAAGTCAGTAAGAGCCTTTGCTTTTTGAAATCTTGTTTATGTACTAGACTAGTTTATCAAGGGCTATAACTCTCTCATTGTGCACTAACCTCAGCAGCGGTCTGAGTTATTAACACTTTCTGAAGCAGCAACAACAACAACAAAAAATTCCTTTTTTCTTTTGTTGACAGAGTGTTATATATGTTCCTATTGTTGTCCACTGTATATATAGTGCACGCTATGCATGGTGAGTTAAAGCAGTGTAAACTGGATGCTCAAAGAAATATTTCAGGAGAACAAATATCTAGTTTCCAACTTGTTAAGTATCTAGTTTCCAACTTGTTAGCTTTTACTTTTCAATATTGAGAGATCTGACCTGTTAGCAAACTTTGTTAAACAAGACTTCTGAAGTGGCTTAGTGAGATTTCAACTCACAATCTTCATCAGCCAAGTTTTCTCTTTCCACAAGCAAACAGAATAAGAGAGCGCACCTCTAAGAGAGAATGAAAGAAATGACAGTCCTGGTGAAGATGTGTATTACAATGTTTTTTTTGGATAGTTTATGGATCAGGGATTGAAATTTAGTAGCTAAAACTGTTGAACTTTACAACAATATGAAATGAACATGTTGATTTAATCTTATCGGTTAATTTCTTAATTTTTTCTCGTATTTTTGGGTCATAACGTTGAAGGTGAACACAAGAAGCCCCATCTTTAGATTAATAATACTTGCATTGGCGGTTTGTGTTGTTTTGTGAAGAATCTGGTTAATACACTGATCTATACAAATAATGGATTAGGCACATTCTTGAAGCCCAAAATAAATAGGCTTTCACTTGACTTTCCCCTATCTATAAAATTATATTTCCTAAACACTGACCTGTGAATGCATTTCAAGTGACTTTTCTTTTTACTGTATAGATTTGTTCTAATTATAGATGGTTTATTCCTCTAACTCGCTTATATGGGTAAGTGAATGGTGTGATCAATTCTGGCGTACAAATTTAATATGGAGGCTCTATTCATTCTTTTTATAGATCAGTAAGGGAATGTTACACTGCAGTAAACAAACAACCTAAAAGATGTCCCCCCACAGAAAGGGATTCTCTGTTATATAAGCCGATCTGACAGTGTTTTGGATCTACAGCTAGACAGTGTATCTAACACAATGCTCCTCTCTGTGTGTGTGATCCCTCAGTCAATGTTTGTGTTATTCACTTGCCTGTGGTCACATCTCTGAATAGATATGTGGAACAAAAAATGATGGTTTCACCTGTGATACCACTTTAATTTAGAACATGAATTTCAACTTCCATTTCATTATAGTTCACTTTCTCTACCACACTCATTTAGTGATGCAGATTTGTTTTTTTTTTTCTTACATGTTGCTTAATCATTGTGGGCTTGGGCAGAGAGAGGGGGGAACTAAACAAGAACCAAGCGGTGTATGTTTGAATGAATCGGCACATTGTCTTCTGTTGTATTTTATTCTGACAATTATTTCTACAGGCACTGGAATCAACTCTATTTAAATATTTATTTCTGTCATTTTGTGTAACTCCACAGTCGACAACCAGCGTAAAAGACACACCGCAAGAAAGGCTTAAAAGAAGAATGCAGGCTCAACTTTCCAGACAATGTAAGATTTACTCTGAATATTTACACAAAACTAGTAGCACTTTCCAGACAATGTAAGATTTACTCTAAATATTTACACAAAACTAGTAGCAATTTCCAGACAATGTAAGATTTACTCTAAATATTTACACAAAACTAGTAGCAATTTTCAGACAATGTAAGATTTACTTTTAATATTTACAATATACTAGTAGAACTTTCCAGACAATGTAAGATTTACTCTAAATATTTACACAAAACTAGTAGCAATTTCCAGACAATGTAAGATTTACTCTAAATATTTACAATATACTAGTAGAACTTTCCAGACAATGTAAGATTTACTCTAAATATTTACATAAAACTAGTAGCACTTTTTAGACAATGTAAAATTTACTCTAAATATTTACACAAAACTAGTAGCACTTTCCAGACAATGTAAGATTTACTCTAAATATTTCCATAGACTGCAATACCCAAACTACAAGAACCTTAGAGTTAATGAATATTTTTAACTTAACAAAGTGTTATGATTACGATTTGACTCTAGCTTTATACATGCTCTTGTCATAGATACAAATGCATACTTTATAATTGGGATACTCTATAGAATGCTTATAATGTCTAACTTTATAATTGGCTTACTATATAGAATGCTTATAATGTCTAACTTTATAATTGGGATACTCTATAGAATGCTTATAATGTCTAACTTTATAATTGGGATTCTCTATAGAATGCTTATAATGTCTAACTTTCTAATTGGCATACTATATAGAATGCTTATAATGTTTAACTTTTGTGGTTTTTCTTTACAGTTAAAGCTGATAAAAAGGCAGAGATTACTAAAATTACTAAACAAGAACAGGAAAGACTGGTGAGTTACTTAAATGTAATTATTTACAACAAGTTATGTGTGGGATTGTGACATACACAGTTCATTGCAGGTTGACTTGATACCCTACATAATCTGAAATGGCAACACACAAACTCTATCAATTTTGAATCCTCTTGCCACTAAATACCGGTACATTGTGTACCCATGAAAGACAGTTAACAATGGTCTTGTCTTATAAAAATTTTCCAATATCTAGAGAAAACAATAACTTAACCCGGTATTGTTGTGGTGCCTGTTACGACTGTTACTATTTAATAAAACAACCCCAGAGACCATATAAATTTCCACACCTTCTATTTTCTCTACCTATCTACACTGCCTCTCAGATCCTTTCTCTACACATTACACATCTGGAATCCATTCTCTCTCTCTACACATTACACATCTCGAATCCCTTCTCTCGCTCTACACATTACACATCTCGAATTCTTCTCTCTCTCTACACATTACACATCTCGAATCCCTTCTCTCTCTCTACACATTACACATCTCGAATCCCCCGTTCTCCCCTTCCCATTCACACACAACTCAGTTCAATTCACTCATACACTACATTTTACAATAACACTACTATTCTTGTCTCTCTCTTTCTCCCCCTCTCATAAACACTCAAAATAGCTCACAACACCTACCACTTTCTTCAACTACAATGAACAATTGAGTTCAAACTTTGACTGTTTCATATAAGAAATAGAAAAATATCAACTGATGTAATTTCTTCAGGTCACTTAATTAACCTCTGAGAACAAAGTGTAACTGTGTTCTGGATGGTGTAGGCAGTTAATGGTGTTCATTGGTCCCATGGTCATTGCTGTAATCATTCTTATAGTACTTGCGACACTTAGCATTACAACAAGGACAAGTCTTAAATATTATGCATGCATGGTAAACCTAAAGGTTAAACGTGTGCCAACATTTTCAGTCCCATTCGTTTTTTTGCTAATAAAACATGTCTGTGTGCTGAACTACTGGTTGTACTGCGAGTAAGAAAAGATGTAGAGGATTAAATTTGATTTCATTTCCAAAGGATATTGCCGAAAGAAAACGATGGATTGTAAACGTCAGAGGTCAAGAATCAACTATTTATAATCCCAAACTTATTGCTTGATGCAAAAGAATTTTCTTTTTTTTTGTATCTACGGATTTTGTTTTTTTAATAACCAAGAAACGCTACTCTTTACCACTTAACTACTTTATTTTATAAATAAGCTAAATTCAACTTACCACGACTAACACTTTGAGTATTAATTATTGCATACTCACTTTTGAAGTTTAAAACGGATTCCTCATAACTAATCTCGTAGCCTTTATATATTTCTAAAAGACCAGAACTGGCCGTCAAGGTTGAAATAAATTGTCAAACACCTGCAAAAGCATGTTTTTTTGTTGCCGGAAATGAACCGGAAATTCGTGAACATTCTCTCTTGTCCATGTAAAAGATTATGTTATGTTATTCTTTAGTAGGATGTTAAATCTGGTCAGTAAAAAAGTAGCACTATAATATGTTACCCATCTATAAAAAATAAAAAAATACATTGACTTAGAGCTGGTGAAATGAGTTAATGTAAATAGAGTACTTAAATAAAACTTAGGGTCTATAATTCTTGAAACATTGCTCAGTTCCCTTAAGCTTGCAAGAAGATTATGTTGCCTACACAGTACTGAGTTCCTTTAAAAGTATTGACATTTTAAGACTTGCCAGTTGCTTAAAAGTATTGACAAAGGCTTTAAAAACTTTGAAATAAAATAAATAAATAAATATTTTTTGTTTTCTAGGACAGGGAAGAAGAAATAAGAAATTTGGCTTTTGAGATGAGACGGAGGGAAAGAGAAAAGCGACACAGAGAAAAAGAGGAGGAAGAACGTGAGAGACGTGCCAGGCGGCACAACCGCCACACTGACAGAAGTAGCAGCAGCGACAGCAGCAGGAAAGATAGTAAGTCGACCAGCCGGAGCCCGATCAAGAGCCGCAGCCCGCGGAAAAGCCGCAGCCCGGACAGGAGAAGGGAGGACAGAGATAAGGATGACAGGAAGAGAGGAAGCAAATACGAGGACAGGAAAAGGTCACTGGTGGCCTCGCCGCTGTCTTCCTCTGACGAACGGAAGAGGCAGGAGGACAAGAAGTGGGACGGCAGGAGGGAGCACAGCCGGTGGGACGGGGACGGGAGCCGCTCTGACAAGTCTAGAAGTAGCAGCCGGAGCGGTGGCCGATGGGAGGGAGATGCTGCCTCCCACGAAACATTTGGCTCCGACAGTCATGGCTGGGAAAAGAGAGGACAAGACTGGGGAGATAACACCTGGCAATCAAGGTTGGTTTATGTAACTTTTGGCATCTCATACATCCCAACATTTTTTTTTAAGTGGCGTCGATGTGGACATTTTAATTAAAAATTTGTTATAGTATTTGTTTATTTGCTTACAATCTATCTATGTTACCATTCATGTTTAACAAAACCATGCTGCATGCTGGCTACACAATCCCCAATTAGCCATTGCCTACAAAAACTGGTGAACTCTACTTGACCTTTTAAAATTTTTAAAGTAATTTTCTTTCTCTTCGGAGAAATGTAACCTATTTTCACAAAAGGGTAACTAAGTGGGTTTTTGTTTCCAACAATTTGTGCTATATGCATGTATACAGGCAAAAATTTGATACTGTACCAAATTTCTTGTTAACTTGCTTATTAATTACTCCATTATATTTGTCAACAAGAAGAATTATTATTTTGCAATGGATCATTTGGCTATTTTTAATTATGATAAAAAAATATTTTTGCACTGATTGACCTCACTTTAAAACAATTGCTTTTATATTGGTTCTGCAACATCGACTTATTTACTATTTGGGCAGGGCGGGTCACATAATATGTGAGGTCCCCTACTTACAACCAGGTTGTAGAGACGTTGGCTTCTTCGGTCAATGTCAAACTTTTTGTTGTTGTTTTTTTTGCTGTAGAGAGGGAGGGAGGGGAGGAACGCTGTATGCAATTTAGCTTAGTAGACATGTTGATATATCTTTTTACATTGGAAAATTTGTGATTGTTTTTTTTTATTTACAAATTTTTTTGAGAATATCATTTTGTTGTGCCAGTGATAGTTTTTAATTCTTGTGTTGCAGGCCTGCCTCGAGCTCAAGGTCGCGGCTTCCCTTACTTAAGAGACCGACCTCACCACTGATGTCACGCCCGCGCCCCCCAAACGACCCTAGGCTAATGGAGGAACCAATGGACTTTTCCTAGCACCTTTAAACGAAATGCAGATGTGGACTGTGCCCTGGCGCAGGTGTCACCAGAATTCTCAATGGACACTGTCAATAGATAATCGTCACTGGATTTGTCAATATTTGTATCATATGGAATATAGAGACATGTGTTTGGAATTTCATACCGCAATCAGGTTTCATTCAACATTGATGTGTTGGATCTGATAGTTGGGTGTGTTGGATGTTGTACATGTGAAAGACTGTACTACACATCTCTGAGAGTTTGTTTGTTTGTTCAGCTTACTTCTTGTTGCTGTCATATGTCTGCAAGAAAATAAAATATTTTAACATTTTTTTATCTTATTTTATCTTAGACCTAGTTAATAGTTGGTTTTTGCGATACACATTTTTAAACAAAGGTCTTTAAAAGCTGGGGGAATAAATGTCTGTGTTCATCAGTTGCTGAGGCCTAAACCCCACACTGAGGCCCACACCCCACACTGAGGCCCGCAACCCACACTGAGGCCCGCACCCCACACTGCACAACTTTTACTTCCTGCCCAATAATGTCAGATTTACAATCAGAGCTGGGTAGAATCAAGGACAGACAAAAACACACCGACAAAATTGTGTTGTTTTTTATATATGTTTTATAAATGTTACTCTACCGCCCTGCAATAGACCACACTAACCCCATTAAAGTTGTTTAGTGGTCATAATGAGTTACTAGTTTGTGCTGTACAAACAATTTATATATTTCATACAAACATTGTACTTACGCCATACAAACATTGTACATACCTTAATAACATATTTGTACATAACTTAATAACATATGTACACAGAAGAAACAAATGTATGCTTTGGTAGGCTATGCCTTGAACTTAAAGAAAAAATATTTTATTAAATTATTTGACCAACCAAGAAATGTGTCCTTAGCATTTCAAAAAATGACAGTCTGGCAGTTCAACAAAGTCTGGCTACCAGAAAAAAGACATCACTTGATATAACGTTGTTACAAACGTCTTTAAATTGTTGTGTTTTTAAATAAAAGTTACAGATATCATTTGCAAAATTAAATTCATTATGCAACAGGTTTTCGTACTGAATATAAATCATGATACAAAAATGTACAACTTTTTTTGTGTCAATTTGAACACACACACAAAAAACTGGTAAGAAAATATTTAACATGTACTGTTCCAACAAGTCAACAAATACCGGTAGTTAAGACATATTGGGAAATATTTCAGGACAAAATTTCTTATGTTTTTGGTTTTTTTTAAAGAGTCGTTTCCCTTAGATAACATTTTTTTTGTAATTTTTGTTTTTACAGCTCGTTCTTGTTCGTGAAATTTCAAAATGGAAACACAGATCTAGGGCATGTTAACACAGATCTAGGGCATGTTAACACAGATCTAGGGCATGTTAACACAGATCTAGGGCATGTTAACACAGATCTAGGGCGTGTTAACACAGATCTGGGGCGTGTTAGCACAGATCTAGGGCGTGTTAGCACAGATCTAGGGCGTGTTAACACAGATCTAGGGCGTGTTAACACAGATCTAGGACGTGTTAACACAGATCGAGGGCGTGTTAACACAGATCTAGGGCATGTTAACACAGATCTAGGGCGTGTTAAAACAGATCTAGGGCGTGTTAACACAGATCTAGGGCGTGTTGACACAGATCTAGGGCGTGTTGACACAGATCTAGGGCGTGTTGACACAGATCTAGGGCACGTTGACACAGATCTAGGGCACGTTGACACAGATCTAGGGCGCGTTGACACAGATCTAGGGCGTGTTGACACAGATCTAGGGCGTGTTGACACAGATCTAGGGCGTGTTAACACAGATCTAGGGCGTGTTAACACAGATCTAGGGCGTGTTAACACAGATCTAGGGCGTGTTAACACATCTAGGGCGTGTTAACTCAGATCTAGGGCGTGTTAACACAGATCGAGGGCGTGTTAACACAGATCGAGGGCGTGTTAACACAGATCTAGGGCGTGTTAACACAGATCTAGGGCGTGTTAACACAGATCTAGGGCGTGTTGACACAGATCTAGGGCGTGTTGACACAGATCTAGGGCGTGTTGACACAGATCTAGGGCATGTTGACACAGATCTAGGGCATGTTGACACAGATCTAGGGCGTGTTAACACAGATCTAGGGCGTGTTAACACAGATCTAGGGCGTGTTGACACAGATCTAGGGCGTGTTGACACAGATCTAGGGCGTGTTGACACAGATCTAGGGCGTGTTGACACAGATCTAGGGCGTGTTGACACAGATCTAGGGCGTGTTGACACAGATCTAGGGCGTGTTGACACAGATCTAGGGCGTGTTGTCACAGATCTAGGGCGTGTTGACACAGATCTAGGGCGTGTTGACACAGATCTAGGGCGTGTTGACACAGATCTAGGGCGTGTTGACACAGATCAAGGGCGTGTTGACACAGATCTAGGGCGTGTTGACACAGATCTAGGGCGTGTTGACACAGATCTAGGGCGTGTTGACACAGATCTAGGGCGTGTTGACACAGATCTAGGGCGTGTTGACACAGATCTAGGGCGTGTTGACACAGATCTAGGGCGTGTTGACACAGATCTAGGGCGTGTTGACACAGATCTAGGGCGTGTTGACACAGATCTAGGGCGTGTTGACACAGATCTAGGGCGTGTTGACACAGATCTAGGGCGTGTTGACACAGATCTAGGGCGTGTTGACACAGATCTAGGGCGTGTTGACACAGATCTAGGGCGTGTTGACACAGATCTAGGGCGTGTTGACACAGATCTAGGGCGTGTTGACACAGATCTAGGGCGTGTTGACACAGATCTAGGGCGTGTTGACACAGATCTAGGGCGTGTTAACACAGATCTAGGGCGTGTTAACACAGATCTAGGGCGTGTTAACACAGATCTAGGGCGTGTTAACACAGATCTAGGGCGTGTTAACACAGATCTAGGGCGTGTTAATACAGATCTAGGGCGTGTTAATACAGATCTAGGGCGTGTTAGCACAGATCTAGGGCGTGTTAGCACAGATCTAGGGCGTGTTAACACAGATCTAGGGCGTGTTAACACAGATCTAGGGCGTGTTAACACAGATCTAGGGCGTGTTAACACAGATCTAGGGCGTGTTAACACAGATCTAGGGCGTGTTAACACAGATCTAGGGCGTGTTAACACAGATCTAGGGCGTGTTAACACAGATCTAGGGCGTGTTAACACAGATCTAGGGCGTGTTAACACAGATCTAGGGCATGTTAACACAGATCTAGGGCATGTTAACACAGATCTAGGGCATGTTATGTTGGAAATGTTGAGACTTATAGAGAAAGAGTTAACCGTTGCAGTTAGTTTTGGGTTTACAGTTCGTTTTTTTTTATATAGATATTTTTGTGTTTCTTATCAAATTGTATAGATGTAGTATGTAGGGTTGGCAAAGGTCAGAGGCCAAATTCTGATCTTCTCATTTATAATATATGTGTATGGCTGGGTGGAGCTAAATTTGTTAATGCTAAAACTGGATCCGTTGAATTGTCTGCTAGCATACTGTACGTTTAAAAAAAAAGAAATATTTAAGTTTAAGAAATAAGCTAAGTAATAATATAATGAACAATCCTTCTCGCCTCCCCGCCCAAACAATTTATCCCAGAAAAAATTCATAGTGAAAATGTGTTGGTTTCTATACGTCCGTCTACAGCTTCTTCTTCTTCATATTCTATACGTAGGTCTACGTTCTTTTAGACATAGGCCTACTGTTTCTGTAGGCGTATAAAGGCCTACGTTCTGTGAACATTATTCTGCTACTAATGGGGGGGAGGGGGCAGAACGTTCGCACCCCTCTACCCGCGCTTTACCAACAACAACCGTCTAATGATTCGTTAAAAAAATATTTTTGCCAACGTCCCAGATGTTAAAACTTACATTTCGCCTTGATCTGTCTTATAAGTTTACATACGTTCCTTCTAGATAGAAGATTATTACGTCCTCTAGACCCAAAACTCCTGCAGGGCGGTAGGGATAGAACCCGCGATGTGTCGGTTGATAGTCCGGTGAACTAACCTTTAGTCAATAAGTCTCTTATAAATAAAAATATCACTGAAAACTTCAATGCCATATTTATATTGTGATGTCAATTATTATAAACAAAACAAACTATATTATGTGAAGAAATAAGCGTACAAAGAAAAATCTTATTGAACATGTTATTTTGTTTTGATGCATTTGTAGTGGATTAGATTCCATCTACAAAGAAATGTAGTGCACTAAACAAAAGCACGGTGAATCGTATGAGTTTATGGTGAAATTTAGCAATGTGGAACATGAAGTTGTCAGGCGACAAAAATTGATAAAGAATGTATTGCTTAGGGCTTCACGTCTATGTTTCAGCTCGATAGGATGAAAGAAAGTGGTTCAATAAGCCTCCAGAACTTGCAGAAGGTCGCGTGACAGTAATAGTATAGTAACTGTGTACGTGATGGCGTAATTATAAACTGACTGAGACTTAGTGACACACAGTGGACCGTATTATTATTGTAATGTGTTGACCGGATCTAGTGACCTTACAGCTAGGAGTTATTGTTGATGCGACTGACTGGACATAGTGTGAGTTGTGTTAAGGAATGTCTTGTTAGAGCGTTTGAATGTTGAGAGAAAGGCTACACCCTATATACATATACGGGTTTTAGAATGAGAATAAAGAGTTCGTTTTTACACCAACAAGTGTGTTGTCAAGTCATAATTTTACGGTCGCCAGAAACAAAAGTTTTTCGAAGTTAACAAAGTTCATAAAGGATTTAAAAATGAAAATGTAACAAAAATAATTATATATTAATAATTATGGTCTTGAAAATGAGTAGATCTAAGCTAAAAGTCTGGCCAACCGGATCTCCATGCGTTACTTGGTAACGGCTAGAAGTATTAGAAGCCTTCTTTGGTCAACAGGAAATTACGTACCTCAGCAATCTCATCAACAACCAATCGATCGCCGCTGCCGGCCAGTCCGTAATGTCACGGACAAGAGTGACGTCATCTAATGAAAAGGTGGGCTCAGGTGTGAAATCTAGGTCAGGTAGGTACGAGGCAGACGGACGAAAGGATGCAGTCTATATGGTTCACAGATTAAATATATTTCTATTCTGTGGTAAGGCTCCACATTTGCAGGACTGAAATTATTTAAAAGGTTTGGACTTTGTTCACTTAATGCCATCACTTGTCTGGACAAGATAAATTTGGAACTCATAATATTTCCCACCCACACACAATCCCCCCTCTCTCTCTTTGTTATTTTCTTCACTAAGTATACCGTCGGACCAAAGTGATCCCTGGAGCCGGTGAACAGCGTTCTGTGGCCACGGCATCCTAGGGGATTGTGTGGCCAGCACAATGTCAAGTAGCCATCACTAACTAAAGTCAGGTACCCATCAGAGTTAGGACCCCACCCCACCGATGGTGACCTCATTATGCTCAATCTGTCATGGCTGGGAGTCCGTCAGGCAAGGCGCATGACATGTCAGACGTTGTCGCTGCACGCTCCTCTGTGCGCCCAGCCTTGACCTTTGTAAGTGGGCGCACTCTCGGAGCCAAATGCTTCAAGCTTCTAGATGTCAATTTTGTGAGTACACGTCTAGAAGTAGATGTTTTTGTGTTTTAGAAACATTGCCTGTTTTGGCTCATTACTTAAATGTGCTTGTAAATATAAAACAACTTGCTATTAGTGTAAACAACCGAGCTATATTTACATAGAGTGCCCATTCACTTAAAATAAAGCATAAAAATGTCCGGAAAATGCAGACTTTTGTGTACATAGATAAGTGGTGCGTATGCTAATGGCCAATTTTAGACACTGACATACAATTAAACAGGTACATCATCATTTTTACCGAAAATGCAGCCATGAAAATGAATTTAATAAAAATGCTTGTTGATCTTTTAGGATAGAATTTTTTGAATGTCAAATATATATATATACAAGCTACATTGCCCGGCGTTGCCCGGGTGAAAAAAAAAGGACTGTCTGGGGTGCAGATAACAAATTTATAAACTACACTTACTGAATACTTTTAGGAAAGTAAATAAATATTGTAAATAGTCAAATATTTTTATTTAACAAAATCTATATTGCCTATAGATTTACAATGTCTTTTGTTTTTAAAAGTTTGAAAAATTAATTGTCGAAAAAAAAGTATAGTCTAACTGGAGAATCGAACCCTGGTCGCCCGTATAGCAGTCCACTACGTTTACCACTGAGCTATCGAAGACACATGTCCGATGTGAAAAATTATTAGACGGTATATTATGGGCTAGGCCTAGATAGGTCAGTGGCACACGTGTTTTCAAATTGACCAATGGGGATCCTCGCGGGGCTTAACACTGTCTTTTTATATATATAGATATATATTATCTGAGCAAGTATTGTATTATTTACACCTATAGATTGATTTGATTTAGTTCATAACCTAGGCTATGGAATAAAGACGTAAAAAAAATATGGCAGGTTTCAGTCGCTCACAAAGGCCTTTTATAGATGTTTATGTATGCATGCTTAGGCCTATGTATGCCAGTGTCTACTAACGGCCATTAGCATATGCACCACTTATCTATATATTTATAAAAGTCTGCATTTTCTCCGACAAATTTAAGTGATTAAGCGCTCCATGTATATATATATATATATATATATATATATATATATATATATATATATATATATATATATATATATATATATATATAGCTCAGTAGTGATAACCAATGAAATTGAAGATGCTCAGCCCCCCCCCCCCAACTTTTACATACAGACGCTTCTTTAACGCTGGTATAATTATTATTGGGGGGGGGGGGAGCTACTTGTCCTCAAATGACCTGGAGTCATCCACGAGTAAAGGGGTCAAATATGATACATACTAATACTCATATTTGTCGTGTTTGGGGGACATTTTGAGCTCAAACCGCGCCCCCCCCCCCCCCCAGGTGTTAAAGTAAGATAACATCACTTATTAATTATAGGCCCCCTTTTTTAAGAAATGTCGGCTATACTTAATAATTGTAACGCGCCCCTCATAAAAGGGATAACAATCTGTAAAATAAATCCCTGAATTTAACATCAAAATGATTATATCTACACGAAGTAAAATCAAAGTCCTCCACGTGAAAAAATACAACAAAACACAATATTAGCAAACTTTTTATTGTTAGCTCCCTTGGTGATAATTACCGACAATCCCTTTCACTTGGTGTGCAGTTATTTCCCTTTCTGCCTTTTGAATACTGGGTAATGCCTCTCGCGGTGATAGCCTTAACAGTTGGATGCATTTGATTGGCTGGTACTTAACCAGAGCTGACAACACAGCACTGACCTAGAACCTACGTATCAGTAACATCAAACTTGCCCCGGGGTTGAATACTGCATTACGGGATCACGCTCGGCTTCACGTGAATTGGGAGACAAATTGGAGCACGCGGAGCCATAGAGGTGTGACAGTGATTGGTCAATACCTTTTTGTTTGAATTAATACGAATAAGCTATGTACCACTTGGCAAAGGGCACAAATGGGTTGACAGGGCAACTTGCGCCCCCAGGACAAACACAGAGGGGTCGCAAGTAAACGAGATCTCACCGCTGGTAGGAAACACTCTGTAACAAATTAGTTTTGCTCATTTTTAGTATGTTTTTTTTTAAAAAATAAAAAGCGCTAAAATGTTTTGTAAAGTTAAAAAGTAAAGAAGCCTACCCGTCGGACCAAATTGATCCATAGGTCCAGTGAAGCAGCTTTCACCAGTTTCTCGCTCAGCTTCCATGACCAATTTGTTAGTGTTAAAGAGTAACCGTTTTGTAAAACTAATATTCATAGCAGGGTCTCGGATTAGGTTCCGGTGTAAATAAAGTTGAGTCCTGGTAGCCGCCCTTGAGTCCAGGGGTCGGCTACCTATTGATAGTAGTGAGTAGTGTGCCAAAGTTGGATTTTTTGTTCCATCAAGCGTGCCAACAACCTACACGTTAACCTGTCCCACCGATCCATTTCTTGTAGACTTGAATATTTTTTGTGTGGGTCTTCCGCGTGCTGTTCCGAATCATTCTGCCTGCCAACTCTTTCGCGTACCGTAGGTTGCCGATTCCTGCATTTGTCCACCGAGTTTTAGTGGTTATTGATGCCCTTTAGGGAAAGCATGCTGTATCATTCTAGATATTTTATTGAACAATTTTGAATGTATTTCTAAATTATGTTTAAAAGTATTAATAGTATTATCATTGATAAATTATTTAAAAACATGTGGGAAGGAACTTTCTCGGAATATTGTTTGAAAATACAGGAAAACACCATTCAATGGCGTTCACTTATGCAAATTTCAATGTAGTAGTTAGGTCTTGCATATAAGTAAAACATACATTTAAAATAAATATATATCTACCGTTTACGTAGGTTTTTGCCTTTTTAAAGAAATAAATCTATATAAAAAATTTCGTTTTCTGATTCTAAAGTTTTGAAAGTGTCAACTTAGGCTACATATTAGAGTAGGAAACATGTTGGTATTGCTGGTGAACTGTCTGAATGTAAAGACCAGTGAAAGGCAAGATGTCAATGACATGTAATGAAAGACAAGATGTCAATGACATGTAATGGAAGACAAGACTCCATACAAGAAGTACTCATTTCATTTTTTTTTCTTTTTCAAACTGCTAATTACTGGCTACAACTACAATCGTACTACCTTGATTCCGCATTACCATGTCAACCAAATCGAGGTTCTCGCGTGGGGGACGCGTGGGTTATTAAAAATAATGACTGCTTGCTTTCCCGGGGCACGGAGGCGGAACGAAGTTACAACAAAAAAATATTACTAAAAATGTGTCCGACGCGGCAGCGACAGCTGGGGTCGACCGTTAAAGCTGGAAAGAATTCAATATTATCTGGTCTTACGACGCTGCGACACTCACACGCGGAAAACGGAGAGTTGTATGGGGGAGTAGGGGTGTGTGGCTCGGGGGGCGTTGCACAGGAGACGAAGTGGGGGTAATGTTTTCTTTTAAACATTATTTCGGACAGACTCAATAGAGTAGGTAGAATGCTTTAGCCTTCACTAACATGTTGTTTTTCTCTCTCTCGTTGTAACCACCAGTGTCGGAGACAGAAGGGAGGAATGTCCATTGTTCACACGTACACATACACACAAGGATGGACTAGTAGAAAGAATGTTAATCACCTACCTCGTCCCCGCCCCTTCACCGCATACCCCATTGTGTCCCCCCAATGATACATTGTATTTGTTTCAAAAGGTAACGACCCAGGCTGATCCGCCCCGAGTACATTCCAGCCCCTCCCCTCCGTCGGACAAGATATCTCCCCCCCCCCCCAGACTGGCTATTAATCCTGGAAACATCCCAAAAAAATAAAAGAGATGGTTGGGATCTGACCTCAGGATCTTCAGGATACTACCACAATCTACTGACTGCGTGACCACTATACACTACAGCTTCGATAACTGTCGATGTTTATATTATGACTTTATATTTAAAATAAAGGATTCACAGCAACAAGCACATAATATTATTCACTATTAGCGTGCAGGCCTTCAGCATAGGTGTAGCCACGGCTTATTTATATGTCAGAGCTGGGTGGGTAGACTTGCAGGCCTTCAGCATAGGTGTAGCCACGGCTTATATTTATGTCAGAGCTGGGTGGGTAGACTTAAGGACACAAATCCTAGCCTTCACCAGAAATTCGAACCCAGGACCTTCGGTACGCCAGCCGAAAGCGCCGCCACCATGCCCCAAACATTGTTCAGACTAGCCACCCTCCGTGCCGTGTTGTTGTTTTAAAACTAGTTCTTGTGATTACCCTTTTTTGCACGTTTTGTACAGAATAGGCGAACTAAGACTTTATACAATATTCTGTTAATCTAATTTTGTATGTAAATTATTGATATATTTAAAATATCTTTTGAATAGGTCTGAATGAAATTGTGCAGAGTTCGGAATTCGCATATTACTGCCCCCGCCCCTCTTACCTTGCAAGGGAAAGAGATGCTGTTGTTGACCAGACCATTCGGGGGCTGTAGCTCCACAAAAGATGATGATGAAAAGTCTTATTTCAAATTGCAGAAAAGGGGCACATAGAAAAAAATGCAGACAGAAAAGGCAGACAGAAAAAAATGCAGACAGAAATAAGGCAGACAGAAAAAGGCAGACAAAAGGCAGACAGAAAAAGGCACACAAAAAGCAGACAATAAAAAGGCAGACATAAAGACAAGTGGACAAATAATTACACTGTCTGAGCTTGTCGTTACCAAGATCCTATGTCTTCTACTCTGTTTCTACCAGCTTAGAGCGACATAGAACATAACCACAAGATGGCCAATGAACGCTAGATTCAAATCCCTCCTTCTGGGCTCAAGAATTTCTATTTAAAAAAAATAGTTCCAGTTTGTCATTCAACTACTCTTTAAAATCAAACAAAAAAAAACAACAACAATAAAACAAAATTGTAAAAAGTATTTCAGACCGGAAGGTCACGTGGTCAAAAAAAAAAGGGAGAGACGCAGACCTATCCAATTAAAAGTGAGCTAGCCCCCAGAAACAATATGGCTGCCGGAGAACGTGACATGCACGCAATTGAGCTGACGCATGCGCCAACTGGGCTGGGCTCACGTGACCGATAGATCGAGTTGTATAAAACAACTTGTCAATTTATATAACTCTTTTTTTCTCTTCTTCTCTCGCTTGAATTAACAACCAACAAAAAAATAAAATTGAATGTAATGAGTAGGGAAGGGGGGGGGGTATGTGTTATTCTTCATTTCATTGAATAGCTATGGGGCTAGTTTGTTTTGACACCTCATTGGCTTGGAAACGTCACGTGACTTATCACATGACCAATAATTATTACACGCTTTTTTCTTCTCTCGTTCTCTCTCTCTCTCTCTCTCTCTCTCCATTAATGTTGACCTCAATTAATGTTCACTTGACTAGATGAAAGTGTTAACACTGTTTTTATAGGTGAACTAAATGCATGATATTATAGTGTTCAGTGATCTGTCCAAGACTAAAGTTTGGACATGGCATGTCGAAACCAAGGACAAAACAAGGACAGAAAACATAAAAAAATATATGTTGCCTCCAGGGACCGTTTTACACTGCAGGGACATGAAGGACAGAATTTGGTCTCTAAGAACTGGGTAAGGACGGTTGTTGTTTATTTAAAAATTTTAAACAAAGTTTCATCTACAATTAAAAGCTGGGACACTAAATGCATACATTTAAGTAGAGTATCCCTTCGGACCAAATTGATTATATGGCCGGTGCAGCAGCGTTCACCAGTTTCTGTGACCACGGCATACTAGGGGATTGTGCGGCCAGCACAATGCCCATCCGACTTAACTCTACTCTAACTAATGTCGGGTAACCATCAGAGCTGGGTAGACCCAGGTACTCGCCCCGCCCCCGGGAACACATCCTAGCCTTTACCAGGATTCGAACGCAGACAAAGCAGGTCATGTAAGTTTTTCCTCGAGGATCTGGGCATATCTGCAACAACAACTGATACTGCATTATCTATAGATTAGAACAATGACATGGTAAGGTCTACAAACAAGGACAATTCATGGTCTACAAACAGGGACACTTCATGGTCTACAAACAAGGACACTTCATGGTCTATAAACATGAACACTGCATGGTCTATAAACATGAACACTGCATGGTCAACAAACAAGGACACTGCATGGTCTACAAACAAGAACACTGCATGGTCTACAAACAAGAACACTGCATGGTCTACAAACTAGGAAACTATAAATTATACAAACAAGGACACTGCATGGTCTACAAACAAGGACACTTCATGGTCTATAAACATGAACACTGCATGGTCTACAAACAAGAACACTGCATGGTCTACAAACAAGGACACTGCATGGTCTACAAACAAGGACACTGCATGATCTACAAACAAGGACACTGCATGGTCTACAAACAAGGACACTGCATGGTCTACAAACAAGGACACTGTATGGTCTACAAACAAGAACACTGCATGGTCTACAAACAAGAACACTGCATGGTCTACAAACTAGGAAACTATAAATTATACAAACAAGAACACTGCATGGTCTACAAACTAGGAAACTATAAATTATACAAACAAGGACACTGCATGGTCTACTAACAAGAACACTGCATGGTCTACAAACAGGAACACTGCATGGTCTACAAACAAGAACACTGCATGGTCTACAAACTAGGAAACTATAAACTATACAAACAAGGACACTGCATGGTCTACAAACTAGGAAACTATAAATTATACAAACAAGGACACTGTATGATCTACAAACAAGGACACTGCATGGTCAACAAACAAGGACACTGCATGGTCTACAAACTAGGAAACTATAAATTATACAAACAAGGACACTGCATGGTCTACAAACAAGGACACTGCATGGTCTACAAACAAGGACACTGTATGGTCTACAAACAAGGACACTGCATGGTCTACAAACGAGGACACTGCATGGTCTACAAACAAGGACACTGCATGGTCTACAAACAAGGACACTGCATGGTCTATAAACATGAACACTGCATGGTCTACAAACAAGGACACTGCATGGTCTACAAACAAGAACACTGCATGGTCTACAAACAAGAACACTGCATGGTCTACAAACTAGGAAACTATAAATTATACAAACAAGGACACTGCATGGTCTACAAACAAGAACACTGCATGGTCTATAAACATGAACACTGCATGGTCTACAAACAAGAACACTGCATGGTCTACAAACTAGGAAACTATAAACTATACAAACAAGGACACTGCATGGTCTACAAACTAGGAAACTATAAATTATACAAACAAGGACACTGTATGATCTACAAACAAGGACACTGCATGGTCTACAAACAAGGACACTGCATGGTCTACAAACTAGGAAACTATAAATTATACAAACAAGGACACTGCATGGTCTACAAACAAGGACACTGCATGGTCTACAAACAAGGACACTGTATGGTCTACAAACAAGGACACTGCATGGTCTACAAACGAGGACACTGCATGGTGTACAAACAAGGACACTGCATGGTCTACAAACAAGGACACTGCATGGTCTATAAACATGAACACTGCATGGTCTACAAACAAGGACACTGCATGGTCTACAAACAAGAACACTGCATGGTCTACAAACAAGAACACTGCATGGTCTACAAACTAGGAAACTATAAATTATACAAACAAGGACACTGCATGGTCTACAAACAAGGACACTTCATGGTCTATAAACATGAACACTGCATGGTCTACAAACAAGAACACTGCATGGTCTACAAACAAGGACACTGCATGGTCTACAAACAAGGACACTGCATGGTCTACAAACAAGGACACTGCATGGTCTACAAACAAGGACACTGCATGGTCTACAAACAAGGACACTGCATGGTCTACAAACTAGGAAACTATAAATTATACAAACAAGGACACTGTATGATCTACAAACAAGGTCACTGCATGGTCTACAAACTAGGAAACTATAAATTATACAAACAAGGACATTGTAAGTTATACAAACAAGGACACTGTAAATTATACAAACAAGGACATTGTAAGTTATACAAACAAGGACACTGTAAATTATACAAACAAGGACATTGTAAGTTATACAAACAAGGACACTGTAAATTATACAAACAAGGACATTGTAAGTTATACAAACTAGGACACTGTAAATTATACAAACAAGGACACTGTAAGTTATACAAACAAGGACACTGTAAATTATACAAACAAGGACATTGTAAGTTATACAAACAAGGACACTGTAAATTATACAAACAAGGACATTGTAAGTTATACAAACAAGGACACTGTAAATTATACAAACAAGGACACTGTAAGTTATACAAACAAGGACACTGTAAATTATACAAACAAGGACACTGTAAGTTATACAAACAAGGACACTGTAAATTATACAAACAAGGACATTGTAAGTTATACAAACAAGGACACTGTAAATTATACAAACAAGGACACTGTAAGTTATACAAACAAGGGCACTGTAAATTATACAAACAAGGACACTGTAAGTTATACAAACAAGGACACTGTAAATTATACAAACAAGGACATTGTAAGTTATACAAACAAGGACACTGTAAATTATACAAACAAGGACACTGTAAGTTATACAAACAAGGACACTGTAAATTATACAAACAAGGACATTGTAAGTTATACAAACAAGGACACTGTAAATTATACAAACAAGGACACTGTAAATTATACAAACAAGGACATTGTAAGTTATACAAACAAGGACACTGTAAATTATAGCCTACAAACAAGGACACTGTAAGTTATACAAACAAGGACACTGTAAGTTATAGCCTACAAACAAGGACACTGTAAGTTATACAAACAAGGACACTGTATGGTCTACAAACAAGGACACTGCATTATCTGCGAACTCTGGAACAAGGACACACAACAGTATTCAGCCAGTAAGGACAGTGTGTGGTCTACAAAGATAAAGCGAGGACTATTCGAGTCCCACAATGCCCAGCTCGAACGTGTGAAACAAGACACCTGGGGTCTTCAACATTGTTTGACTCCAAAGTCAACATGCGCCATACTAAAGTAAAGGGGGGGGGGTATAACCGTCACCCTAAACTACTGCGAGCTACCTCCCTCCAAACAAGTTTACATTTTTGAGAATACTTGCGAAAATCAGATTACCGTATGCGGCTGTACGTCATGTATGTATGTGTGTCTTGATTACATGTTTGTTGTCTTGATTAGGCCTACATGTACGTGTTAAGATAACATGTATTTGTCTTGATTACATGTACGCGTGTTTTGATTCTTGATTACATTATATATGTATCTTGATTACATGTACGTGTGTTTTGATTCTTGATTACATAGATGTGTCTTGATTACATGTACGTGTTTTGATTACATGCATGTGTGTCTTGACTAAATGGTCTAGTTTTACTGATTACATTTTCTTGTGTCTTCATTTTGATTACATGAACAGGAGTCTTGATTACAAGTGATTGTGAAAACAAGGATTGCACAAAATATTAGAAAAAAATTAACCTTCTTATCTCCCTTGCCCCTACTATTCAACATGTAGCCAATAGAAACACAGGTAGACAAATTCTTTACAGCAGAATCCATGGAGGTATTTCACCTTTCAACCAGCTCACCTTTCACCTCTTCCTACCTTTTGTCCATTACAGTTCTCTCCCCAACTGACCGTCTGAATAACTGGATGTCTTAAAAAATGGGCGGCAACTCAGCGGTGGCTTACTTTGGTCGCGGCCCTTGTACGCAAGGGAAAGCACTCCAATGCCGCGAGATGAAAAGCCGAGTTTTTATGCTGAATTACTTTATTTTTTATTATCATGATGGAGATTTGGCTCGAGTTATCCCAGGCAACATTCGGTAAGGCACATGCTATTATTTACCTACATGGGCGGGGGGGGGGGGGCGTTCACCCCGCTGGCTCCCTGACTCGTGGCCCCGGAAAGCTGTAGAGAAATCAAAAGAAGAGGGGATGAGATGAGGGGGGGGTGTAGGTATGTACAATCATCGTACAAGTTTGTGTATGTGTGTTTTGGGAAAGAGAGAGTGAGAGAGAGAGTGAAAGAGATTGAGAGTGGGAGAGAGAGAGTCAAATAAAAAAGAGAAATACAGAGAGAGAGAGAGAGCGAGAGAAAGAGCGTCAGATAGGACAAGATGTCTCTTTACGGCGTATTAATAAGAAAGATTAAATATGTTTTTGGAACTGAACTTTTAGAGAGAGAGCAAGAGAGTGAGAGAGAGAGAGAGAGAGAGAGAGAGAGAGAGAGAGAGAGAGAGAGAGAGAGAGAGAGAGAGAAATGGAGTGGCCAAGAGAGAAGATGAGATAGAGAAAGGGTTCTAGAAAGAGAGCCACTTAGAGAGAATGAAGTGAGACTGAAAGAGGGAGAGAGAGAGAGAAACAGCGAGCTAGAGAGAGTGATAGATGGGTGAATAGAGAAATACGGGGCTGGGGTGGGGGTGCGGAAACGATAAGAACAGGAAAGTAGAAGCACCTGTAGGAGATATAAAAGTAGTTCAGCGTGACCTACTTCTAGTACACCTGTAAGTCAAACATATAGGTCATGTCTATGGGCTATATATATCTAAGTTTTGTCCAACAAAATTCGTAAAGAATAACTTTTTTGGCACATTTCATTACTACAGTTAAAATAAAAAAAAGTATCTCCGTCATAACATTGTGATCTATAGGCCCTGTGACGCATCTTTCACAATTTTCCCAGGCCGCGGCATACGAGAAGATTGTGCGGCCAGCACAAAGCCCAGCCGTCTTTACTCCCCCCGCCCCCCAACTAATGCCATGTACCAACCAGAGCTGTGTAGACTCAGGGACACCCTTCAGACCCGGAGACAAATCAAAGCCTTCAACAGGATTCGAACCCAGGGCTTTCGGTATGACAGACCAGCGCGTGCCGCCACTTGGTCACTGTGTGTTCCATATAACTGTAGTTGCCAATACTTATATTTACAAAATATTAATAACATCATGCTTTTTATTAATTAAAAAGGAAGAAAAACCTAGATCTACATTTGTAGATCGCTGCTAAAATTATTAGCATAAATACCTTATGGAAAATACAAGTGCGTAAGTGCGTAAACATTAATAAACTAACCCATAAAAACGAAGTTTTTATTATACTCCCTTTCTTTGTTAACTAAGTTTATATTTAACTTATATTTTGATAGATTAAAATAAATATAAGTCAGTGATATCATACCTTATGAATTTCCACACTAAAATTTTGCGCAATCCTTTTTTTTTTGTTCTAGCTTTGGCCCGCAAAAACCATAAAAAGAAAACTCGCTTTGTTTCAGCTATATTGTGTCGTTTTCATTTTTTTTCATTCCACGTTTTGAATGTTATGTTTACTGTGCATCAATACGCATGCGCTAAAGTACATAGAGTAAACGTTGTCATGGAGACGAGTTGACAGTTTAAAAAATATTTACAGTTAGCAGATCTTTTTAAAAAATCATATGCAGTAGACTTTTTTGGCGAACTTGTTTTTTTTAGGATTTTTAGGGTTAACATTAAAAGTGAGTATGCGATAATTAGAAAGTACATATGTGGTGGGTTTAACAAACAGCCTTTCACTCAGTTATTTGACAAACAGTTTGATTTCTTTGCTTTGGTGGCAAAACACCCAACAAGCATTTATTCTCATAAAGCAAAACAGGTACCCAAAAAGGGATGGCCTGCATAAACAAAAACAATATAATATTAAAAACATGAAAACAATAGTTTAACTATTTGTCAATGATAAAAATAGCGACATCTGAAATCTTATATAGACAAATAATAGAGAAAAATATGTAGGCCTAGTGTGTTACCAAACGAAGACTGGTTGACCCGATAACAAACTTTAACAAAGGCAATTAAAAGTATAACAGTAGCATTAAATTAATCTAAAAGTAAAAACATAATCTGAACTAGGCATGATAAAATTAGAAACCGATCTGTAAAAGTATAATAACCTAACATCTCAGTTTAATTCCACAAATTATGTAGAAGCATGGAATAAGTAGATGAAAAGAAAATATGAATGAAAACAATATTTACATAAAAACAACATAGCCTACCAAACAGAATAATGTTGAGAACTTAAAAACAAAGGTAGGGCATTAAGTACGACGACAGCGTTGGGGTCTTGTAGTGTGGAGTCAAGTGAGCTGACCTGCACAGTGCGCCTTTTATTTTCTTGGTATTGCCAACTTCGCTGCCAAACTAGCTCATTTGAGGAGGTGCACTATATTACACATATTTATGTAGCGCTTTTCATAACAAAGTCTTCGAGTGCGCTTAACATTTACCATATGTTATATAAATAAATCGAAAAAGTGTGTTTTTAATTTTGTTTTTAAAATGTCTATATTGTCGGCTTGTTCAACTGTGTTCGGAAGTTCATTCCACCACAGAGGTGCGACGTTTTCGTCGTGCTGACTATATATTTAAATTCCTCGTTAAAAACTACATTAAATAGATACTGTAGTGTTTTTATAATTATAAAGGACAGGGACGTAATCAACGCGAGCTTATGACTCGCGCTTACTGGGAATTCCTCGTTCATGGGGAATAGTTACAAGCCCCAATCCCTAGCACGAAGGAGATTCAACGGGTTTCCCAACCCTCAAGACTGTAGAGAAAAAACTAAACACTTTAAAATAAATATAATATCATATTTACTCTACTAATACAATAAGAAATTAACGGCTTTGAATTTTATACGTTTGACCAGTTACGATAATGATCCTTCCGCAGGTTCACCTACGGAAACCTTGTTACGACTTTTACTTTCTCCAAGCGATCGAGTTCGAGCGTCTTCTCGGCCAACGCTTGCACGCCAGACCGAGACCAATCCGAGGCCCTCACCGAACCGCTCAATCGATAGTAGCGACGGGCGGTGTGTTTAAGTTATATCAAAATTTGTTTCTTTACAATAAGCCTACACTAAACTTAACTATACGTCAATAGTTCAGGGGTTAACACATCCATGTTTTTCCGGTTTACTGCCGGCAACACTCTTTTGAAAGGACTTGAAAAAAAACTTATATACAAAATATGTGATTCTTCACGTCTGACGTTCACAATACACCGTTTTCTTTCGGCAAAATCTTTTGGAAATAAAATAAAATTTAATCCGCTACATCTTTTCTTACTCGCAGAATAATCACGAACTTTTTGTTAGAAAATGAATTAATATCACTGGAAGTGTTGTAATTATATAGAAATTTAGGTTCACCGTGAATGCATAATCATTAAAACTTGTCATAGAAAAATTATATACGATAGAAAGGCTATTAAGGCATATATTAAGATAGATAGTTGGGATTTTTCAGAAGTAAGCTTACATCGAAGCACTCAAAGCGGAGTTTTCGAATCAAAGGCAAGACTTTCAAATTGTTCAAGTTTGATCTTACTACAACCTTCTTAGATGTAGATCTTTTTGTTTAAGTGAAGGAATATTGGCAATTTTAAAATGCAGCAAGTTGAATTTTAAACATTTAAAACATGGGCATCCAAATGTGCCCATTTGTGGAATAAAGGAAGCTGCTTAGGAAAGTCTTCTGCTATTCTCAACTGATTGGCATTCACTCTTTTACTTTCAGCTTTTGGTTCAACTTATACTTGTGAACAGATTTATTGCACATGAAAGCTGATTTAAGCATACAAAGAGGTCACTTACACTTGACCGCTCATTAATTGAAACAGACTAATTACATTTAAAAGAGTTTTTATGCTCATCTTCTTTAATTAAACACACATTTAAGTAATTCTAAAACACATTCATTTATGTTACTAATTTAATAAATATAAGAGACTTGTGTAATTTCAGTAATTATTAATGTTTAAAAGATAAAATCCTTAAATGGACAAACAAATTAATGCAGGTAATGTTTATTTACAACTTTTTAACATAAATTAATTTTATTCATTTAATAATTAAATCTTGTAATGCATATCATATTGTTGGATTTATATAAAGAAATAATTAAATAATAATTAGTCAGTAATATTTGTTATATTACAAACATTACGTGTTTGGCATCAATATTGAATACAATGCGGAAACGGTTTTTTAATTCAAGGGAGATAATTAACCCTTTATTTTAGCTATTATTTCTAATATTTTTTTTTTCTTTTAAAAATAATAAATGATTAACAATTTATAACTTTGAAATGATCGAACCGTATAAAAAAATTGAAACATATATAAATATTATAAGACTAAAGAATTAATATGTATTATTTTAAACATAGCATTAACTACCCAGTTTGTTTGATTACTACGTATCTTAACCGGTTACATTGTAATGATATTCGATATCTCGTTTTCTTTTAACACGTTAAAGTACATCTCAGTTATAATGAGATAAAAATATAAGTAACATTGGCAGGTGTTAGAAGTGTCTGAGAGATGGGCAAAACCGTTCACCATGCTGATCGCCGCTCAATTGACCGCTCACTAAAAAGATCCGGATCCGTTGAACGGATCCACGGATCGCTTAGCAATTTACCCCCCCCCCCCCCCCCGCTTCCTCCATTACTTTACATGTTGGCTGTCAAGGGTAAAAGAAAAACAACTTGGATCCCTTGTTGAAACGCCGTTTTTTTTGTTACTTAAGACATTAAAAAATATAAATGAGAAATAATTATTCTCAATTGTCTTGTTGTAGGCTACTAAACTAATTATAATTAAACTTTTGTTTTTAAGTTAAGCTATAATTCCTTTTTTTCACCCAATAAGTAAAATTAAAAGGGTAAATGTAAAATACTGTAATCATATTGGCTAATTACAATGCAAAAATGGTATCATCAACATTATTTACAATTGACAGCAATTGTACGATCACTCGCATTCGAAACCAGCATCGAAATGCAGAACGGGAACCGATCAGTAGCCTACAGACTACAGACCCATTCAGTACTGAGCGGGTCTGAGCCGATCAGTACTGAGCGGGTCTGAGCCGATCAGTACTGAGCGGGTCTGATCCGATCAGTACAGACCCATATCAGTACTGAGCGGGTCTGAGCCGATCAGTACTGAGCGGGTCTGATCCGATCAGTACTGAGCGGGTCTGAATCGGTCTGATCCGGGTCAGATCCGGATTCTAAGTGAACTATGGAAACCAACATATCGAAATGCAGAACGGGAACGGATCAGTACTGATCCGGGTCTTTTGACAGTATCGGCTTTCGGATCCGTTCCTTTGAAAGACCCGGATCAGTTGATCAGTTCTTTAGTGAGCGACCCATCGTTAGAACCTCATCTTGACTAACAAATGATAATGTGTAGACAATCTTCTTCTTCTTCTTCTGCCTTCTCGTCCTTGAGGAACAGGCGCCGATTATCGACGTCTGTGGTCCTTCATAGGACATAGGCCGCCAACAAGGGTCCTCCAGGCACCTCTATCCTGGGCCAGTCTCTCCAGCTTCCCCCAAGTAAGGCCAAATTCCTTGGTATCTGCTTCTACATCTCTGCGCCAAGTGTTCCTCGGTCGACCTCTTTTCCATTTTCCCTGAGTGTTCCAGTTCAGGGCATGCCTTGTTGTGCTGGAAGCAGGTTTTCGGAGTGTATGGCCAATCCATCGCCATCTTCTCTGGAGGATCTCCTGTTCTACTGGTTTTTGCTTGGTAAGTTGCCACAGCTTCAGGTTGCTAATCCTGTCTGGCCAATGAATCCCAAGAATCCTTCTTAAACAGTTATTTATAAAGGCCTGTAGTTTCTTTATATTCGTGGCCGTGGTTCTCCAGGTTTCAGCTCCATACAGCAGCATAGGTTTCACCATGGTGTTGAAGATCCTGATCTTTAGGTTGTTTCTCAGGTTTCTGGAGACCCAGACATTCCTGAGTTGTTGGAAGGCCGTTCGTGCCTTTCCAACCCTTGTTATTACATCAGCATCTGTCCCATCTTGCTTGTCCACAATGCTGCCAAGATAGATAAAACTCTCAACTTCTTCTAGTGCTTCTTCTTCCAGCATAATGGGTGTAGTACTGGTGGCATTGACTTTGAGGACCCTACTCTTCCCTTTGTGTATACTAAGACCAATGCTTGCAGAAGTGGCTGCAACATTGCTAGTTTTCTCCTGCATCTGCTGTTGGGTATGAGAGGGAAGGGCAAGATCATCAGCAAAGTCAAGATCATCGAGTTGGTCCCACAAGGTCCATTGGATACCATTCCGCCTCTGGTGTGTGGATGTTTTCATCACCCAGTCGATGGCCAGGAGAAACAGGAAAGGCGAAAGCAAGCATCCTTGTCTCACACCGGTCGTCACCTGAAGAGCTTAGGTCGCCCTTCTTTGGCATTTTGATGAGGTATCCCTCCTTCCACTGAGAAGGTACCTGGCCTTCCTCCCAGATCTTCGTGAACAGGGGGTATAGCATCTCCACACTGGTTTCTACGTCAGTCTTGAGTGCCTCTGCTGGTATGCCATCAGGTCCAGAAGCCTTGCCATTTCTAAGTTGTTTGATGGCCATGCGTATCTCTTCCTTGGTGGGTGTGTTGCAGTCAATTAACAGGTCGCTGTCAGCTGGCTGTATATCTGGTGGGTTCCTTGGTTCTGGTCTGTTTAGGAGCTCTTCAAAGTGTTCCTTCCATCTACCTCTCTGTTGCTTCTCGTTTGGTATGTTCTTACCATCTTTGTCCTTCACTGGTCTCTCTGGCTTTGCGAATTTCCTAGATAGTTTCTTGATGGTAGCGAACAATTCCCGCATATTCCCCTGGTATCCTGCATTTGGCAAGCATGTCTACAAAATTCGTTTTGTCTGTCTTGATGTTTTTCTTTACAATCCTATTGGCTTCTGCATACTCTCTTTGGGACTTGTTTTTTTGTGCACGTGTACGGCTGATGTTAAATTCTGCCTTCTTCCTTTTCCTCTCTTCTATTGTCTTCAGTGTCTCCGCTGTTATCCATTCTTTGTGCCCATGTTTCCTGCTCCCCAACACTTCTTGACATGTTGACTGGACTTCTTTCTTTACTCCTTTCCACTTTTCATCAATGGACTCTTCGTAAGACTTGGAACTTGTTAGAGAGAGTGATTTTGAACTCATCCTGTTTCTGCTTGTCGTTCAGGAGGGAGGTGTTGTAGTTCAATCTATGTGATGACTGCTCTATGTGGTGTCTTTTCAGTTTTAATTTTAACCGAGTCACTAGAAGATGGTGGCCTGAGGCAATGTCAGCTCCTCTCTTGACACGCACATCTTGGAGAGATCGCCTGAATTTATTCCCAATACACACATGGTCTATTTGGTTTGTCGTTCGGAGGTCAGGGGAGACCCATGTAACCTTGTGTATACTCTTGTGCTGGAAGAAACTCCCGCCTATGGCTAGATTGATAGTGGCGCATATGTCAGCAAATCTTTCACCGTTGTCGTTCATTTCACCCATTCCTTGCTTCCCCATGTTCCTTCATAACCCGTGTTGTCGCCACCAATCTTGGCGTTGAAGTCCCCCATGAGGATGATGATGTTCTTCCTGGGACGACCCTGGACCACAGCTAGAATTCTGTCATAAAAGGCATCCTTGTCCTCCTCTTCACTTTCATTTGTTGGTGCATAGCACTGAACGACATCTAGGTTGATGCTTCGCTTCTTCGTTCGGAAGGATGCTGTCAGGATTCTGGGCCCATGCGCCTCCCATCCGATGAGCGCTCTTTGGGCTGTCTTTGATAGCCTCAAGGCCACTCCCTGGGTGTGTGGTGCATCGTCATCCTCGTGGCCTGAGAAAAGCAGCAACTCTCCTGAGATCAGCCTCCTCTGTCCAGAGACATCTTGCTTCACTAATCCCAAGTATGGCGAGGTTATTGTTTCTCATCCCAGCCGCTTCTTGCGCAGTCTTGCCTGTCTCGTACATTGTTCGCACGTTCCAAGTTCCAATTGTGGCAGTGGTCCTGGTGGAGATGATGGAGGTCGGCCTAGTAGCTTCCAGATTCTGGTTTTCACCACTCGGCGTCATATATTCCTCAACTGGGAATCTATCCTCTCCCAGGACCGAAATGTCTTTAGTTTTCCTTCTTGTTGGCGTTTTTGTAACATAGTGTTTTTTATGTGACAGGGTTGTTAGCCCTGTGCACAACCATCTGGGGGGATGCCCCTCACAGCTATTCGGGGAGCTGCCCTTAATTTGGGTAAGGGTACCCTAGCCTTTGTGGTTCCACCCACTTCCTGCAAGGCAGCAGGTTCTGATTTTGGTCCGCCCTGGGTATTTGATTTCCCCAGTACCTACTATATCTGGTGGGCATTCCCCTATCCGCCACCCGGGGAGGCGCCCGATGGGAGTTCAGAAACTCCACACGAGTATAGATAATAATTACCGTAAATTTGAATGTCAAAGTTTAATAACAAAATATCGTAGTTGATATAAATGCAAATAAAAATGATGATAATCATCAACACGTTAATTTTGTATTCAATATAAAACGCTTTATCGATTTTCTCTATAAATAATCGCTATTGATTTTGACCTTGGCCTTGCTACGGAGTTAAATAAATTGTCCTATAAAAATAATTTTAAGAGACAAAGCCTAATGTGGAGGTGCTCAAAATGTCAAATGCTAATAGAGAATTACTTGTGAAGATCATGAAGAGGAAATCAACGTAAGTAGGCCGCATAATAAGAAAAGAAAAAATTGACAACACCTTAATAACTGGAAAGCTGAAGGGTGAGAGATGCAGAGGAAGACAAGAGAAGGAAAATATTAGATACAATGTAACGGAATGGCATGGCATGGCAAAAACAACAGAAATGCTAGAAGTTGCTAGAAGAAAGGATACGTGGAATGACATGGTCGCCTATGCCAACTGTCATCGCACCTTATAATAATGATAATAGAGCAGGCTGATTTTTGGGCTGTTGGAACTATAAATCAGGGGTCAGCAACCTACGGGGCGCGTGCCAGACTTGGCACGCAGACCGACTTTCAAAGGTACGCGGAGGACCTGAAAATATGCAATTCAAATCTTTTCTACAAGAAATTGAGTGCCAGAGCCGGGTACAGTTCCGTCTTTTGGCACGCTGAATGAATTAGAAATACTAATTTGGTACACTATTATCAAAATGTTGCCGACTCCTGCTCTAATTTATTTAGAAATCCTAGTTTGGCACACTGGTAGGTAAAAATGACATTGAGCTGCGTTGAAAATAGATTTTAAAAATTCGTACCATACAAAAAATGTAATAAAGAAATAAAACCAGTTCAAAATGTATTTTGGCGGGCTATGTCTAGTTAGCGTTTGATAGTATGTGTGGTCATCGGCTTTACGCATATCTATTAAGTTTAAAGCTCAATAGAATGACGACAAGTGGGTCAATCAGCCATCTCAAGGCCGGGTCGTTGCCTACCAGCCAGAAACATGCATGCAAAGTTTTGTACAGTTAATAAAAAGGATTAAAGAAACATCAATTTCTAAGTTAACATTATACTATAAGCATTTCAAAGATTTTTCATACCTTTTTTTCACCATATGTATTTACTTCAGTCTAAAATTATTTTCAGCAGTTCGTTATATGATTTCAAACGAATACACAATATATGTGGCGTACCAAAGGTTCTGGGTTCGAATCCTGGTAAAGGCTAGGATGTGTTTCCCTTGGACTGGAGGGTGTCCCTGAGTTCAGCAAAGGTCGGCTGGGTGTTGTGATAGCCGTACAATCCCCTTGTATGCTGTCACTATGATCAATTTATCTGTACCGACGGGAACTAAACTTTTTTTTTATCTTCATAGACTTACGCATAACATATATATTATTAGATCTATGTATTTTCTTTAAAAAGTAGTGAAATATAGAAAATTGAGTTTGAAAAAAAAAAAGATTAGGTTTCAAATTTTCTTGATGGTCATTTTTAAAAGAATATTTAAAAATACACAAAAAATAAATAAAGAAACGAAACAAAAACAATGAGCAAGTTTTTTTATAAACCGCTTGAGTTCACTGGGCGTGTAATTAGACTTCCGAGAGGTTTTAACTTAATCAAAAAAAATAATTGAGATTGTGGTTTTGTAAAGGGAAGCGACTGGGGTAGGGAAAGGCGTTAATCCTTTGAAAGAATCAAAATAGGGAGTGGGGAGGAGGAGGTGGAGCTGAAACGATGATCTCAAAAACAAAAAAAGAACTTGATGTTCCGCCTCTGGCTACCTGCTAGTCACCACCGGACAGTGCTTCCCCCCTCCTGTTCTCCCGCCAACCATTCGACGATTTAGGTTGGCGCGGCTGGAAACCATTGTCCGCCATTGTTCCAAAGCCCCCCCCTTATTTGGACAAGGGCCCCCGTGGCCATTGTCCATTTACCTCATCACGAAGTGACCCAATTCCCAAAGCTGTCAAACCTTGACTTTTTTTTTCTTCTTGTCTCTCCAATGGTCGGGTCAGTCCAATACTTTCAAACCAATCTCCCCTCTCCCCAGCAAAACGACACCAACCTGCCCCGGGAAGCCCTCCCCTCCACCCCCTATCCACCCACACTATCATCCCCTGGACCTAAAGTGGACCCGTGACCTCCACCTGTCATCAAGTCTCGGACGCTGGGCGTCGCGGTAATGTTGACTCCAATCTGGTCAAGGTAAACAATGCCAGCTTTTTTTTTCTCTCCTCCTCTTGTTCTTCAAGGAAGTGGACGGTCCTTGTCTCACTGACCTAAATGAGAGGAAATGATACCCCTCCCCCCGGGGGTGTGGGGGGTGGGGGAGGGAGGACAACGACAGGTTCACTATACTCCACAGAAACAAAAAGAAAAGACCCACAGCGGAAAGGCGGGTTTTGATTGGTCAGATAATTAATTTATTAAGTGAACCTGAGGTCAACACAGATTTGACCCTGGTGGTTTGAGCGAGACCTAATTAATTCCCAGAGTCTCAATATGTCAATCAGCAATCCCGGGGCAGCTGAGGACGTTTTTGTTATTTTGTTTGACGTACCACGGCCCCATGGATTAGAATGTAAATTTAACTCTGTGGTTAGAGCGGTCTACGATACGGAGAGATACGTCAACTATGGATGCTGAAATCCACGATGTCCATTCTTGAATTTACTTAGGAAATCGGTCTTGGGGCGTGGTGGCTTAGCGGCAAGAGCGTTTGGCTGTCGAATCGAAGGTCGTTGGTTGTTCGAATCCTGGTAAAGGCTAGGATCTGTTCCCGGATCTGGATGGTGTCCTATAGCCTACCCAGCTCTAACGGGTACCTGACATTAGTTTGGGTAAAGTTGCGCTGGACACACAATCTCCCCAGTACCGGTATGCCGAACTTCTGCTTCACCAGATCTATGAATCAATTTTTTATATATAAAGTATCATACACATTCCTTGTGATACAAGACAAATTTTTAGTCAGAAATTTATTTTTATACAAACAAAGACTATAATAGTAATAAGATGGACCACTTGCTTTAATATTTCTGCTATTTGATGCCTAGAATGACTTCTTTTCGGAATTCCAGATTCCCTTTTGCACTGTACACTTCCGTTTTTATTTAATCGCTATGATTTTCTCAATGAAAAATTAAAATTAAAATCGTAGTTGTATACAAAGGAAAAATGTAGGCAAACGTAGGAGCGTAGAAATCATTTTTAAGACAGGCGTTATTGGATGCGCACGGAAAAAAGAACATATAAGCTCTAAAAATAAAGCAAACGGTCCATCTTATTATAGTCTTTGATACAAATAAATACGTTTCACAATAGATAAGTTTACTATACATTGCTGGTTACATATTTATTCACAAAATAGCAACATCTGCTTTCAGTGTCATCTAAGACTCAAGGTGTGCTGACATTATAAGACTCAAGGTGTGCTGACATTATAAGACTCAAGGTGTGCTGACATTATAAGACTCAAGGTGTGCTGACATTATAAGACTCAAGGTGTGCTGACATTATAAGACTCAAGGTGTGCTGACATTATAAGACTCAAGGTGTGCTGACATTATAAGACTCAAGGTGTGCTTACATTATAAGACTCAAGGTGTGCTGACATTATAAGACTCAAGGTGTGCTGACATTATAAGACTCAAGGTGTGCTGACATTTTAAGACTCAAGGTGTGCTGACATTATAAGACTCAAGGTGTGCTGACATTATAGGACTCAAGGTGTGCTGACATTATAAGACTCAAGGTGTGCTGACATTATAAGACTCAAGGTGTGCTTACATTATAAGACTCAAGGTGTGCTGACATTATAAGACTCAAGGTGTGCTTACATTATAAGACTCAAGGTGTGCTGACATTATAAGACTCAAGATGTGCTGACATTATAAGACTCAAGGTGTGCTGACATTATAAGACTCAAGGTGTGCTTACATTATAAGACTCAAGGTGTGCTGACATTATAAGACTCAAGGTGTGCTGACATTATAAGACTCAAGGTGTGCTGACATTATAAGACTCAAGGTGTGCTGACATTATAAGACTCAAGGTGTGCTGACATTATAGGACTCAAGGTGTGCTGACATTATAAGACTCAAGGTGTGCTGACATTATAAGACTCAAGGTGTGCTTACATTATAAGACTCAAGGTGTGCTGACATTATAAGACTCAAGGTGTGCTGACATTATAAGACTCAAGGTGTGCTGACATTATAAGACTCAAGGTGTGCTGACATTATAAGACTCAAGGTGTGCTTACATTATAAGACTCAAGGTGTGCTGACATTATAAGACTCAAGGTGTGCTGACATTATAAGACTCAAGGTGTGCTGACATTATAAGACTCAAGGTGTGCTTACATTATAAGACTCAAGGTGTGCTGACATTATAAGACTCAAGGTGTGCTGACATTATAAGACTCAAGGTGTGCTGACATTATAAGACTCAAGGTGTGCTGACATTATAAGACTCAAGGTGTGCTGACATTATAGGACTCAAGGTGTGCTGACATTATAAGACTCAAGGTGTGCTGACATTATAAGACTTTAAGGTAGTTTTAGTATTTATTATCTACCCCCCCCCCCCCAATATTTTGTTGTGGGTTTATCTAGAAATTAAAAGCTTTAGGATCCTTGGGGTTTTTCGATGGTCAGCCGGATAAGGCCTTCTCTACTGGTCAGATGGTCACTGATGTACGTTCCTGGGTCAGCGGAAAACCAAAGCATGCATACAGCATTGATATCGACGCCCCTGTGGAAAACCTTTGACCTCATCGCACCTATTGTAAACCTGGTTTTGTCCTATTTTGAAACGCAATAAAAAAAACTGTAAATATTTTATGTTGTTGTTGTTTGTCATCACTTAATACAGATTGTCTTATTTTATATAGATCAGTGAAACAAATAGTACGTTAGCAAATTATATAGATTAGTTTTGGCTTATAATCACTGAGCTATGTATTAACCCTTCCCGTACCGACCTACTTCTATCTATGCTGCCTTCAGTTCCGCTATATACGCGCCCGGGACTGTAAGGGTTAATATATATAGAGATCTGTGAGCTTAGATAAAGTAGACCTTTACATCACTGATCTATAAAAAATATTGATAGCTCCTTCTTTTATGTGCAAATTAAGGCGTGAATTTACACTATCTACACCGGGGATCGGCGACCCAAGGACGCGTTCCAGACTTGGCACACAGTGTGACTTTATTTGGCACGCGAGAGACCTCCAAGAGGTTTTTTTTTATTGATGAAAATTCCGGTTCTGAGGAAAACTGACTTCTGAAGCCGATGTTTCTGAATGACAGAGCACATATTTCAAAGATTTGAACTTGCATTGACAAGGACGGGATCAAACAGCACTTGAACTGTTAGATCACTGGATTGGGTTTCAATATATCTTGGGTGAAACAAATATCAAAACATTTAACTTTATGTACTTCCCTTTATTATGGGGCACGGTAGCCGAGCGACTGGCGAGCCGAAGGTTCCGGGTTCGAATCCTAGTGCAGGCTAGGATTTTTTCCCAAAGGTCTGAAGTGTGTCCCTGAGTCTACCCTGCTCTGATGGGTACCTAACCTTAGTTGGGGTAAAGTAAATGTGAAAAGACATATGGATCAATTCGACTTTACCTCCCTATATTAAGGCATATATTAAGTTAGATAGTTGGGCTTTTTCAGAAGTCCATCGAAGCACACAAAGCGGAGTTTTCTAAACAAAAGCAAGACATTCAAATTGATGGACTCATCCACTCTAACTGGTTTGATCTGACTGGAAACTTCTTACATTCTATATAAAGTGGAAGGATATTAGCGATTTTAAAACTCAGCCAGTTGAATTTTTAACATCCAAAAAAAAGGGGGGGGGGGCATCAAATGTGCCAATTTGCGGGGAAAATCTGGAAGTAAGCTGCTTAGGAAAGTCATCTGCTATTCTCAACTGCCAGGCCTTTGCTCTACTTTCAGCTTTTGGTTTAACTTACAATTGTGAAAAGTATTTATTGCACATGAAAGCTGTGTTTTCAGAGGTCACTTACACTTCACTACTCAGAAATGACTAAATATACGTATCTGCCATTATAAATTAGCGAAGAGGATTCAAGATAAAGCGCTCATCCATTGATACAGACTAATTACAGTTAAAAGAGTTTTTATGCTCATCTTCAATAATTAATTTTAAGTATAAGTAATTCTAAAACAAAATTTGTTTTTCATAATTTATAAATATAAGAGACTTTTAAATAGCATTATATTATGCAATGGTAATCATTAATGTGAAGAAGATAAATTCCTTAAGGTTAAACGGACAAACAATTAATGCAGGAAATGTACCATAATATTGGATTTATATAAATAAATAATAATTAGTCAGTAATATTTGTTATATTACCAAACATAACTTGTTTGGCATCACCAATGAATCAAATTTAGAAACTTTATCTTAATTAAAGGGAGATAATTAACCCGTTTTATTTGTACTAATTTTTCTAATATTATATTTCTTATTTTTCTTTTAAAAAAAACACTAAATATCCTACAGCTTATAACTTTATAATGACCAAACTGTAAAAAGTATTTGAAAATTGTAGAAATATTATAATATGAAAAAAAAATTATATGTACAATTTTCAAACATTACATTAACTACCCAGTTTTAATGATTAGTACGTATCATTTACGCTCAACGATAGCGCCATCAATACTTCAAAGCAAATTAAAGAAAATCTCAGTTAAACTGAGAACAAAATATTATAATCAATATTGCTAGATCCTTATCTTGACAAGCAAATAATAATGTTTACAAAATAATTACCATACATGTGAAAATTTGGTAATAAAATTCTGTAATTGGTAAAAATGCATATAAAAAGGATGATAATCACAAAGAGTTAATTAAATATAAAACGCTTCAACAATATTCTCTATAAATAATCTCCTTTGCTTTTGGCATTGGTCTTGCTACGGAGATAAATAAATTGTCTAATAAAAAAAAACAAAAAACAATTATAACTGAGCAGGTTGACTTTATTGGCGCACTGAATGATTTAGAAATCCTAGTTTGACACTACATTAGATAAGGGTTGCCGACCCCTGATCTACACTATTCACTTATCCATATAAGCGAGTTTTCGGAATAAACAACCTATAATTAGAACAAATCTATAGACCTTTTTAGTTTGACCCCGGAAAAGGGGCGTGCCCTTGAGACTCACTGACATATATTTCTTTTGGGGGCACAAAGATTTTTGTTCCTTCTTTCCTTATAGTATTTTACTAAAGGTGTTGGGGGTTTTTAATGTTATTATAGTTGTTTTTGAACTTTAAACCATAAAAACACATGGAGATCTTAAACTAAGAACCTAGGAAGGGAATTGTTAAAAAATAACGTTTAGAGCTTCTTTATTTTTTAAAGAAAATTTTTTTTAGACCTGGACTCTATGCTTTGGACCTTAATATTATGGTCGATTCTATCGTGATCACTGTGTCATTACTTTTTGTTGAGTTTCTTCAATGAGAATCAATGAGAAAAAAAAATTACGTTTAGAACTAGTTTTGTATCGAAAAAAAAATAATTAGGCCTATAATGCTTTTATTACTGTAGGCTATTCAAGCTATTGCTTAACTTAGCCCTAGACCTAGATCGCTCGTTTTGATTAATAAAAAGGCAAATATAATTCTAGATATATTTCATGTTGAATGTTTGATAGAGACAGACGCATAAGAGCCGATGCATCTTCACGAATATAAAAACCATAGCCATAGCAAATATTATGTTAAACTTAAAAAATATATATATTGTTCGTAGGAAGAGGCTAATATATATATATAGGCCTATGTCGTATAGTCGGGCCTATGACCGTATGTCGGCGTAGGCCTATGTTTTCCATATTGAATATGATATATATTATAGCCTAGATATAGATATAGATATAGGGGGCCTATAGGATAATATAGGCCTATTCATATTGTGACTTATTGTCATTTTATTAGTCCTATGCATGAAATATTATTCAATAACAGGCCTATAACTAAAAATTCATGAAGAAAACACGCACCAGTTTGCAAATATCAAATATATAGCATAGCCTACCTTCATATTCGCTTAATTATTTCATGCAATCGCAATCTGTTAATCAACACTTTTCTATAGTAAATAGTTAATATTTTCAATTGTTTAATAGTTTAAACTGTTTGAGCTTATAACTTTAGGCCACTATAATAGGCTAATGTACTAATAGGCTAATAGTAATAGGCCTAGGCCTATAGGCAGGCTAATAATTAGGCCTATTATAGTAAACTATATGTGATAGGCCGATTCGATATGCTATATTATATTAAATAATAGCTATTATAGGCCTATCCTATAAGCCTATAAGCCATAAGCCTATATTTATAATTTATATAGGCCTTTAGGCTACTTTAGCTTAGCCTATTAGGGCCTATAATAGCCTATATAACTATATAGCCTATAGCCCCTATAGGCCTACTATTGCCTATAGGCGGCTATAGGCCTATAGCTAGGTCTAGGCCTACTAATATGTTATAATCCCGCTTAACTACTTCTACATACAATATTTTAACGATAAAACACCAGAACAAGTCAAACAATAGCATAGGCCTATGGGACATAGACCTAGGCCTTTTCAGAATCAAACTGTGATGAGCTTACTTTGGCTTTTCAAGGTTCTTTTGTGACATCGAAATCGAACGATAAAAAAAAATAATAATAAAAAGTTACGATTTCCATTGCTACAAATAATAACTTAATACAATATAGCCTACGCGTTGATACTTCAACACAAACAACGCTTTATAAATATATAACTATGTTAAATTTTATTTGTATGCTTAAAGACGATTTACTGATCGCTCGACGCCAATCTGTATTAACATGGTGACATGGTAACCATAGACGCATTAGGCGTAGAATGTATAATAAATGTTTTTTGGGTTAAAAACTGGTTCAAAAGGTAAAAAAAAAAGTACAGTTCGCTCCCTAGCTTCTGGGTATAAAGTTTTTATGAATTAGTTTTTTTGTAAAATGAAAAGCTAATATAATTACGCCTAAAAACCACTAGGCCCCCAAGTAAAATAACAAAGGCGAAGAAGGTTTTATTGACAACTTCTGCCCCCTAGCGACTGCGCATGCGTGGACATTGACCTCTTTTTTGGAATAATTAATAAAATGAAAAGGTCTATACGATTAAAAGGATGCCTAAGTAAATTAAAATGTATTTACAGGTCAGTGTTTAGGAAATATAATAGTATAAATAAGTGAAAGTTTATTTGATTTTGGCATAAAGAATATAGTTTCCGGGCACAATCCATTCTTAACGATTATGCATAAAAAGTCGAAGAGAAAAACTTTTCCGTTGTATTCGATCATTTGGTTCGAAACATGTCTGTCTACTGCATTACTGGTTGTCAGAAAAGATGTCGAGGATTAAATTTTATTTCATTTCCAAAAGATGTAGCCAAAAGAAAACGATGGATTGTGAATGTCAGATTTTAAGAATCACCTATTTATAATCACAAACTAACTGCTTGATGCAATAGAATTTTCGTTTTTGTTCTTTGTTTATATGAATCTACTCATTGTTTTTTTTAATAACCAAGGACGCAACTCATGATTAACTTATTTAACTAACAAAGCTAAATTTAACCTAACGCGACTTAAGATTTGAGTATTAATTATCACCACCTCATTTTTATATTAAAAACGGATTCCTCATAACTAACCTTGTTGTCTTTGTATATTTCTTAAAGACCAGAACTGGCAGTCGAGGTTGAAATCAATTGTCAAACACCACCAAAAGCATGATTTTTGTTTACGAAAATGGCGAGAAATGTCACCGGAAGTTCATGATATCTTCCATTTGAAAATGTCACACCTCATTAAGACTTGTCAATTGAGTATACAGAGATCGCTTGTCGACCAAAGATTAATTGGTAAAGTTTCAACTTACGGTCGGGGATAAACTAAACATCAGTGGTCAGAACAAACAGGAAGTGTTCGATAACAACAAAAAAGTTTAGGTCAGTGTGATACAGAGAGAATTATATATCTTCTTATACTCGAATCACATCATGACAGTTTGATATGTTTATCTTATCTTATGCATTACAGACGCTCAGTCTATAAAGAAGATTTTTGCGTCCTTCGCTCATCCGTGGTCTGAGTCTAGTCTTGCATTTTTATTAGTGATGTTAAGTTGCTGGTTTTCCTGGTTTGTACAGTTAACCATTCCATGCCCGGATGCCACTCGGGAAGAAAGATTATTTGTAACTTATATGCATTTGTTCTCGCATAAGGGTTATTAAAGTGTTTTTGTCCTTATGTTTATCTGAGCGTTGTAGGAGATTAGCAGATTTTTATTGTGTTGTATTTCTTAATTAACAAAAATATTGAACTGATTCGCATTCGTAATAAGATATCAACATATCAACATGCACGGCAAAAATGTAAATGTAGATCAGTGATAAGCCATGTGTCAACATACCCATGATAACTAATGCTAAATGTCTTTCTTGTGCGATTCTTGTATCTCCATATCATTGTCAGTAAGCATGATGATGCTGGGTGTTTTAATAATATGTAAAAAATAAACATGACATGATTATTTACATGTTATATAGATCAGTGTGTCAGATAAAGTGAATCCATGACGCGTTTGACTGATACACTTCTTTAAAGCAATTATATGCACTACTAGTTGATTGTGTAGACAATATAAACTAAAATGCTGCCTAACATTAATTAGACATTGAGTAAAATATATAAAATGCCGTCAACTAAATAAAAACTGTTTGACCTATTTTAGAATTTGTCTTCTTTTGAATGTGACCCGTCAATTTAAGCAAGCATATAAGAAAGAATATATTCAGAATAAAACTGCAAGGTCCATTACTAGCGAATATTCACAACTGACAAGAGTAACACCACTAGTTAAATCACTAAACCTAGAAACACTAGAGGACAGAAGGGCAAAGAGTAAAGTAGTAATAATACATAAGGCATTAAACTCTTTTTTTGAAATACAACACAATAACAATATGTTACAATGCTAAGATGGCATGAAATCCGATGGCTCGCCCAGGATAGGGAGGCCTGGCGGAACTTTGTTGCTGCCTTATGCTTCACGGGGAGCGATAAAGAATAAGACAGAAGACAATGCTAAGATGGGCATAAGGATAAATATACTTTTATTATTCCTGTTGCAGGAATAAATGCATAGAATTTCTTTTTATTCCCAAAGGAATTTCCGAACGTAGAGTGGGTTGCTTGAACGAAACAGCAAAACAATTTTGAAGGCTTAGAAAAAGAGATTCTACAGTCGCAAAGTAAGGACATGTCCTGAACTACTTGATTCGCAACAGAAGGACATGTTCTGAACCGTCGAAATATTGTTTATTTCAATCAATTCATTGACTCGCCACTTCACTCTTTCTCTCAATCTCCAATCTTTTCCTCTTTGGTTTCTCGAGTCAACGGCTCATTTCTCCCGGCCCATTGACCACTGGTCAAACCGTTTGGATGACCCGTTCACACGCAGTGAACGATCTCCAAGGAAGGAAAGGCGGGGTGGGGTGGCGAGGGGGAATAGGGGCGGGGATGATGTTTATCCCTAATGCCAGTTTTAAATTCACCGGGCTTTACAAGGTAATAAACCATTTTTTTGAAATAACACCTCCAGGAGCAAATAACTCCGTTTAGAGACGATAGCCTCCCCTTTCAATGAGGACAAAATAAAAAGCATTAAGGTTTCAAAATAGTGGGGGGGGGGGGCGGAGGGGAGGGGGAAAATAAGGTAGAAAAAAAGGGGGGGGGCTGTGATATTTCACACAAGGTCGAAAAAGCATGTCGTTCGCGGGGGGCCGCCTCTGAAAAAAAACAAGGAAAATGTTGGGAGGGGTGAATCTAGGGGTCTCAATTACGGCCATAACAACAGAAGAATTTAGACAGGGGAGAAACGAGAAGAGGGATGCGAATGTCATTGTTCGGCTTTGGGTGAGAATGGTCTGCCATCACTGAACTTCCTCGCCGAGTTCTCGCCCTTCCTTGAAATGTCGCCATTAGCTAAGGAGATAGTTTACGGCATTGAAATTTATGTGAGAACAGATCGGTTAGCTTTCTATCTTTCTATCTATCTATCTATCTAGGATCTATCTATCTATCTATCTATCTATCTATCTATCTATCTATCTATCTATCTATCTATCTATCTATCTATCTATCTATCTATCTATCTATCTATCTATCTATCTATCTATCTACTTATCTATCTATCCAGCTTTAAATCTATCCGTCTATCTATCTATCTATCTATCTATCTATCTATCTATCTTTCTATCTATCTATCTTTCTATCTATCTACCTATCTATCTATCTATCTATCTATCTATCTATCTATCTATCTATCTATCTACCTATCTATCTATCTTTCACTCTCTCAAGCTATATGTATGTCTGTCTCTCTATAAATCTGTTTTGTCAGCCTTACATTATATTCGTTTGCCATAATTTCTTTAGCATTTAAAATATCTGTTTGATACATAGTATAACCCGGATAATAAAAACACAACAAAAATTTAAAAAACAAAATAAATTATATGAATTAAAATAAAATGGCTGACCTAACTGAAAGGTCAGCGACCTTGGATAAATAAATACTTCCGTTTCAAAACCCCGACACAACAAACGATCCAATCAATTCTTAGGGTTTTGACTCACTGGCTAGCGTTGGGCACTTGTGTCCACGGGACGTCACACTGGGAGGGGCCAAAGAGGGGAAGGGTGGGGAGAGGCAGGGGGCTCATTGTTTCACTACCTCGGCCAACGTCACAATTATCAAATATCAAATTTATCATGATCGAGAAATTAGGCCACCCCCCACCCCGCCCCCCCCCTCCCGTCTCCCTCTCCACGTCCGTCAGTCCGACTCTAGGACAGTTTCACCTGCTGGACCATGCCGGAAACGACATGTGTGTGAAACATTATGGAATCCTCGTTTTTTCGAGAACATGCTTTCGACATGTTTTTTTTTGTTTGTTTGTTTGAAAAGAAATTAAAATCTGGGACGGGAACAATACAAAGGAGACAATCGATGACCCTTTTTTTTTCAAGGTCATTATTTGAATACAATAAATTGACCATTTTTACCGAGCGGAAATAAAAAGGCGAACCAAAATATTTGAATATAACAATATTTGAATATAACAATATTAGAATAAAACAACTTTATATTTTAGCATACGCTATTTTAACATAAGCGTTATAGTATTTGAATTTTTAAAGGAAACTATAATTTATTGTTTCTTTCAGAGAGCTTAAATGGGCCGTATTACTGCTGAGAGTTAACACCCTTGCCCCTTATACAAGTCAATCTTATATACCGTAATTGTAAAATGGGCAAGGGTGTTAACTCTCAGCAGCAATACGGCCCATTAGATTGTATTTACATTTCTCTCTTTCTAATATATATATATATTTGGTGTTATTACGTCATCATAAATCACTATCTATGCAAATAATCTCTACGCTATAATTAAATATAAATAAACAACTTTACATGAACAAGCGAGACAATTCCAAATACAATATAAAAACTATTATAACGTTATATAACAGCTCATAACAGTCAGTGGCATTTAGGCATGTTCCACATGTTCCATTGGAACAGGGGCCCCACATCACAAAAAGAATTATTTTAGTGGCATCATCATACTTTAGTTGAAAATGTACAATAAAATTAACTTATATCCCTGCAATTTTAAGCGCTCCAGTCCAACCAAGCTAAGCTCAACATACAATATATGATTTTACAGAATGTAACATTAATTAACGGCACTCTGAAGTAGCTGGAAGGCAAGGCGAAGGCGAAGAGGGGCCTCCACATAAATTTGGGAACAGGGTCCCCACAACCCTAAATACGGCCCTGATAACAGTACTTATACGGCCGGAAACTAGTGATCACTGCATGCTTGATTCTTCCATAGACTAACATCTTATACCGCACTTCCTAAAACAATATTGTTGTTGTTTTTTTGTAGACCTATGTGTTTTTAAGTCGGGCTCCCCCTAAATAGCGTTTCTAACATTCAGGGCCCGATTCCGGCCGCTTCCATCGGACTCATCGACCACCGTTTTAAAGTCTGCTATCTGTCGCTCCCGCGAGCTACCTACTCTTTTTTTTAAACCCTTCCTTCACAAATAGCGACCCCCCCCCCCCCCAACCAAGACCTACATAAATACCTTTCAAATGAACTTCAAATGGTCTTGCCCTAAAACCGCTTCCCCCACCCCCCTCACCCAACCCTTGACCCCCCCCCCCCTCATTCATGTACTTCATCCATAAGACTAGATGGCGAAAGGGGACAAATGAATAACTTTCATTCTGCAGACTCTTTGAATATTCAAAACTCGAGAAAAAAAAATTAAAGAAAATAAGTTGTCTCTCTTGACAACAAAGGGACATAAATGTGTATCCTTAAACTGACCTCTTCAAAATAAGTGGAGTTTATATTTTTGAATGTTTTTTTTATTTCCTCAAGTTGTTTTTCAGAGGCCGGTTCCCCGCATATTTCACCCAGCGGGATATCTCTCCATGTCCAGCCACGCCGGTCCAAGTCAACGAGAGTCTAAGCAGGTTTACTATTAAGTTGCCTTTCTTTGGTTGCCTCCCTTGTTTTCTTTTTTTTTCTTTTCGAGTTATAGCCCCTGTCTATAGTTATACTAGTAGGAAAGAGAAGAAAAAAAAAGAAGAAAAAAATTAACCGAGGAATGGGGGAGAGTGGAGGAGGGGGGCATAGGGGGAAAATGTTGAGAAGATGATTGGGGGGGGGGGGGTGATATCCAGACATCTTTTATTTAGTCTTGTATAGGACTGGACCAGAGAAAAACTTTTCTAGCTCCCCCCTCCCCACCCCGCCTTCCCTTTTTTTTGCTCCCGTCAACAAAGATTATTTTACCACTTTAAAATCTCTCCGGGACTTCCCGATTTTTCTTTTTTTAATACTCCGGAATACATGTCCGGCATGACCAACGCGCCATAACAACACCGCGGACCGGACGATTCGGACAGTGGATTTCCATTGACCTAAAGGTTTATACAACAGCAACAACAAAAACAACTTACAATATTAAAAAAACCTGGCTGAATATATTTTAGGTACTAATAAAAACCTAGCCAATGAATAGGCTCTTTGAATGACCCCATGTGATCAAAATGACCAATCAGCTGAAAGGATCTACAGGGGGTGCAGCAGTCAATGGGTTAACATAAAAAGAGAATAAAAAAACGGAGATTAATAAAGCGATAGTTCCTTACACACGCACGCACAAACACGGTGACAAACTGTTCCGTTTAAGTATTTGGTCAGGTGAAGCGGCAGGACAAATAGTGGTTTATTGTGGTCATGGGCTAGCGGGCCGCTATCGGACCACTACGTTTTTTTTTTCTCTTCAAAACAAGTACACGGTATTAAAAAACAACAACCTTTGACCCCTATGGCCATTAACTGTTTATGGAAATGGTAGAAATATGTATTTGAATATCTTTACATCTCTGATGAAATGGAAATATCTGACAGTTGGGAGGGCGTTATCCTTTTAGGTGAATGGAGTTATCCTTGTAGGTGGATGGAGTTATTATTTTAGGTGGATGGAGTTATCTTTTTAGGTGGAGGGAGTTATTCTTGTGGCGGATGTTAAAATTTATGTACTGCTGCACACTGCTGTACCAACTCCCCCCGTCTTAGATACAATTTAATCTATCTACCTGTATCTATTTATCTAATTATATATCTATCCATCTACATATATATATATATATATAGCTCTGTGTGTGTGTTTAACAAATCAAATTGGTTTATTTAAAGACGCGTGACCTTATTGCCTCATATTTTACCTTTGCAATTTGACTTAGCACATATGTCCTCGCTAGCTGAATGGATAATGTATTGGACTGCCATGGTGTCGACCCGTTTTTTAAGTTAGTCTATACCTTCTTTTTTTTTTCGAAATTTTTAAAATCTCAATTAATATTACTTTAAAAAAAAGATTTTAAATCCACGGCAAACACCGGGCAATTTAGCTTTTCGTTAAATAAAAAAGACTTGCCTATTTTCAACCCGATTAAAAAAATATGTATTTAAAATTACTTTCCCAAAATGTCTTCAGTAAAAAAATATTTAAACAATTTATTAGATCTATAGTCTCTAGCTTCCTGTGCATTGTAGCTTATAATTGTTTTATATGGTTGACTGTGTGTGTCGATTTCAGTGCCCATTGGCTAATATAAAGACACGTTACTTTATTGTCGTTTGTTTCACGTCGGCGATTTGTGTTCCAACATGTATAGTGGCTAGAAATTCACGCCTGTCAAGCCCTTGGCCTGTGTTTCGATCCCCCGTAACCCACGGCATTTGTATTACCGTTATAACATTTGCTTGTCAAGGCAACGCCGGGTAATTTAGCTAGTAAGTCTATTTCTCTACACTGTAAAGTGTCCCGTCGGACCCAGTAGATCCATAGGGCCGGTGAAGCAGCGTTCATCAGTTTCTGTGGCCACGGCATACTAGGTGATTGTGTGACCAGCACTATGCACAGCCGCCTTTACTATTTCTACATTGCCTCGCTGTTTATCTCGAAAGCTTGTCTATAAATCCACGCTTTTAATAGTTCGGTGGTGCCCGGTTGGCTCAAATGGTAGAGCTTGGGTGGAAGCTATCGAGTTCGAATCCTGATAGGCCCATCCGGTAATAGGGTCCGAGCGTTGCGCTGGCCACACAATCTTATTTCCAAATGAAACGGTAAACACTGGCGAAAACCTGGGAAATTATGACAGTATTTTTTTTCTAAAAAATAAATTGATATTTAAGAAAAAAGGTGGCGGGGCATTGTTATACGCGCGCTCTCTCTCTCTCTCTCTCTCTCCCTCGTTCTCTCCTCTCTCTGTCTTTCTTTCTGTCACTCACACACACAAACAAATGCGCGCGCACGTCAACATAAAACAAAACAAAAAAAAAAAGAGAAACCGTCACCTCCATTTTGATTTTCCCTCAAGAGTATAGAGTAACTTCCCCTTGGACTCCATTAGTCAACATCTAGTTTTGACAACAAAATTTTGGGATTAGAGCTTCCTATTCTAAACTAGAAAAAAAAAAAACGGACGTGGGGAGGGGGGGGCGCGGTGGTGGGAGGGGGCGGGTAGTGATCAGACACCCTGGGTCGCGTGGCACCCGACCGCATCTCCCTTTCCAAATGCCCCTCCCCCCTGTGGAGGGCGCTAATAAAAAGGTATATATTAGCATTCTAGTCAGCCTTGCGTGGTTGCCAGCAGGTGGTCAAGTGGGCCACTTCAAACCCCTGGACGGACAATGCCTCGTTTACGAAACTAGCCGTGAGCCCGGGGTAAAAGTTAGCTGGGGCGGGGGCGTATCAAGTAGCCCACAGTGTCCAGAATATCGTCAAACGTATTTATTTCCGACCGCCCTACCCACCTCTTTGTTTTCCTCAAGAAAACAATACACAAACAACAACAAATGATTTGTTTACAGACAAAAAAGCCGATTCTTGATTTTAAATTCACAGGCGCGTGATGATAATTTTTAAACTGAAACTGGCGGCCATTTTTAAAATGTAGTATTTTTATGTCCTGGATAATAAAAATACAATTCTTGATATTTGAATCATGTTTTGCCTAGAATCTAGTAGAAAAAAAATGTATTGCTATTTGCATCGTGTATTAGATTAGACTGAGGACAGAAGGGCAAAGAGTAAAGTAGTAATAATACATAAGGCATTAAACTCTAATTTAGAAATACAACCCAATAACAACCGGTTGCAAAGCTCAGATAAACATAAAGACAAAAACACTTTTCTTATCCCTTATGCGAGAACAAACGCATATGAGTACTCTTTCTTCCCGAGTGGCATTCGGGCATGGAATGGGTTGCCTGAACAAACCAGGAAAACCAGTAACTTAGCATCATTCAAAACATTAATCAAAATGCAAGACTAGACTCGGACCACGGATGAGCGTAGGACGCAATAATCTTCTTTATAGAAGGAGCGTCTTGTGATGTATAAGATAAGATAAATATATATTTAAAAAAATTACTTGATTATCCTGATAGTCATCCGGACATGGAATGGGTTTTCTGAAGATACAAGGAAAACCAGTAGCCTAGCATCATTTAAAACACGAATCAAAATTCAAGACTAGACTCGGTCCACGGATGAGGGTAGGACGCAATAATCTTCTGCATAGTAAGAGCGTCTGTAACATATAAGATAAGATACATAGAATATATTTACATTATGTAGGCTTAGTAGCGTGTTTGTATATTTATTATCATGCATTACAGAATTTTAAGACTTACAGTATTTGATGATTGCAATTTTTATTAGAGAAATTAAAATCTTGATAGAAAATGTTATAGAAAATTTTAGAGAAAATTTTATAATGGTAAACAATAAACAATAATAGAAGTAAATGTAATGTCCAATCAGAAACTTTGTAAGTAACAAATAAGCATCCAATTATACACTCCTTCTTATCATCTATTCTACATTCATCATTTAAAAATTTCGTTTTTTTATTTTCCCGTTTTACGACGAAACGCAGGAATAAGGCCATAAGCAGGAGTCTATATGTTGACCCCCCCTTCCCACCACACCCCAAGGACTGACCCGAGGGTTGAGTGATGGCCCTTGGTCCTCAGTGTCGTCTGTCTCCCTGAAACATCAAAGTGGTCTATGCCAGGTCATGTCCCCCAGGGATCAGTATTATTATATAAAAAAATGTATTTGAAAAATTTGGATTTTTTTTAATGTGTGAATTTTTGATTACTTTATTATTTTTGTATGTTATTATTGCAAAATTGAAAAAAAAATGTTTACCAACCGTTGCAGTTATTTTGTTATAACAAAAGGAAAACATTATCGTATGTTATCTTATATATTACAGACGCTCTTTCTATTGTTAAATTGTAGCTTTCACTCCAATTCTTTTGGCGGTTGACTAGGGTTTGATTTTTTTAGGCCAGCGGGAACTCACTTCGTTCTGAGAGTGATAAACAGTCTGCAGCAATTTTTCCAAGTTTAGTTAACCTTGTCCTGATACTATTCAATTGTTCTCAATAATAATATGAATTCAAAAACCAACTCCTTGACTGTTTAATTTAATAAATGAAGAAACTTTATTATAACTTGCAAAATCAAACGATGTTAGTGAAACAAAAATATATGGCGAAAATGGGTAAACAAGGCATAGTGTCTACTGTCAATGGGTGCCTAGCGGAAAGAGAAAGAAGTAGTCCGCGTCTCTTTCTTTTATAGTACCTAGGAAGCCCGCGAAATTGAATATCCCTCCGCGTTAGCTCTAACTGGTTTACGCTGGTTTCAAGAGTGATGCGTTTATAGCCTAATTAGATTTTAGTCAACGAGGAAAAATAAACAATCGTGTCCCGACAATTAAAGTATTTTAAAATATAAACTCTGTCGAGCGATTAATAAAAGGGTGTTTTAAACTATGTATGCACTGTAACCTAACACTATAAAGAAAATTTTTGCATCCTACGCTCATCCGTGGTACGAGTCTAGTTTTGCATCTTCATTATTAATGTTTTAAAGACCAAGTGAAGAGCTTTTTATCAAAATTGAGTTAACATTTGATTTTGATAGTAAATAGTGTATTCAGTATCTGAATGTTAAAAAAAACATTTATACAAAATATCAAAGATACATTTTAAGTAATTAGTTCAATATTTGCACTTAAATGTGTGTGTTTTTCGGATGATTACTCCAAATCTCGTAGCCATTTGAGATGTTTTTATTTCCGGCAATATAGGAAAGTGACGTAACATAAAGGATTCCGACTAGGAAAAATGAATATTGTCACGTGTTTTGAATCTATTGCCACATGTTTTGAATCTTTTCCCGGTTCTTATTTTTAACAAAATGGTTAAATATAGATTTATAGCGTCTATTTTTATTTATTTATTTCCCTTGTGATACGTCACTGCCGTATGAGGCTATTCCAAATCTCGTTCCTTTGAGAAAAACCTCTTCACTTGGTCTTTAAATGATGTTAAGTTACTGGTTTTCCTGGTTTGATCAGGCAACCCATTCCATACCCGTTAGTTAAGAAATATACAATTGCTTAATTTAAAATTCAGAAAAAAAAAGGATGAGGTCCAAATCGTATGCCTTATTCCAATATACAAGACCAAGCTTAAAGAAGAAGAAAAAACACAGAGAAACGTAAACCCTTTCAACACCAGTTATTGTTTAAAGAGAACTATAAAGTACAATATCAAAAGCATCAATGATCTGGAAAGGGTTAAACTATTTAATTTTTTTATATTAAGAAGATTTGTCCACTTCGAATCCTAATTAACTGTGAGTCATTGTTGTTTTTTTGTTTGTTCAAAAATGTAAAAATAAATAATTTGAAATTAGAAAATTAGAAAAAAAAAATAGAAATTCGTTTTTGTTCATTATGATTTTTTAAATTTCGTTACCATGTATTCATTCTGTCGACGTATTAAATTCTGTGGCGTCACCGCTAGAATGTTATGGCAACAAATCTATGTAACATAATGTGTATATATACTATACATACATATATACTATACATACATATATATACAATCTAAATTCCCCGGCGTTGCCCGGGTGGGGGGGGGGGGGGAATAAAACAGCTATGTAAAGGCTACAGATAAAAAATATAAACCACAATGAAAAGAGAATTATAGATCTAATAATTTTAAAAAAGTATTATTTATTTGTACTGAACACATTTAGGTAAGTAATTGAATATTGCAATCGTGTTGAAATTAGGCATGCCTTTTTATTTAACAAAAATCTAAATTGACCGGTGTTGCCGTGGATTAACAATAGTTTTTTTTTTTAAAGTAATATTAATTGAAATAAAAAGACATTTAGAGAAAAAAAAGTATAGACTAACTGGAGAATCAAAACCCAGGTCGACCGCATGGCAGACCGATACGTTATCCACACAGTTAGCGAGGACACCATTTGCAGAGGTAAAATATGAGGCAATAAGGTTACGTGTCTTTAAATAAACCAATTTGATTTGTTAAACAAACACACAGAGCTTTATATGTATACATATATATATACAAAGCTGAGGCCCTCCCCCACCCACATAAATGGCCGTAGAACTCTGTTCACTATGCTCGGGTGCTTCTCCACTATTGTCAGTAAAAACAGTGCGATATATCGGCAGGCACATACCTCAGTGCTTAGGGTCACTACTCTTAATAGACCAGAGGTCGGCAATCTACGTCACGCGTGCCATACTTGGCACGCAGAGCGATTTTCAATGGCACGCGAAAGACCATCCAAAAAGAAATTGAGTGCTAGAGCATAATGACTTTTAAGCTGTTGGCACGCTGACTGAATTAGAAATCCTGCTTTGGCACACTTTTATCAAAAGGTTGCCGACCCCTGGCGTAGATAACATATAGAACTAAAGATGACTGGCAAATGGAAGACAACCACAACGTTAGCAACAAACACACACAATTCATACAATCTTCAACTCTCCCCAAAATTTGGGAGTCTCATTTGTGCTAGTACGCTTGCGACTACTTCCTTTTAGATACGCCCCTGGTCGTAAGTCATAAAAATAAAAAGTATTTCTATCCCCCAGGTCACTAAATCAAAATTTTTTTTTTACAAAGTAGTCGCAGGTGGCGCCACTGACTAACAAGGTTGGCTGCTGAAATCCCACGTGACAGAAAGTCTGAAAAATTAATTGGTTGATTGGACGAGCGGACATCGAGTGCTGACTTCCATCCAATCATTGATCACATGTCACAGAAGACGTCACTTAAGGACGCAGGGAAATCTATCATTGAATTTTTGTTTTCATTACATATAGTTTTATAATTTAAAAAGAAAAACTTTAAGCTGCTTAAAAATGTAACAACTGTATAAACTCAAATAAAAAATGTAACAACTGTATAAACTCAAATTAACACACAAATTAACACACAAATTAACACACAAATTGACACACAAATTAACACACAAATTAACACACAAATTAACACACAAATTGACACACAAATTGACACACAAATTAACACACAAAGCCTTTTGAACAATTTATGAGTAGTTACTTTTAAATATGGAGCATGGCCGAGCGGTAACGCGTTCCACTGGCGTACCAAAGTACTGGGTTCGAGTTCTGGTGAAGACTAGACATTTTTCCCCAGGACTCGAGGTGGCTGGGAATTGTGTTGGCCACACATCCGCTGCTACACAGGCCCTACGATCAATTTCGACCAAATAGGTAAGCCTATTCAGTTATGAGGCGAGTTGATTTTTTATTTAGTTTTTCACCTCTGACCTATTTATCTATTTATCCATTTATCCATTTATCCATTTATCCATTTATCCATTTATCCATTTATCCATTTATCCATTTATCCATTTATCCATTTATCCATTTATCCATTTATCCATTTATCCATTTATCCATTTATCCATTTATGCATTTATGCATTTATCTATTTATCTATTTATCCATTTATCCATTTATCCATTTATCCATTTATCCATTTATCCATTTATCCATTTATCTATTTATCTATTTATCTATTTATCTATTTATCTATTTATCTATTTATCTATTTATCTATTTATCTATTTATCTATTTATCTATTTATCTATTTATCTATTTATCTATTTATCTATTTATCTATTTATCTATTTATCTATTTATCCATTTATCCATTTATCCATTTATCCATTTATCTATTTATCTATTTATCTATTTATCTATTTATCTATTTATCTATTTATCTATTTATCTATTTATCTATTTATCTATTTATCCATTTATCCATTTATCCATTTATCCATTTATCCATTTATCTATTTATCCATTTATCCATTTATCCATTTATCTATTTATCTATTTATCTATATTTCACTCTCTCTATTATATATATATTATTATATTTCTATAGGTTTGCGGTAAGTCAATAGATGGAACAGCAAAAAAACAACATGTGATCCAACTCTATTGACTTTCCCTACAACATTAGCCTAGTTATCCACTGGCCAGTGGGGAGTTAGTCAAATGGTTGCGTCTCGTAATCCCCCTCTCCCCCCCCCCCCCCCCCCCAAACAAAAAACAAGGGGGGGGGTGGACTCAATAACTACGATGAAATACGCGGATGATTTTGGTGATGTTAGTGACGGATCTTGGTGATGATCTTTTGGTTCATGGTGATGATCTGATGACCTTTTAGAGAAATGGTCGCTAACGATGAATACTCGATGACCTACTGGGTCCGCGATGGTCCTATCTCCATTTATAGTGATTTAGTTTTATTGATTCCTGAAGGTCAGTCTTTGATTTCCTGGGCTGTACATAACCCCTCTACCGCTCCCCCCGCCCAACACCTCGACAACCAACGCTGTATTCATCAGCTTCAACGGAGATACGGAGATGTAGGGGCGTTAACTAAAGTGTGGTGGTGTGCAGAAAAATAAAAGAAAAATTGATTGTTTGGCCTACACACTGCACACTACACACTGCACACTACACACTGCACACTACACACTACACACTACACACTGCACACTACACACTACACACTGCACACTGCACACTGCACACTACACACTGCACACTGCACACTACACACTGCACACTGCACACTGCACACTACACACTGCACACTACACACTACACACTGCACACTACACACTGCACACTGCACACTACACACTGCACACTGCACACTACACACTACACACTGCACACTACACACTACACACTGCACACTGCACATTAGCCAAACTTACTGAGTAGGGCATTTTACACTTAGGCTAAAATTACTAGATAAATAAATAGCTGACTCCTAAATGATACTTTTTCTGGTATGCTAAATGGTATGATAGTGTGCGCGAATGTCTATTGTGATTGAGTACAAATGGTTCTTATTGTTTTAAGTACCGGTATGCTGAAAGACGGAATTTATGTACCGTAATCAAGTCAAATTTCCATTTATTTGGATCAATAAAGTAATCTTTTTCATCTTATCTTTACTATGTAGTTTTATACTTGAGCTAAATTTACACCTAAGCTAGACAGTCTATGTACACATAAACTTAAAGTTTAACTTTAAGGTACTATATGATTTTAAAGTTTACGCAGGATAACCATTTGTAATTATCAACTTACAAGCACTGTAATTAAACACTTAAAGTAACAAGTACTTATAACAAACTATGTATAATGTTTTCATTATGCAACAGAGTTCCGGATGATGGTCTAAATTAGCTCCACTCCAGACTTTATAGTAGAAGAGCTAAGAGCTCCATTCCGGTGCCATTATTTGGTCAGCTTCAGATTTTCTCCAGTAATAAGTATGTTTACATATACTTCAACGCCAAGCTACAGGCTAAGATACCATGCCCTACAGCTCCAAGCTAAGATACCATGCCCTACAGCTCCAAGCTAAGATACCATGCCCTACAGCTCCAAGCTAAGATACCATGCCCTACAGCTCCAAGCTAAGATACCATGCCCTACAGCTCCAAGCTAAGATACCATGCCCTACAGCTCCAAGCTAAGATACCATGCCCTACAGCTCCAAGCTAAGATACCATGCCCTACAGCTCCAAGCTAAGATACCATGCCCTACAGCTCCAAGCTAAGATACCATGCCCTACAGCTCCAAGCTAAGATACCATGCCCTACAGCTCCAAGCTAAGATACCATGCCCTACAGCTCCAAGCTAAGATACCATGCTCGACAGATCCAAGCGCCAATCGATATACACTGCTGCATAGCGAAAAAAACAGTTCTAAAACTTCATCTTCCATGTTTAATATCATCATTATCAATCCCTTAAGCGTTGTGGCAGTTTAGGTGAGCGAATGGACAACTCAGCAGTCAATTTTCTCCCTTTTTTTTTTTTGCATATCTTGAGCGGCTGTCAATAGTTCAGTCGTTTGCAGCTTTGTCCAATCGTTTATACTGTCGAGCCAGCATTTCCGCAGACGGCTTCTCAGACGTCCACCTTCTACAGTGCATTGGCGGGTGTCTTTTTGACAGGTTATTATGCCGCAACACAAGACCGAACCATGTCAGATTGCGCCGCTTGATTGTCGCCTTAATGGTTTCTTGAGGGCCCGCAATTGAGGATGTTCTGTCCCAGACAAACCAGGCCAAGTACCATGGCTCTGTAGGCCAAATACCATGGCTCCGTAGGCCAAATACCATGGCTCCGTAGGCCAAATACCATGGCTCCGTAAGGGCACGGTGGCGATCCGAAGGTTCTGGGTTCGAATCCGTGTTTTGACGGTGTCCCTGAGTCTACCCAGCTCTGATGGGTACCTGACATTAGTTGGGGTAAAATAAAGGCGGCTGGGCATTGTGCTGGTCACACATCCCCTCGTATGCCATGTCCACAGAAACTAGTGAACGCTGCTTCACCGGCCCTATGGATCAGATTGGTCCGAAGGGTACTTTACTTTAATAGCTTTAACGTACCCCAGTTCTTTAACTCTGTGCAAATAATGCCTTGCTCCATATCTGCAAGCTCTTCAACCCTGCACTTAGGAGGCTGATCTATAATCTAAACAGTTGTATGACTAGTTTGTAACATTTATAGTGCATAAGTAAATAAACAGTCAGTGCCATTGGATAATGAGTTGATGTCAAATTGATGTGTCACTTATACAAGTGTCACCGTAAAGCTGCCATGTGTATTTATTATTGTGTATGTTGACATGTCCTAGGGGGGGGGGGGGGGACGTAGGCCGCCAACAAGAATCCTCTAGGCATCCCGATGCGGCCATAGCTTCTGTCATGACCAACGCCAATAGTCTAAACTTTAAACTCTGGCCCATGGAGCGTCTACTGCCGGGTATCTCTTTAAAATCACGGACTTAATCACACCTCCTAAAAAAATCATATAAAAAAATCAGGTCGTCGGGTCAGCAGTGTCCATTTACTCAACACGGACGCACAAACACACACATACACACACACAGAAATCTAACTTCCTTCAACGGCTGCATTTCTATGGAAAAACAAAGTTTCCAAAGATAAAAAGTGTAAAAGAAAAACGATAAAAAAAAACAAGAGAAATTTCTTCAGCTACCATCAAGACACTATAGACAATCGATGGAACCGACATGATGGTCCGTCTTGGTCCATCGGGACCCTCGCCTCCCTCCCGAGCCTTACTCAACACCAAAAAATACTAATTCTGCATTCCCAGCCCCCCTAGTGCTATCGGCTCACAGATAAACCCCATCTCTCTACCCCCCCCCCCCTTTTTCTCTCTCTCTCTCTCTCTTCTTCTTAGCTCATCTTTTAGATTTTCTTTCTTTCATTTTTTCTTTTTTTTTTCCTTTCTCTGTCCCTCGTTTCCTCCTTCCTATCTCCCTCATCAAATTCTCCTCACAGTAGAAAAAGTACAGAGATGACCCGCCCATCTCTCGTGAAGATTTTTTTTTACTGCTTGGACTACGTCACGTCGTTGTTGGTTACCTCAGCATTGCGCGGCTGATTAACTGCAGATTCAGGCTCTCTTCTACCCGTGCGGTTACAGGCCGGACAAAAACAACTCAATGATAGCATTATGAACAACAAACTAACGACGGAAAAGAGTAACGCAAAAGGTCCACATTAAAAACAGACTACTTTTAGTTCAATTTCAAGATTGAGGACTGTTTGATATAATAAGTATAAACAATGATAAGTATGTTAGTTATGCGTTTATTTACAGTTCCAGTTTTTTAACATAAATCGTTATTTCAATTATTGTGAAAGTAAGTAAAAAAAAATTAGTAAAGTAAAGTATTCAGTCGGACCAGAGTGATCAAACGGCCGGTGAAGCAGCGTTCACCAGTTTCTGTGGCCACGGCATTCTAGGTGATTGTGGGTCCACTACAATGCCCAGCCGCCTTTACTTTACCCCAACTTATGTTGGGTACCCATCAGAGATGGGTAGACTCAGGGACACACTCCAATCCCAGTGAAAAAAAAAATCCAACCCTGCACCAGGATTCGAACCCGGGACTTTCGGTACGCCAGCCGAACGCACTGCCGATCGGCCACCGTCCCCCCGTGAACGACTAAACTGGTGAAGAAATGTGTACAAATATCCTGGTCTTATTTGGCGAGCTGATCTGGAGTACTTCTCTTGAGCTGCTTTTCTACAATGGGTTGTTTGACACTGGAAATAGGCGTTGTGCTGACAAGACGATCTTTTTGTAGGAGTTAGACTCTGATTCGCCATCTCTGTAGGTAGGTGTCCTCTCTTTTAAGCAGGGTTGTGGAGCGGAGTTGGAGCTTGGAGCTCTATGGAGCTAAGGCATTTTCGCAAAGAGCTATGGGACTGTGGTATTAGGCGTGGAGCATGGAGTTGTGGAGCTGGTTATTTTCACCTGGAGCTATGCAGCAGAGTGAATGGATTGGAGCTTAGAGCCGTGAGGCATAGTATTTCAGCCCGGAGCTTGGAGTTGAAGAATACGCAAACAATTTTACTCCGGGAGAAAAGCTGAAATGGAGCAAAAAATGGCTCCGGAGTAGGGCTTTAAGCTCTTCGACTATAAAATCTGGAGTGGAGCCCTTGGCTATTCTTTATACAGTCTGGAGTGGAGCTCTTAGCTCTTCTATACAGTTTAGACTAAATCTCTAAGCTCTTCTTCATACAGCCTGGAGTGTAACTCATAGCTCTTCTATACAGTTTAGACTAAATCTCTAAGCTCTTCTTCATACAGTCTGGAGTGGAGCTCTTAGCTCTTCTATACAGTTTAGACTAAATCTCTAAGCTCTTCTTCATACAGCCTGGAGTGGAACTCATAGCTCTTCTACTATCAACTTACTATCAAGTCAGCTCCACATCAGCCCCTTAGAAAAGGATAATGGGTAAGTTAAACTGAAACACAAATGTCGGATAAGACCAATCGTTATGTACAACTGTTGGATCACTTGAGGTCAGCGAGCAGGGATAGCGTGCGGACTTGTGTGCTACATTTGAACCGATCATTTCCTTCGACTGGGCTCATTCGGCGGGTGGTCGCCAATATGAAGGTCTTACTTCGTGTCTTCTTTCTAGTTTGGACGAAATGTCTTTGGAAACGTTCACACCCTCTGTGTCCATGATAGTAGAAAGGTCAGTTTGGAATATTTAGGCCTTACTCTATCTTTGTTCATGGATAGGTCAGTTGGAAATATTTAGGTCCTACTCTCTCTTTGTTGATGGTCAGTGGAAACATTATGGTCCACACCACAAGATGGCCACCTTGATCACTTTTATTCAGTTGTCCAAGATACTACCCCCCCCTCTCTCCACTTTTCTTTTTGCCATCTCCCCCTCTCTCCTTCTTTTTAAAACCGGAAGCTAAAAAAAAATAATAATAATAAGAGGGTGATCCAAGCAAAAAATCTTGTAAAAAAAATGGAGGCTTAAAAAGAGAAAGGAGGAAAAAAAAACTAATTTCACTGCAGTAAAGATGGCGTCCCGACCGGTCTCACCCCACGGCGGTAGTCAATAACTCAATATTGGTCTCAAAGTCTTCTTCTAAAGGCCAAGGTCATTCGCCAGTATCCTGGAGTGACCGCGAGCAATCTTCTGGTAACTAAAGAAGAAGCGGGGGAAACACTTTTTTTTTTCATCTTTCGTCATTGCCGAGCAGGATGCAACATTACGACAAGAGGGGGTGGGGGTGGGGAAAGGGTGGTTTGGGGGGCTGATTGGGGTGGAAGTGAGGAGGGAGGGTGTAGGGGGGTATGAGCCTTGATCCATGGTCCAAAGAGAAGTAATAGGTTGGAGGGGACCAATTCTCCAATGGAGGAAAAGTTTGGGGGCCGGGGGGGGGGGGGGGCGGGGAATCAGCTTTCATTAACGACGCTGTGTGGTTTGAAGTCACCAAAAGTTTTACAAAAAAAGAAAACAACAACATCTGTATAAGAGAAAATTTTGAAATAAAAAACAACAACAACAAAAATCCCAGAGACCATCAAGGAGAAGGCGTGAAGTAAATCCATTGGCTTAAAGTCCAGTTAGAGGATGTGACGTGCTGCGGCATATCCCAACAGAGTTGGTCGTGTTTCCGTTAGGTCACTTTACTTGATTTGGTCATTACTTGATTTGGTCATTCTGGATAAGGTTGGTTTTCGGGGGTGGGGAGGGGTGACTAGAGTCTTATACTATTTCGGATTAGAATTCCAGGGGGGTGTGGGTGTTTGGAGGAGCGGCATTGGTCCGTTTAGTGTTTGTTTATATTTGCTTGATTGATTGTGCGGATGTTGACTCGTGTGATACAATGCCCAATACAACTATACCCTCACTAAAGCTCACAGAATGTCCACTTACAATATACCAGTCACTAATCCTACAATACTACAATATTTACCACAATATCCAACATTGCAACACAATTATAGATCTGACTGTCTATCTATCTTATCCTTCTCTATCTATCTGACTATCAATCTCTCTCTATCTATCGGTCTATTGTCTATCTATAATTCATCTCTATATTTATCTATCTATATATTTATCTATATAATCTATATTTTTATTTATCTAATGTATTTATCCATCTGTATGTCTATGTATCAATTTATCTCTCTCTGTCTATCTATCTATTATCTATCTATTTTTATCTATCTAATCCATCTTTCTATCAGGCTAACTATCTTTCTGTCTATCTATCTATCTATCTATCTATCTATCTATCTATCTATCTAACTATCTATCTATCTATCTATCTATCTATCTATCTATCTATCTATCTATCTATCTATCTATCTATCTGCATTTCTTTCATTCTACTAGCTTTTTATCGCTATTTCTAATTCTCTTTCAATGCATCCTCACCCCCCCCCCCCTTACAGGTCACCTTAATAAGCGACTATTCTATAGAGTGTAGACTTAAGACAAACAGTGAGAGTAAACTTACATAACAAAAACAACAACAACAACAACAAGCAATTTATCTGAAACAAAGAAATATAATAGCAAAATCATACCTTTAAAATAATTAAATTCATAAAAAATTATATTAAAAACAAACTATATTGGATAATAAACAGAAAAGAAATATCTAGATTCTATTTCTAAATAAGTTTAGGACTAACTATTACATTCTACGTTATATTCCAACTGTTTAAATTATAACAAATGATTTGGCTCCATATAGTTCCTTAGAGTGGCCTGAGTTAAGCAAGTTGAAAGTAATAAAACAATACAGATATATATGCCAGCGCTTAAGTCCAATTTAAAAAGAACACAACAAGATATTGTCATATACACAAATTGTCAAAACATGTACACTCTTTATAGATCAATGCATTATTATGTTTCCAATTTTTTATCAACTGAAATTATTTTAGTTTAGATAGCTAGCCATTTCAAAAAATTAAATGTTTATCAAAATACTGTTTGCTTTGAGTGAAATAAAACGGGTTAAATGAATTTGTCAGGTAAATAAAAAAATACATTGATTGTTATCCAATACACTTATCCAATACACTTATCCAATACACTTATCCAATACACTTATCCAATACACTTATCCAATACACTTATCCAATACACTTATCCAATACACTTATCCAATACACTTATCCAATACACTTATCCAATACACTTATCCATTACACTCATCCAATACACTTATCCAATACACTTATCCAATACACTTATCCAATACACTTATCCAATACACTTATCCAATACACTTATCCAATACGATTAAAAAAAAAGAATCACGGATAAGCATAGGGCGACATGACTGTCTGTATAATGGAACGATTGTATACTATATTCAATAACTTTTCTGAAATTAATGGCCTAATGAAAAAATAAACCAAAATGTCAGCTGGCGGTCAATTCAATGGTTATTTGTTTTTAAAATAATTTATAGGACAACAAAACTATTTTGACTACATGTCTTTCCGTTTAATATAAACGTGCCCCCCCCCCCCCCCACACACATAACGGGTAGAATAATTAGTACGTCTATGTAGATATAGTGAAATAATAATATACATACTAATTTGGGTCGCAGGCGTAGTATTGAAACATTTATGAAACCAATGGATGAAAAAAAATGTTTTATTCTGTTTTTTGTAAAATTATTTTTATCACAAGTGAATTTTATGATTTAAAACACAAAAACAATCAAAGACTTTAAGAAATGTAAATATTGGGTAATGGTTAATTTTTATATGCTTTAATTATTTATTTAAAAAGTAATTAAAACGTTTTTCTTTGAAGTTTGTTTTTAAATTGCTGGACGAAATTGTAACAACCCATGATTTAACACCCGTCTCCTACATGCGTCTAAAATATAATTATTATTAAATAATTAGATTTTATTTCTGAAAATATTTTAGGAAAGCTTTAAATCGTAAAATTGTATACAAAAATTAAAACAGAAAGTAATATTAATGGAAAAAAAAAAGAAAGCTATCAGTGCGGTATCGAACCCAGGTCGCCCGCATGGCAGTCGGATACGCCAACCACTCTGCTATGTTAGACACTCGGAGAAAGCGAGATCGCAAAATTAAAATATGAGACAACAAGGTCACGTGTATTCCAATTTACCAATGGGGATCGGATACCACACACGCAGACTACTTTATATATAGGTATGTCTTGTAATAAGACAAACAGAGATCTATACACACATACAAGAAAAATATAAACACAAGTAAACGAATGTTACAAACAAACAAACATGACCAAAAGAAAACAAATATTTGTTTAATTAAACCTTAGCTATGTGCCTAGGTTAGCGCTTATAAGGTTCATCAGAGTTGGGTAGGCTCAGGGGGTCAGCTTCCAGATTCGAGGAAAATGTTTGTATGACAGGTTTAAGTTTTTACATGTCATGTACATTGTAAAATTATCCACTTTAACAACTTAAGCTATTTCTTTATAATATAGTAGTATAGCAAAATTTTAAAACTGCTTAGTCAGCACTTTGTATTCAGTTGCCAATGAGTAGGCGTATTTATTTATCAAATCCGAGAGAGAAAGAGAGAGGGAGAAAAATAGAGAGAGAAAGAGAGAGGGAGAAAAATAGAGAGAGAAAGAGAGAGGGAGAAAAATAGAGAGAGAAAGAGAGAGAGAAAAATAGAAAGAGAGAAAGAGAGAGAGATGTAGAGATAGAGAGAGAAAAAAAGAAAGACAGTGAGAGAGAAAGAGAGAGAGATGGCGATAGAGAGAGAGAGAAAGAGAAAGAAAGAGAGAGAGAGAGAAAGAGAGAGATAAAGAGAGAACTAAAGTAATAATGAGAGTGAGAGAGTTGGAGAAAGAAAGAGAGTAGCGAAGGGAAGGAAAAGTTCCGGTGCGCGTGCGAACAAAATTCGTGTAAAATTATTGCGCGGGGCTATATATCAGCGCGCTTCCTGTTCCGTCTTATTAAGTCTTCCATTATACGGTCACCGACAGAAGGTAGCCATGATGGTGTAATGGCGGCCACAGCAGCAGACGGACGTACACAGGCGAGCTTCACCCGAAATTTTTTTTTTCTTCAGCCGGGCATTTTTCGGAGACGGACCTTAATCATGGACAGGAGTTCCGCTTACTTGAGGGCAGGGGGGGGGGGGGAGGGATGGAAGGAAGAAATAAGAAGGCAGAAAAAGGAGGGGGAAAAAAACTAAATTTGAAGGCGGGGAAACTATCTGTAACAACTGCAACAAGACCCCCCACCCCTTGGTTGACGGCTGCATTAACTCAGCGCTCGCACATCCGGGCTGAAATGAACCCTGGGAAGACACGACTTCCGGATTAGAAATTTCCAGATGGGGGGCTTCTGGGATTGTACAAGGTCTAAAACTTAGTTTTGTAAGGCAGATTTTTTTTTATGTCTGTGTAGCCGTGGACAGACATTCTGTAAAGTTAAATTATTGCCTCAAGAATGAGAATTTCGGATAGCAATGCACAGAAGTACTCTTTCTTCCCGAGTGGCATCCGATCATGGAATGGGTTACTTGAAAAAAACATCAAGTGCAAGACTCAGACCACGGATGAGCGTAGGAAGCAATAATCTTCTTTATAGAAGGAACGTCTGTAACATATAAGATAAGTAAATAGGACCATCAAAACACATGAACATACCTGCAAAGTAAAGTCATATGATGCAGAAAAAAAAACAAGACATAGACAGACTGTAAGGGTTGTAGAACTTTGGTAGACAGACTTTCCTATCGCTTGATAATAGACTTATCAGACGTTCATATCGCTAAGTTATCAGCCTAATTCACACCCCTGAGTGCGCCCTGTGGAACTGACTGAACTCTATAATGCAGAGCGCATTCTGCAATGGTGTCCACCCCACAGAGAGGCCCGTAACAAGTAAGCCACCGCGGAGGAAAAGCTCTGGGGCCCAAAGCCACTCTTACCAACAACAAACAGCCCCTGGCTCGTCAGAGAAACAGGACTGCCAGTCTGAAACAGCAATGGAAAGCAAAATGGAACCCTGAAGAAGAAGACGCTAATCTATCAAACAAAAATTCAGATTTCTCGACCTACTTTAGGAATGGAGATCATTGACCTAAATATACACTGACCGGCAATGGCTGTTTTAGTTTATTTTGTCCACTTCTGATGGTAGCCGCAAAGGTTATCCGCAATACTGTGTAATTATACAAAGGTCGGTAGTTTATATAGACAATTAATCATTTCAAATTCATTTCAGAATTCTCAACAGACTTTTGTGCTACGTCACAATAGCAATGGTTAGATCGCATACCCCTGACCTATATATCCATGAAGTGACAATTTCATAAAGTTTTGTTTTATTTCCTCCAAAATGAGGCCCGAGAATCTTTTTTTTTTTTAAATTTATATATAGGTCATTGTTTTATATGGACAACACCGAAACCCACTTCCTTAAATCTAAGCAATAAATTACAATAATACACTTTGAGAGATCTCCACACCAGTGATCGGCAACCGTTAGATAGCAGTGTGCGAAAGTAGCGTTTCTAAATCATTCAGCGTTCCGATAGTCTTAATGTCATCCTGTTCTTTTCATGTAGGAGAGACTTGAATTTCATTTTAGGTGGTCTTTCGCTTGCCATTTAAAACCGCTTTGCGTGCCAAGTCTGGCATGCGTTACCGTAGGTTGCCGATCCCTGCTCTAGACTTTGAAACAAAGAACGTCTATAATTCGTTTGATTACGTTTAGTCTTAACCTTTATATCTATAAAAAATAAACTTTAACCCATACACAAACTAAAACTAGCTTGACATTGTTGTTGTTGTTTTTTTCTTCTATGTATTAATATTATTAAAATATCCTTTTTTTGGGTCGATTCTTATAAAACATCGATTTTAGTTTTTGTAGGAAAATTAGCTGAGTTAGTTACCTTGATTCACTGAGTTGTTTTCCTTGTCCCTTCCTTTTTTAATATTTAAAAAAGAAAAATTCAAATGGTTCCGAAAAAAATATATTTATATACGGCTTTGCTAAATTTCATTGGCGGATATAGATATTTGTACAGGGGAGGGCACGTCTTTAAAAAATTTCATTGTAAACATGTAAAAAAAAATAATATAACCACATTTACCAGAATGGAGTTTTGGTAGCCCACTTCATTATTCGATGACACTCATGCTAGTAATATTTATGTAGTTAATTTTAAGTACTTATCAAAATACTACTGTGAACTCTTTTGAGTTCAAATTATCACATTAGAGAGCACTAGCCTTTAATTTACCAAGATGTTTTGCTTGGAGTAGATTTAAAAAAAAAAGTCGTTTCCCATACAATTTATTGCATTCACACACACAGAATACGGCAATTTTAAACTTTTGACTTCTAAATTTACAAATATTCCTTCTAGATAGAAGATTATTACGTCCACTAGGCCCAAAACTCCTGCAGGGTTTGGTCGGCAACAGGGATTGGTCGGCGGCAGGGCTAGAACCCGGGCAGTTATGTTGACAGTCCGGTGTACAGCCGGCCTCACATAACACAAACAAAAAGTAACGTATTTTCTTCTCGATTTAGTAGCCTGTTGTAAGATAGTGGCCTGTTGTAAGATATAAATTTAAAATATATAATAACAGTAAGAAAATTTGACGACCTATAAATAATGCGACTATCACTGAAGCAAGAAAAGAGAACTGGCTAAACATAGCCAAAAACGAATCGTGGTCAAGTAAGGGCAAGCCATCCCTTTGGTCAGCCGATAATGGTCAGTTACCACGAATCAGAGGGATGCACGGGTCTGGTCAAGGGGCAAAGGGGGTGTACTCTAGAACTAAGGGAGGCAAGTACCAAGTGGATTTCGGAGTAACTATGGGCTGATTCCAGAAATAGAAACTAATTAAATAACTGTAAACAGTCTATCCCCCCCTCCCCCGCCTGTAATTGACGCTTTGTGCAGTGGCAAATCCTTATTCATAAAAAAAATTAACAATATTAACAATGCATATATGATGATATGTACATATTCGGTGATCTAAAAAAAGTATCTAAAAATAGTATCTACCAACATTTATAATTTAGAAACGAATAAGAATAAATTAAATATGTAACCATAGGCCTACATAGGCGCGAACATATACATAAATACATATACATATACATAAATACATATACATATACATAAATACAAGCTAAATTCCTCGGTGTTGACCGGGGGAAAATACATGACATATAATTATTATTTACTGAAAACATTTAGAAATGTAATTTAAAATAAATATTGTAATCGTCTCCCGCATGTCTAAAATATAATTTATTTATTAGATTTTGCTTTCTGTAACTATTTTGGGAAAGCTTTAATAAATGCAATTAAGTTAATCTATATTGCCTGAATAAAACCAGGAAAACCAGTAACTTAACATCATTTAAAACATTAATTAAAATGGAACACTAGACTCGGACCACGGATACGCTTAGGGTGCAATAAGATTGTGCAATAATATATAATAATGGAAGGAGCGTTTATAATATATAAGATAAGAACAGATCCTTTATTTGACTTGTATATTTAAATTAAACAATCGGGAAACTCTTTCATTATATAACTGTAGCTTTGTTTTGGCTTTGAACATCACACGTGTGTTGCACTCCACCTCCCAAAACAATAACAAACAAACATTCTTGGGATCCCAGCCGGTGGCCCAAAATTATCATTAATGTATTCAGTAGGCAGGAAACTTACACGAACCCCAGGGACTAAATCTCCTACTGGCCAATCAGAACTTACATCACAACCGCTGGACATTCCAGTTTTTTTTTCTTCCTTATCCTTGTCTGGGTTTTTAACCCCCCAAAAAAATTCAGCTTTCCTCCCCGCTTACGTCCCTTTACAGCCCTCCATTTTCTCCCCTGACCCAAATATTTTTCTCCTTTCTCGCTCTTTTATGTGTGTGTGTGTGTGTGTGTGTGGACTGTAAGTCCATTACCATCTTTAGAGCCGGGTCTGAAATGGTCATCGATTTGTCGGCCAGTCGATGGCCTGGACTGATGCAATGTGCAAGGCTTGGTGGAGACTCTGGGACTACCTTACAACTACCAAAGAGAAAGAAGAGAAAACAAAAAAGGAAAAAAGTAAAGAAAAAAGAAAGAAATAGCAGAAAAAAACGAAAAGAGAAGAAAAAAGGAAGTGGAAAAAAAAAGTAGTCGAAAAGAATTTTTGTTAAAAATTATCTTGGGTGGGAGAGTAGAAAGTAACCGAGAAAATTATTGAATGACGTCATAAGAAGATATTTTGGTGGCTGATACGCGGCTTTGACTCAAGACGAGTTACATAATACACTTTGTAATGTATGCCGCACATATTAAGTATTATTTATATGCGAAGAAGTATTTAATATTTCTGTTATTCGATGACTCGAATGACTTCTTTTTGGAATTTCCGATTTCCTTTTGAATTGTACACTTCCATTTTATTTAATCGCTATGATTTTCTCAATGAAAAACGAAAAATTTAAATCGAAAGTTGTATACAGCGGAAACCTTCAGGCACACGTAGGAGCGTAAAAGTCATTTATAGCAGCGCTATTGGATGCGCACTGAAAAAAAGAACATATAAGCTCTAAAAATAGAGCAAGCGGTTTATCTTATCATACTCATTAGTTGAATTTGTGAAAAGTCACACAGTCATTGTGTAAAACCACGAACAATTAATAAAATATGAATATATAATCTATATAGAGAGATGTTTTCGTGATGTACTTTCTAGGCTTAGTTACCGCGTATTATGTACTTTATGTATATACTTTATAATGCTCATGTTAGTTATAGCCATTATGTACTTTCTGGACATAGTCAAGTAAAGTATCCGCGGGACCAAATTGGTCGTAAGGCCGTGAACCAGCGTTCACCATTTTCTTTGGCCTTGACATACTAGGGGGTTGAGTGGCCAGCATAATGCCCAGAAGCATTTACTTTACCCCAATAAATGTTAGCGCTGGGTAGACTCAGGGACACCCTCGAGTCCCGGAAAAAAAAATCTTAGCCTTTACCAGGATTCAAATCCAGGACCTACGGTGTGCCAGTCGAACGTGATGCCGCGCAGACATACTTATAATAAACTTTCTGGAGATTAAGTACAACATTATTTCCAAAGTAAATATTTCTAATCAAAACAAAGATAGATACGCATGTTTTTTGTAGACACACTCAATGAATTATTTTCTGAACGATTTATTTTATTCATAGTCTTAGTGCTCGCGGGTTTTTGTTTGTTGATTTATCGGTCAGTGATTTATTGTCGATTTCTTTCACGTGATTTCATCGATTTATTAAAAAAAAAGCAGAAAAAAAAACTTAGAAAAACCGGACACTTGAGTTATGTTGACTTTGATCAGTGTTAGCGTGTGTCTATGTGTGTGTGTGTGTGTGTGTGATTGTGTGCGTATAGAATGTGGGGAAAGACGGAGGCGGGGTTGGGGCGGAGGGTTAAAGAAAGAGGACGCTGAACTGAGATGCCACCAAGATCACAACGTCACCAGCGACACTGGGGAGGGAGGGGGTGAGAGGGGGCGGGGGGGGAGGGGGCAAAACGTAAAGGGGACAGTCAAGTTCCGGTAGAGAGTGAGTGGACTGAGGGCTAGGGGTGGGGAGGGGTGGAAGGGTTTGGAAAGGACGGTGTAAGGTTGAGGGGAGATGTAGGAGGCGGAAAGTCTGACGCGATAGACTGGTAGAGATATTGGAGGGTGGCAGCGGTTTTTAAGAAGAAGAAGAAAAATTTCGGGAGGGGGAGGAGTGAGGATAGAGGGGGGGGGGGTAGGGATGGCGGTGGACAGTATAAAAAAAGAAAAGGAAACTTAATCCTGGCTTGGGTGATCTAATTCCATTCTCTGATTTGAACGGCACTACGGGGCTAGGAGGGGGAGAAGGGGGAGATGGGATTTAGACGCTAGATTGGACAGACCACTGTGGACAGACGTGAGTTGGATTGAAGGTTGTGGGGGGGGGGGGGGGGGGGAGAACGTGGGTGTGGGGGCTTGGGGGAGTTGTGTGCGGACGTAGTTTAGACTTTGGTAGAATGCATTATTTCTTTTTCTAAGAAAAACTCTCTCACTCGTAGGCTTATCTGTTTGGTTGTTACCTATTTCCATACGTGTGTATATTTATGTATGTAAGAAATATTATCCATCCATCCATACGTGTATCTTTCTATCTATCTATTTATCTATCTATATATATATGTCTATCTGTCTGACTGTCTGTCTATCTATCTATCTATCTATCTATCTATCTATCTATCTATCTATCTATCTATCTATCTATCTATCTATCTATCTATCTGTTTGTCTGTCTGTCTGTCTGTCTGTCTCTCTATCTATTTATCTATCTACCTATCTATATATATATATATCGCTCCGTCAATCTATCTATATATTTATCTATCTATCTATTTATCTTTCTATAGATTTATCTATCCAACTATTTATCTATTTATCTATCGATGTATCTATCTGTCTATCTATCTATCAATCACTCAATCTATCTATCTATCAGTGTATCTATCTATCTATTTAATATCTATTAATCAATCTATCTATTCATCTATCTATCTATTTATTTATCTATCTATATATCTATTTATTTATCTATTTATATATCTACGTTTCTTTCTATGCATCCATATATCCACCACTTGCTCCACCCACCCAGCTATGCATCCATATATCCACCAGTTGCCCCACCCACCCAGCTATGCATCCATATATCCACCAGTTGCCCCACCCACCCAGCTATGAATCCATATATCCACCAGTTGCCCCACCCACCCAGCTATGCATCCATATATCCACCAGTTGCTCCAGCCACCCAGCTATGCATCCATATATCCACCAGTTGCTCCACCCACCCAGCTATGCATCCATATATCCACCAGTTGCTCCACCCACCCAGCTATGCATCCATATATCCACCAGTTGCCCCACCCACCCAGCTATGCATCCATATATATCCACCAGTTGCTCCACCCACCCAGTTATGCATCCATATATCCACCAGTTGCTCCACCCACCCAGCTATGCATCCATATATCCACCAGTTGCTCCACCCACCCAGCTATGCATCCATATATCCACCAGTTGCCCCACCCACCCAGCTATGCATCCATAAATATCCACCAGTTGCTCCACCCACCCAGCTATGCATCCATATATCCACCAGTTGCTCCACCCACCCAGCTATGCATCCATATATCCACCAGTTGCCCCACCCACCCAGCTATGCATCCATATATCCACCAGTTGCTCCACCCACCCAGCTATGCATCCATATATCCACCAGTTGCTCCACCCACCCAGCTATGCATCCATATATCCACCAGTTGCTCCACCCACCCAGCTATGCATCCATATATCCACCAGTTGCTCCAACCACCCAGCTATGCATCCATATATCCACCAGTTGCCCCACCCACCCAGCTATGCATCCATATATCCACCAGTTGCTCCACCCACCCAGCTATGCATCCATATATCCACCAGTTGCTCCACCCACCCAGCTATGCATCCATATATCCACCAGTTGCTCCACCCACCCAGCTATGCATCCATATATCCACCAGTTGCTCCACCCACCCAGCTATGCATCCATATATCCACCAGTTGCTCCACCCACCCAGCTATGCATCCATATATCCACCAGTTGCCCCACCCACCCAGCTATGCATCCATATATCCACCAGTTGCTCCACCCACCCAGCTATGCATCCATATATCCACCAGTTGCCCCACCCACCCAGCTATGCATCCATATATCCACCAGTTGCTCCACCCACCCAGCTATGCATCCATATATCCACCAGTTGCTCCACCCACCCAGCTATGCATCCATATATCCACCAGTTGCTCCACCCACCCAGCTATGCATCCATATATCCACCAGTTGCTCCACCCACCCAGCTATGCATCCATATATCCACCAGTTGCTCCACCCACCCAGCTATGCATCCATATATCCACCAGTTGCTCCACCCACCCAGCTATGCATCCATATATCCACCAGTTGCTCCACCCACCCAGCTATGCATCCATATATCCACCAGTTGCTCCACCCACCCAGCTATGCATCCATATATCCACCAGTTGCTCCACCCACCCAGCTATGCATCCATATATCCACCAGTTGCTCCACCCACCCAGCTATGCATCCATATATCCACCAGTTGCTCCACCCACCCAGCTATGCATCCATATATCCACCAGTTGCTCCACCCACCCAGCTATGCATCCATATATCCACCAGTTGCTCCACCCACCCAGCTATGCATCCATATATCCACCAGTTGCTCCACCCACCCAGCTATGCATCCATATATCCACCAGTTGCTCCACCCACCCAGCTATGCATCCATATATCCACCAGTTGCTCCACCCACCCAGCTATGCATCCATATATCCACCAGTTGCTCCACCCACCCAGCTATGCATCCATATATCCACCAGTTGCTCCACCCACCCAGCTATGCATCCATATATCCACCAGTTGCTCCACCCACCCAGCTATGCATCCATATATCCACCAGTTGCTCCACCCACCCAGCTATGCATCCATATATCCACCAGTTGCCCCACCCACCCAGCTATGCATCCATAAATATCCACCAGTTGCTCCACCCACCCAGCTATGCATCCATATATCCACCAGTTGCTCCACCCACCCAGCTATGCATCCATATATCCACCAGTTGCTCCACCCACCCAGCTATGCATCCATATATCCACCAGTTGCTCCACCCACCCAGCTATGCATCCATATATCCACCAGTTGCTCCACCCACCCAGCTATGCATCCATATATCCACCAGTTGCTCCACCCACCCAGCTATGCATCCATATATCCACCAGTTGCTCCACCCACCCAGCTATGCATCCATATATCCACCAGTTGCTCCACCCACCCAGCTATGCATCCATATATCCACCAGTTGCTCCACCCACCCAGCTATGCATCCATATATCCACCAGTTGCTCCACCCACCCAGCTATGCATCCATATATCCACCAGTTGCTCCACCCACCCAGCTATGCATCCATATATCCACCAGTTGCTCCACCCACCCAGCTATGCATCCATATATCCACCAGTTGCTCCACCCACCCAGCTATGCATCCATATATCCACCAGTTGCTCCACCCACCCAGCTATGCATCCATATATCCACCAGTTGCTCCACCCACCCAGCTATGCATCCATATATCCACCAGTTGCTCCACCCACCCAGCTATGCATCCATATATCCACCAGTTGCCCCACCCACCCAGCTATGCATCCATAAATATCCACCAGTTGCTCCACCTACCCAGCTATGCATCCATATATCCACCAGTTGCTCCACCCACCCAGCTATGCATCCATATATCCACCAGTTGCCCCACCCACCCAGCTATGCATCCATAAATATCCACCAGTTGCTCCACCCACCCAGCTATGCATCCATATATCCACCAGTTGCCCCACCCACCCAACTATGCATCCATATATCCACCAGTTGCTCCACCCACCCAGCTATGCATCCATATATCCACCAGTTGCCCCACCCACCCAACTATGCATCCATATATCCACCAGTTGCTCCACCCACCCAGCTATGCATCCATATATCCACCAGTTGCTCCACCCACCCAGCTATGCATCCATATATCCACCAGTTGCCCCACCCACCCAGCTATGCATCCATAAATATCCACCAGTTGCTCCACCCACCCAGCTATGCATCCATATATCCACCAGTTGCTCAACCCACCCAGCTATGCATCCATATATCCACCAGTTGCCCCACCCACCCAACTATGCATCCATATATCCACCAGTTGCTCCACCCACCCAGCTATGCATCCATATATCCACCAGTTGCTCCACCCACCCAGCTATGCATCCATATATCCACCAGTTGCTCCACCCATGAAATTGTGGCGCTAGTACAATTCCCAACTTCAAGTGGCGGAGAAGAACAGAGGATGTTTGCAGCCAGACAAGCACTACTGACAATACTGACAACACGCAACCGCCATTGACAAGTCTTAACGTGTATGCATGCATTAAAGGTCACGTGCAAAATCATTTCCGTTCTTATTCGATCATTTTCTTCGAAATAATGTCTGTGTGCTACTTTACTGGTTGTACTCAAATTTGTTGGGATTAAAATTTATTTCATTTCCAATAGATGTTTACAAAACAAAACAATGTATTGTAAAAGTCAGAAGTGAAAAATCACCTTTTTAAAATATCAAACTTATTGCTTAATGTAAAAGAATTTTTGTTATTCGTTTTTATGAATTTACGCATTTTGTTTTACAATAACCAAGAAAACGCAACTCTTGACTCATTTATTTTGTAAACAAAACAAAAATTTAACCTCACGCGACTAACAATTGAGTATTAATTATTGCATGTTCACTTTTGATGTTAAAAACGGATTCCTCATAACTAATATTGTATCCTTTGTATAATTCTAAAAGACTAGAACTGTCCGTCGAGGTTGAAATCAATGTTCAAACACCAGCAAAAGCATGCTTTTTTTTGTTTATTAGTTTAAAAATAGAATAGGAAGTTCACGAACAATCGGGTTCAAAAGTTCACGCCTCATTAAGACTTGTCAATTACTGTCCCCAACTAGATCGGGCACCCAATCAGAAAATTCAGTAAAATTATGGAAAAAAAATATATATTCTTGCATGTTTCGTTGTTGTTTGTTAAAGGTGTATTCGCATCCGCGACATATGGAATCATAAATCAGCACTATGTCGTAAAACCCCACAACATCTATAATAACTTGCCACTCGTTTCATACACATTATTTCAATTACTTTGTTAGTTTTAAAAAAAAGTTTTTTCTACATTAGCAGTGGACCACAAAGTGATAAAGGAGAGAGAGAGAGAGAGAGAGAGAGAGAGAGAGTGGAGATACAGAGAAAGTGAGAGTGACGCAGAAAAAGATAAATAAATGATAAGGATAAATAATATATGAAAATAGAGAGATAATATAAGAGATGTATATTGATATTCTTATGTTTCTATGTTATATATGAAATATTTCAAGTATAACAAAAGGTTGTTGTAAAAGTATCGATAACAAAAATAAAGTTATATCTTCTCTCGTTTTTTTTTTGTTGTCCCTTCCATCAAAATGTCTAAAACTTTAATATCTTTTCCATGAAAAAAATAAAACAAGAAGGATCTATTAAAGAAAGAAAGTCAAGAAAAAGCAACTGGGAGCGACTTCCTGCCAGTGTAAGAGTCATGTCCCCTGGGTACTATTTGGACAATGGAGCCGGTCTAATAACTTTCCCTACCTCCCCTGTCTTCCAGGAAGATAATTGTCTTTGTCATACCGACACTCAGACCAACGCAACCGCGCACGGATACATACTCTCTAAAACCGTAGGGCACTTTGGGGGATTTTTTTTTGGGGGGGGGGGAGCACATAGGCACCCCACTGCACATATTCAGCACCGCCATTGTCTGAGACAAACAAGGGTATAACCCTCCCCCCACCCCCACACACACACCCACCCACGTAGATTTGTATTTCTTCTTTGATCTGATTGAATTTTTCATGAGCGGGGCTGGCATGGCGGGATCTGGTCCAGTTGGACGTCGCAACCAAATTCCAGCTTGCGGAAATAAGAATTTTTTATTTATTTTTCATTTCTTTTCGTTTTGTAACTTGAACAAGAAAATAATAAAGTTCCGATTCTTACATAACTCTAGCCTTATTGTATCCTGGAATTAAAACATATCTAAGTATTATTTTTTTCAAGGAGCGAGGAGGGGAAGGGAATCACCACAATAACCATCGGCAGGTCCAAAGATGACAGTGGCACTATAGCTGACTTGCCTTTTAGCGAGAAAGCTCCCTAGCGTTAAACAAAAAGGTGTAAAGTATGATATTTCTACCTAAGTAAATTCCGTGGAGTGGCATTTGGGCATGGAATGGGTTGCCCGAAAAAAACAGGAAAACCAGTATCTTAACATCATTTATAACACTAATAGAAATGCAGGACTAGACTCAAACCACGGATTTGCGTATGACGCAATAATCTTCTTTATGAAAGGAGCGTCTGTAATGTATAAGATAAGAATATAAGATGAATTCGGTTAATAATACTAAAAAACAAGAAGAATGATTATAATAGTAATAATGATAATGAAAAAATAACATACGAATGGGATAACCCAGAGAGTCGCTAATAGTTAATATTTCCCAATACATTTTAAGAAGTGGTGTCTTTTAGGGTTCATTACGGACATTTTCACACCTAAATATTCACAACTCCTTACTGTCCAAACATCGGAAAGTACGAGTGCCGCAGAGGTGCGCCATTGTGAGGAGAAAAATTGTTTTCTTTTAGACATTGTGCAGAAAAAAAAGTAAATAATTATTTAATATTAGGAGAGTTTGGACGAGAAATATGAGCTAAATTGTAGCTTACTTGACCGAATGCTTTTGTACTTGTTATAAGTCACCAAAGTATGAAAGTATGTTTACTGGATACTTGGTGGAGTTGCAGGGTAAGAGAGCTGAAAATATAACATGGTCCAGTATTGTCTGTAGGATCGATTCCCTGTGGACACTCTTTGCTAAACGTTACTCACATGATGGGGGGCGGCAACTCGTTGTGGTTGCCACTAATATGAAATGAATATCTAGACTTACATACTCAACATGTTCCACATACTCAACATGTTCCACATACTCAACATGTTCCACATAATCAACATGTTCCACATACTTAACATGTTCCACATACTAAACATGTTCCACATACTCAACATGTTCCACATACTCAACATGTTCCACATACTCAACATGTTCCACATACTCAACATGTTCCACATACTCAACATGTTCCACATACTCAACATGTTCCACATACTCAACATGTTCCACATACTAAACATGTTCCACATACTAAACATGTTCCACATACTAAACATGTTCCACATACTCAACATGTTCCACATACTCAACATGTTCCACATACTCAACATGTTCCACATACTCAACATGTTCCACATACTCAACATGTTCCACATACTCAACATGTTCCACATACTCAACATGTTCCACATACTCAACATGTTCCACATACTCAACATGTTCCACATACTCAACATGTTCCACATACTCAACATGTTCCACATACTCAACATGTTCCACATACTCAACATGTTCCACATACTCAACATGTTCCACATACTCAAAATGTTCCACATACTCAGCATGTTCCACATACTCAGCATGTTCCACATACTCAGCATGTTCCACATACTCAGCATGTTCCACATACTCAGCATGTTCCACATACTCAGCATGTTCCACATACTAAGCATGTTCCACATACTCAGCATGTTCCACATACTCAGCATGTTCCACATACTCAGCATGTTCCACATACTCAGCATGTTCCACATACTCAGCATGTTCCACATACTCAGCATGTTCCACATACACAACATGTTCCACATACTCAACATGTTCCACATACTCAACATGTTCCACATACTCAACATGTTCCACATACTCAACATGTTCCACATACTCAACATGTTCCACATACTCAACATGTTCCACATACTCAACATGTTCCACATACTCAACATGTTCCACATACTCAACATGTTCCACATACTCAACATGTTCCACATACTCAACATGTTCCACATACTCAACATGTTCCACATACTCAACATGGTCCACATACTCAACATGGTCCACATACTCAACATGGTCCACATACTCAACATGGTCCACATACTCAACATGTTCCACATACTCAACATGTTCCACATACTCAACATGTTCCACATACTCAACATGTTCCACATACTCAACATGTTCCACATACTCAACATGTTCCACATACTCAACATGTTCCACATACTCAACATGTTCCACATACTCAACATGTTCCACATACTCAACATGTTCCACATACTCAACATGTTCCACATACTCAACATGTTCCACATACTCAACATGTTCCACATACTCAACATGTTCCACATACTCAACATGTTCCACATACTCAACATGTTCCACATACTCAACATGTTCCACATACTCAACATGTTCCACATACTCAACATGTTCCACATACTCAACATGTTCCACATACTCAACATGTTCCACATACTCAACATGTTCCACATACTCAACATGTTCCACATACTCAACATGTTCCACGTACTCAACATGTTCCACGTACTCAACATGTTCCACGTACTCAACATGTTCCACGTACTCAACATGTTCCACGTACTCAACATGTTCCACGTACTCAACATGTTCCACGTACTCAACATGTTCCACGTACTCAACATGTTCCACATACTCAACATGTTCCACATACTCAACATGTTCCACATACTAAACATGTTCCACATACTCAACATGTTCCACATACTCAACATGTTCCACATACTCAACATGTTCCACATACTCAACATGTTCCACATACTCAACATGTTCCACATACTCAACATGTTCCACATACTCAACATGTTCCACATACTCAACATGTTCCACATACTCAACATGTTCCACATACTCAACATGTTCCACATACTCAACATGTTCCACATACTCAACATGTTCCAAATACTCAACATGTTCCACATACTCAACATGTTCCACATACTCAACATGTTCCACATACTCAACATGTTCCACATACTCAACATGTTCCACATACTCAACATGTTCCACATACTCAACATGTTCCACATACTCAACATGTCCCTTGTACTCAACATGTTCCACATACTCAACATATTCCACATACTCAACATGTTCCACATACTCAACATGTTCCACATACTCAACATGTTCCACATACTCAACATGTCCCTTGTACTCAACATGTCCCTTGTACTCAATATGTCCCTTGTACTCAACATGTTCCACATACTCAACATGTTCCACATACTCAACATGTCCCTTGTACTCAACATGTTCCACATACTCAACATGTTCCACATACTCAACATGTTCCACATACTCAACATGTTCCACATACTCAACATGTTCCACATACTCAACATGTTCCACATACTCAACATGTCCCTTGTACTCAACATGTTCCACATACTCAACATGTTCCACATACTCAACATGTTCCACATACTCAACATGTCCCTTGTACTCAACATGTTCCACATACTCAACATGTTCCACATACTCAACATGTTCCACATACTCAACATGTTCCACATACTCAACATGTTCCACATACTCAACATGTTCCACATACTCAACATGTTCCACATACTCAGCATGTTCCACATACTCAACATGTTCCACATACTCAGCATGTTCCACATACTCAACATGTTCCACATACTCAACATGTTCCACATACTCAACATGTTCCACATACTCAACATGTTCCACATACTCAACATGTTCCACATACTCAACATGTTCCACATACTCAACATGTTCCACATACTCAACATGTTCCACATACTCAACATGTTCCACATACTCAACATGTTCCACATACTCAACATGTTCCACATACTCAACATGGTCCACATACTCAACATGTTCCACATACTCAACATGTTCCACATACTCAACATGTTCCCCATACTCAACATGTTCCACATACTCAACATGTTCCACATACTCAACATGTTCCACATACTCAACATGTTCCACATACTCAACATGTTCCACATACTCAACATGTTCCACATACTCAACATGTTCCACATACTCAACATGTTCCACATACTCAACATGTCCCTTGTACTCAACATGTCCCTTGTACTCAACATGTTCCACATACTCAACATGTTCCACATACTCAACATGTTCCACATACTCAATATGTTCCACATACTCAACATGTTCCACATACTTAACATGTTCCACATACTCAACATGTTCCACATACTCAACATGTTCCACATACTCAACATGTTCCACATACTCAACATGTTCCACATACTCAACATGTTCCACATACTCAACATGTCCCTTGTACTCAACATGTTCCACATACTCAACATGTTCCACATACTCAACATGTTCCACATACTCAACATGTTCCACATACTCAACATGTTCCACATACTCAACATGTTCCACATACTCAACATGTTCCACATACTAAACATGTTCCACATACTAAACATGTTCCACATACTCAACATGTTCCACATACTCAACATGTTCCACATACTCAACATGTTCCACATACTAAACATGTTCCACATACTCAACATGTTCCACATACTCAACATGTTCCACATACTCAACATGTTCCACATACTCAACATGTTCCACATACTCAACATGTCCCTTGTACTCAACATGTTCCACATACTCAACATGTTCCACATACTCAACATGTTCCACATACTCAACATGTTCCACATACTTAACATGTTTCACATACTCAACATGTTCCACATACTCAACATGTTCCAAATACTCATTATGTTCCAAGTACTCAACATGTTCCACATACTCAACATGTTCCACATACTCAACATGTTCCACATACTCAACATGTTCCACATACTCAACATGTCCCTTGTACTCAACATGTTCCACATACTCAACATGTTCCACATACTCAACATGTTCCACATACTCAACATGTTCCACATACTCAACATGTCCCTTGTACTCAACATGTCCCTTGTACTCAACATGTTCCACATACTCAACATGTTCCACATACTCAACATGTCCCTTGTACTCAACATGTTCCACATACTCAACATGTTCCACATACTAAACATGTTCCACATACTCAACATGTTCCACATACTCAACATGTTCCACATACTCAACATGTTCCACATACTCAACATGTTCCACATACTCAACATGTTCCACATACTCAACATGTTCCACATACTCAACATGTCCCTTGTACTCAACATGTTCCACATACTCAACATGTTCCACATACTCAACATGTTCCACATACTAAACATGTTCCACATACTCAACATGTTCCACATACTCAACATGTTCCACATACTCAACATGTCCCTTGTACTCAACATGTTCCACATACTCAACATGTTCCACATACTCAACATGTTCCACATACTCAACATGTTCCACATACTAAACATGTTCCACATACTCAACATGTTCCACATACTCAACATGTTCCACATACTCAACATGTTCCACATACTCAACATGTTCCACATACTCAACATGTTCCACATACTCAACATGTTCCACGTACTCAACATGTTCCACATACTCAACATGTTCCACATACTCAACATGTTCCACATACTCAACATGTTCCTGTCTCTAAAGCTAAAATGACTTGCCAGGAAGTAGTGAGATTTTAAACTTTAATCATTGCCAGTTACGTTCTGAAATTTAAGACCATTTCACATTTGTGCCCATCTTTAAAACACGTTATTGGTTGATTATTTTCTTTATGGTTCGTTTGCATTTGTCCATTTCATTTTTTTCATCGTCGTAACAACCATAATGTGTTGTTGTTTTTTTTGTGTTTTTTTTTAATTTAGTGCGAGTGACCTAAAGCTTTCATAGATTGTAGTTGCTTGTTTTAGCTGGGTTTTTTTTTCAATATATATTATCGAGAAAAAACAAATATGTGTATGGTAATCATTTAGTCTCCAGATAAATATTTGTTTGTTGAAAAGTTGAAGGGAAGAATATGTTTGAGATTTAACATGAAGAGCTCCGCTCTTCACCGATACCACGGTTGAAATATTGATACTTTAAATTTGATTGGCCGAAGGTCACAAGCACCCAAACAGGCAAACACACAAACAAACACACAATATGAAGGAAGTTACATCTACGTTTGCTCTTTCTTCTCTTTCTGTCTCTCTCGTTTTCTCTCTCTCTTTCTCTCTCTCTCTTTTTCACTCTCTCTTCTCTTTCTCTCTTTCTCTCAATCGATCTCTCTCTTTCTCTCTCCTCTCTTTCTCTCTTTCTCTCACTCGATCTCTCTCTTTCTCTCTCTCTCTTTTTCTCTCTCTCCTCTCTTTCTATCATTCTCTCACTCGACCTCTCTCTTTCTCTCTCTCTCTTTTTCTCTCTCTCCTCTCTTTCTATCATTCTCTCACTCGACCTCTCTCTTTCTCTCTCTCACTCTCTCTTTCTCTCACTCGATCTCTCTCTTTCTCTCTCTCTCTTTCTCTCTCTCTCACTATCTCATCTTTAGTCTCTGGTGGCAACCGACTGTCCAGTCTGCTGAACTTGTCCCTAGCCGGACGTGTACTGGTCGATGAAAAGGCTAATTCCTAGACGGAAATAGGAAAAAAAAATAGAGAAAAAAAAACAGATCTGAAGGGTTGGGTCTGGGCGGAGGATACAACTAGAAAAAAACAACAGGGGGGAGGGGGCGCGTGTGGTGTAGGTGGACTGTATGGCGGGGCGGGGATCTGAGGGTTGGGGCGGGGTGAAAAAAACACGAACGTATATTTGAATTTGGTACTTTTTTTTTGTTTGTTTTGGTAGCCAGTGGACTGTAGGGTCTTTTCTTTGGTCCATCGTAACATCCAGAGTACATCATTGGTCAGAATGGACTTTTGAATCAATAGCGCCACATAGGGATGAAAATCAAAAGTCTGGAATCGGGGGTGGGAGGGGTAGGGGGGAGGAAGGGTGTTACCAGGCTTGGTGCTCGTTTAAGGGTCATCTCCCTTTCTTTCACTCTCTCTCTCTTACTCCTTCCATTCACCGCCCCCTCTTGGACTAGTGTCCATCCTGCAAATACGCTCCAACGCCAGGATCAATAGAGCTCTGTGTGGGAGGGTGGGGAGAGGGGGAGGTCCTGGGGTACGGCTGAGAGGCTGGACGCACAGAGTGTGTGGGGGTCATTATTGATAGCTTAATGACATTTAGATTGAATATCTTCTCCCCCCCTTACTCCTCCCCTACCACGACTCCCCGCCCTATCACCCTCCTTCCCAATCTTACTTTTGCTGTGTCCGAAGAATTAGCTGTAATAGTGTGTGCATTTACGTGTGCTAGTGTTCAGTTCATTTAAACACACACACACAATCTGTTACAGTACACAAACTGTTGTTGTTGTTGTATGTAGATGGTCATAGTTCGGAGCACATACAGCATCAGTGCACTGAAGTCTGTTAGCCTATAGATATTTTAACGCCTTCATTAAATAACATAGAGCATTCTAACAGCGTGTGTGTGTGTGTAGCGTGTGTCAAGTGTGTGTTTCCTAACTTCTGATACACACATAAATCTTGTGAGGTTTCGGAATGAAAACGGTGACCTGTGTCCAGTGTGGTAGGATAGCCTGTATCTAAAAAAAAAAATCGATATTCGACTCGACTTGTTTTTTTATAAGGGTTGACGACAACGGGGAGGTAGGGGGGGTACATTCTGCTTTCCATTTCGGCACGGCCATGACCAGTTGAATTGTCCATTCAGGTCAAAGACTGGTTCGTGCAATGGTCATCTTCGAACCGGCCCTCAGAGAGAGAGAGACAGTATTGGTGAAAAGATAGACCCGACCAGAAAATCAATGGACTAACTAACGACGTCGGGGGGAAGTGAATTGAGAGAGACAGAAGGGAGGGAAGGGGGTGGCTACACTTTAGGTCTCCTCTGACCAGCGAGCTGACCGATCGGACACGAGCCGCGGGTTGCTGGTTGATTGAGACTACTATGTTGACCAATGGCCATGGAGGGTCCAGCGACCAAACAAGACCAGCTCCTTGCTCCTGATATGTCTTTATGCGACCAATCGCGCCTTGGAAATTGGTCACTCGGTGGAACTATTGGTCATTGGTCACTCAACAGCCTTCTGACTTAAACGTAGTTTCAGTAATTGTATAAAATACATTTTTTGGTAAACCTGCGTTTCTATAAAGAAAACTCTATTTATTATTATAACGAAATGAAAATATTGATGAATAGATGAATCATGAAGAATAGATGGCTGTGTGGAGCGACTAATAGACAGGCCTATGTGAATTAATAGTTATAGGTAGGAATATCGCCATATAGGCTATATATAATCACAAATGTTCATGTTTTCCAAATAACTATTTTATATGAAAAAACAACAACATTATATCATATACCCACTTATCTATGTAGGCCTATTAATATATTATCTGCTTTTTTTTTACAATTTATCAATTTGTCTTTGTTTTAACTACAATCTTTCAGTCTTCTAAAAACTTCAAAATGAATTTTTCTCAAAACTATAGTCTGACGACATAGAACAAGATAATACCGAGGGGACGATATATATATATATATATATATGTATATATTTCATGGTTTTAACAAGTACTATTCTTGGTTTAAACCAATAGACCTACCTTGGTATTAAACACGTTTTGTGGTTCAGAGGCATTCATTTTGTCAATTAAATCTTGTATGTCAAATTTAAAACTTAAAAGTTAAAAATGTATCAATGTAGCTGAATTGGCTTAAATCCTAAACATTTAAACTTAACTTTTCTCTTGAATTTAAATTTCGATCTTCTTAAAGAGCCATGGTTAAAATTGGGGAGGAGGGAGCTGAAGAGAGGGGGCGGAAGAGGGGGACTTTGGTGGGGAGTCCTAATTATTTTCCAACACGCTTTTTTTTTAAAAACACTATCGGTTATGACCAGAGGGTAGTGAATTGTTCCCTAATGACGTCATCGACTGCGTCTATTACCAGCTCAGAGGTCCCCATTTATTTATTTCTGGGGTGACGCCTATGAGAGACAGGCGATCGATACAAGGCGGCCCCTCACACTTTCACCAACTAAAAGGGAGAAGGGGGTGGGGAGACCAAACGTATTACACACACTGACCGGGGCCTCCGGGGCCTGTGAGGAGCAGGGGAGGGGCGGGGGCCCTGTATTAGTGTCCAGAATGATGGAAGGCTAATAAACTGGTCAGGCTTCGCGGAGTGCACCCTTTCCAGCCAGGCTATTTTTAGAAATAGTCTAGCCTCCGGGGGTATTAAAAAATGCTTTTGGTAGTGCAGGTTTTGGGATAGAGAGAAAACAACTATAGAAGGGGTAGGGGTAGAGAGTATGAAATAACAAGAGGTGAGATTGTGACAGAGAGTATGCAATTTATACTAAGAGCGCACCGAGCGTGCTAAATGTAATAGCATGGAATTAAAGCTTGAAATAAGTCGGAACTATTCTTAAAATATTTTTTTTCCAATCTTTACATTAAGGAACAGGCAGTAGGCTATACGTTTTGGTAGCAGAATTAAGCTTTTGAAATTTCATTGAAAAAAAGAAGATCGTTCTGGATAGCAAATACCGTATATACTCGCGTATAAGTCGCACCGGTGTATAAGTCGGACCCCTGGTTGAAGATTTTTTTCCTTATACGTTGTCATTGACCCGCGCATAAGTCGCACCCCGACTTCCCGGGTTACACTGCCTTTTAATATCTCAAAAATGCATACCTTTTAAACTTTATGACAGAGTAGTGATGTTTTTCGATTTTTTCAAAAACAGTGTCGGGTGTATAAGTCGCACCTCTACTTTTTGTCGAAACTTTCTGTGAAAAGAAAGTGCGACTTATCCGCGAGTATATACGGTAAGCAACACTGCAGGACATGCGATCATTTAAAAAAAATGTTTGACCATTGTTTTTTTTTCACGCCACTACCACATTTTACGTTGGACGCACTGTGCTCGTTCGGCTGGCGTACCAAAGGTCCTGGGTTCGAATACCGGTGCACGCTAGGATTTTTTCCCGGGTCTGGAGGGTGTTCCTGAGTCTAACCAGCTCTGATGGGTACCTGACCTTAATTGGGGTAAAGTTAAGGCGGCTGTGCATAGTGCTGGCCACACTATCCCTTAGTATGCCGTGGCCACAGAAACTGATGAACGCTGCTTCACCAACCCAATGGATCAATTTAGTCCGACGAGTACTTTAAATGTATTTATGACGGTTTGGTAGTATTTACGTTTGCGATAGTTTGTGTCAGGGGTAGGCAACCTAAGGCACGAATGCCATACTTGGCACGCAGAACGATTTTCAGTTGCGACCAAATGATCTCTAAGAATTTTTTTTAATGCAAGTCAAAGCAACGTATGTCAGCTTAATTAATTTGGTGCTGTGTGGTGAACTACATGGGAATCACTCTGGACGTCGACTGTTTTAGTTCAGGAATGTTTGTATGCAAAGCTCTCATCATTGGAATTGCGATCTGTGATTGGATCTATGGTTAAGATAGTTTCTTAAGTCTGTTCTAGAATTAAATGATTCGGAGTATAGGTAAGTCTTGGATTGATCGTATTGAATGATGAGAACTAACAGTAATAGTGACTTTGTAAATGTGAGTGTGTAAGAGACGGGATAATAATTATTAACTGACTGAGACTTAGTGACACACATTGGACTTATTATTGTAATGTGTTGACCGGACTAAATGTAACTGGCTGGACAGAGTGAGCTTGGTTCATGGATTGTCATGAGTGAATGGCTGTGATGTGCTAATGGAATGTGCTATAAAAGGATTGTAGGAATGAGAATAAAGTTTAGTTGCTTCACCAAGCTAGAGAGTTGAAGACGTACTTTTACAGACATGGCGACACATTTCAGTCAGTTGGACTTGTATTTACAAGGACGGGGTCGAAAATTACTTGAAGTGTTGGACCACTGGAATGGATTTTCATTGACCCTGGACCAATTTAAAAACATTTAACTCTTTCACTAATTTAAGGCAAATTAAGATAGATCAGCATTTTTGAAGTACTCAATGTGGAGTTTTCTAAACAAAGGCAAGTCTTTCAAATTCATGGACTTATGTTTCCATTCCACATCAAGCCTTACTGGCTTGATCTTACAACAAACAACTTAGATCAGTGGAGGGATATTAGCATTTTATTGGCATTTTTTTTCATTTTAAACATCCGAAAAATGGGCATCGAAATGAGACGATTTGCGAGAACATCTGAAAGGAATAGTTGCTTAGGAAAGTCATCTATTGTCAACTGCAAGCCATTCGCTCTATTTTCAGCTTTTGGTTTAATTTACACTAGTGAACATATTTTATCGCACATGAAAGCTTTTTTAAGCATACGAAACCGTCACTTAATCCTGATCACTCAGAAGTGACTAAATATGTACCTGACATTGAACAATTAGCGAAGAGCATTCAAGGAATAGGCGCTCATATCTCTTAATTAAGCATAAATGTAATTATTTCTAAAACCATTTTTTTATTGCAATAAATATATATACTAGCATTATATTTTGTAATTGTTGTAATTATTTATATTTTAAAAAAAAGATCTTAAATTGACTTATTAGTGAGAAAATGTTTATTTACAACGTAAATTAATCTTATACATCTAATTACAAATTTAAAAATAAGAGCAATTTGCATGAAGAAATAAAAAATTATAAGCAACACTAGTCTAGTTATATAAAAAAAAAACTCGTTTGTTATCACTATCAGCGAATTTGGAGAATTTTTAGTAAAGGGAGATAATTAACCCATTTTCTTTAATATTTTTAATATGTTTTTTTGTTTGTTATTTGTTGTTTTTTTTAAAATAATTTACGATTTATAACTATAAAATGACCAAAATATAAAAGAAAGTTGAACATTATATAAATATTACAGGACTAAAGAATTTATATGTACACT